>KV908472.1:173768-198768 GCA_002005505.1 Botryococcus braunii | reverse complement strand
GTGTGTGTGTGTGTGTGTGTGACCCCTTGACGACCGTGCAGTGGAACAGTAGCCGTCCAGAAGGAGAGGACAAGTCTAGTATCCACAGTGCCATGAAGCACCCTCCGAAGCAGTCCCTTTTGCAAGGAATTGATTAACCCGACGAACGCTGGGGCAAGCTACACTGGCTTTTCCCTGGAACTTTGCGAGAAACATCACACGGTAGAAGTTTTTAAGCTAAAAACCACAGATGAGGTCTTTTTGAAGCGCGGTGCATGGGCTAATGTTTCATGATGGCAGGTTGTAAATATCAGGCAGGTACAACCGTATGCGAGTGGCGGTTGCGGAGGTCACTCGCCGTATGCAAACGGATGCGCGCATACCGCCTCGAGTAACACAAGCTCTTAATTTAAAGACAAAACACCAAGAGATCACCTTGCAGGCATTCCAAAGACTGCAGACCACCATGTAGGGCATGGACGTGCCCTCCCGGATGCACAATTCCTCCAAGTCCTCCAACGAATCAGCATCTGACTGACGAAAATCAACACAAACAGGATCGGAAGGATCAGCATAGCAGCCTGTCAAGTTTCCGGCGTGGGCAATCAACCCTTGGATAGACACGCCGGCTTGGTACTGCTGCGCTAAAACCAGCGGCATAGTGCCGGACACAGCGGAGATGCTCGCCAGAAGCAATAGGAAAGCCATGCCAGCAACGAGAGCGAGCTGGCATCTGGCTTGCAGTCACATCTTTGGTGCATCGTTAGCAACAATGAACACAGCGGACGCATAAAACGAGGTACCGGCATTTTCGTACGAGCGTGATCTGATCATTCGCGCTACGGGCGTACCAGGAAGGAAGGAAGGACATAGTACGTCAAGGACCAGCCATAATGGCTGAAGGCTGGTACTACCAGCGTGATCGAAGTGGCGAAGCTTTATTCGGGCTACATCACCTCCTGGATGCAATATTTTCCTTAAGGTGTCTTCATTCCTTCCTCCCTCCTCCGTCCTCCCTCCCTCCCTTCTCAGATTGCAGACCTTCCCAGGCCGTCAGTAGTACTGACTCAGTTGCGTCTACAAATGTCAGACAATTATGATAACATCTGGATTATATCATGTAGACCGTACTTCTCTCTCTCTCTCTCTCTCTCTCTCTCTCTCTCTCTCTCTCTCTCTCTCTCTCTCTCTCTCTCTCTCTCTCTCTCTCGCTCTCTCTCTCTCTCTCTCTCTCTCTCTCTCTCTCTCTCTCTCTCTCTCTTTCTTACTGTCTCTCTCTCTCTCTCTCTCTCTCTCTCTCTCTCTCTTACTGTCTCTCTCTCTCTCTCTCTCTCTCTCTCTCTCTCTAACTCTCTCTGTGTGTGTGTGTGTGTGTGTGTGTGTGTGTGTTTTTGTGTGTGTGTGTGTGGGTGTGTGTGTGTGTGTGTGTGTGTGTGTGTGTGGGTGTGTGTGTGTGTGTGTGTGTGTGTGTGTGTGTGTGTGTGTGTGTGTGTGTGTGTGTCTGTCTCCCTCCCTCCCTCCCTCCCTCCATCCCACCCTCCCTCCCTCCATCTCTTTCAACCCTGCCCTCCCTCCCTCCCTCCCTCCCTCTTCCCCTCGTGTATTCGGCTACACCGCCTTTTGTCTCTGGCCCCTAGATGACGCGTACCCGCATGCCAGATTTCTGGTTTGCGGTTAGGATAGGCTTCACTCTTAATTCTGAATACACTTGAACCGTAATTCCAAAAGGTCAGACGGGCCTGACACGCTGCATTCTGCTTTGGAAGGTTGTGGTGGTGAAGCATGTCCCCCGTTAAACCAAACCTGCTGCTTATGAAGACCAGCCTGTGTATCCCTCAAGGCCGTAAGGTTAAGCCTGGTGGAAAGGAGGATCGTGTATGTGCGGTGGGAACGGGGTGTACTTCTGGTGCGTACATAATACTATCTCCACGTGTGCCGCATCATGCACATTGTAAACTTTTTTCTATGACAAGATCTGGAAGGAAGGAAGGAGGGAAGGAAGGAAGGAAGGAAGGAAGGAAGGAAGGAAGGAAGGAAGGAAGGAAGGAAGGAAAGAAGGAAGGAAGGAAGGAAGGAAGGAAGGAAAGAAGGAAGGAAGGAAGGAAGGAAGGAAGGAAGGAAGGAAACATTAAATTCCTTCCTAAAGCTTTAAATCTTGAATAATAGACAGAAAAGTGAAGCATATCCCAACCATAAATATTGCAACATCTGTGAATTCCAAAGCTTCCAATTCCACAGCTCCTGCTGGCAAGCCCATGGTCCAGTACCAGCGGACAGCAAAGATTGCCGCAGGGACTCACCCAATTCCCAGTCAGACAGTGGCCATGTTTTCAGGCTCCCCTCACCTCGGCCAAAGACGTGACGCGAGGCTGTCTGCACAACCGCAAATCATGGCCGCAGAACGAATCGAAAGACATCGTGGTTTGCGGTCATAACCAAAGTCACGCATATCCTAATAAGGACAAACATAACTTTTGATGTGCACACGTCACGTGACAAACTCAATACGTATACGCCGCAACCAGCCGGGGCGTTGACAAATCCCTTAGCTCTCCCCTCCTTTTAGGCAAAGGGCTCACATGCACATACATATACGTGCGCCTCTCTACGCATACGGCTCAAGCATTCAAGAGAAAACTCCCACCCCCCCTTTTTTTGTTTTTGAAGAGCAAAAATTTCTCTTTAGGCACCACGTGAATGGCGCTCGTAGTGACAGTGCTCGTGTAAGAGTTCAAGGTTCGAAAGATGGTCCTCACCACCCTTGCTTCGAGGCATACGATGATGTATGTCCGCTAGACTGTTGTCACAAGTGAGACACAACCCAACATGTACGTAGCCTAACTAGCCCAACATTTCCCTAGCTATAGCCTAGTAGTACTAGTATACTAGTACTACTAGGCAGTACTAGGTAGTGCCCCGACTTCAGTAGTACTCCGACTACGGTAGTACCCCGACTATGGTAGTACCCCGACTACAGTAGTACCCCGACTACGGTAGTACCCCGACTACGGTAGTACCCCGACTACGGTATTACCCCGACTACGGTAGTACCCCGACTACGGTAGTACCCCGACTACGGTAGTACCCCGACTACGGTAGTACCCCGACTACGGAAGTACCCCGACTACGGTAGTACCCCGACTACGGTAGTACCTCGACTACGGTAGTACCCGACTACGGTAGTACCCCGACTACGGTAGTACCCCGACTACGGAAGTACCCCGACTACGGAAGTACCCCGACTACGGTAGTACCCCGAATACGGTAATACCTCGACTACGGTAGTACCCCGACTACGGTAGTACCCCGACTATGGTAGTACCCCGACTACGGTAGTACCCCGACTACGGTAGTACCCCGACTACGGTAGTACCCCGACTACAGTAGTACCCCGACTACGGAAGTACCCCGACTACGGTAGTACCGCGACTACGGTAGTACCCCCGACTACGGCAGTACCCCGACTACGGAAGTACCCCGACTACGGAAGTACCCCGACTACGGTAGTACCCCGACTACGGTAGTACCCCGACTACGGAACTACCCCGACTACGGTAGTACCTCGACTACGGTAGTACCCCGACTACGGTAGTACCCCGACTACGGTAGTACCTCGACTACGGTAGTACCCCGACTATGGAAGTACCCCGACTACGGTAGTACCCCGACTACGGTAGTACCCCGACCACAGTGCGCACAATGCGCCAGCAAGGCAGGCAGAAGTTGCAACACATCTCCAACCTGGGAGGGAGAAACCGATCCAGAGGCCCTATTGTTGGGACTCAGCTCCTTCCTTGCAGGGAGAAACCGATCCGAGGCCCGACATTTGTGACACATCTCTAACCTTGGAGCCTCCAAGTTGGAGGTAGAAACCAGTCCAAGGCCCGACAACTGCGACATTTCTCCAAGCTTGGAGGGAGAATCCAATCCAAGGCCCTATACTTGCGACAGATCTCGAACCTTGAAAGGAGAGACCGTTTAAAGGCCCCATAACTGCGACACTTCTCCAAACTTGGTGCGAGAGTCCAATCTAAGGCCCGATAGTTGCGACACATCTCCAACCTTGGAGGGAGAAAACGATCTAATTTATTATTAGGCCAAGCTTGGAGGGAGAAAACGATTTGATCAAGGCCCTCATAATTGCGACAGCTCTCCAACCTTGGAGGGAGATGGGGTGATCAGAGCAAGGGCGGATATTTGCCAGCCCCCTCCAATCTTAAAAGCGCTGAGAAGACCAAAACGACAGGAAGGGGAACTGCAAGGCTTTGAAGAGATGGGATGACCGAAGGGATGGGAATTCCTTTGAAGGGAACCAGCTGGGAGCACCGCTTCCTGAAGCATGTCGACGATAACACACATCCGACAAGGCCAGCATTAATGGTCAAAACAAATGCCGGTTCGTAAAATACCCGTTATGCAAATATTTAAATAATTAGTTAAATATTTGGTTATAACCAAGCCAACACACACCTGCAGCGGCCGAAAGATCAAGTACCTATACAACACATCCGACAAGACCGGAACGTCAACGTACCACGACGGAAGTATGAGCTGATGCATACATCGAGGCCAATGTGCCAACCAATGCAAGCCCAACCGAGAGCCAGCCCACCAATCCCGCAGCTTGCTGGTTGCTCTGTCGATACCTCCACGTGTGCCGGGTCATGCATGCTTTTAAAATTTACACTTTTTCTAACACCTACCGAGTGCCCCATCACACTAAACATCAGGAGCACTACGTAGCCATGTCATCACAAATCTTCGAACAAGTAAAAAAGATGAATAAAAAAAGAATCCTCCTTTTGATGAACCGCGCAGTACACCCAACCCGTGAAGTCTGTGTCATACATGCTGGTGTGTCAACCCCGAAGTATACTTACGTGAACGTTAACCTCAACATAAGTAAACCATGGGTCATACGTCCTGGTGTATCAACTGCGAAGTATACTTAATCCGTAAACCGTGTGTCATACATCCTGGTGTATCAACTGCGAAGTATACTTAATCCGTAAACCGTGTGTCATACATCCTGGTGTATCAACTGCGAAGTATACTTAATCCGTAAACCGTGTGTCATACATCCTGGTGTATCAACTGCGATGTATGCCTGACCTTTAATCCATGTGGCATACATGCTGGTGTACACGAGCTTAAGCCAGGGCCATCAACGATCAGACGAGAGCATCATCTTCTCCTTTGCAACCCGCATGTTGGCGCAGGGCCAATCTTACAGAAGTTGCAAAATCATATCATGACCTCAGCAACAGCCTTATCCTGACCCTATTTATTAAATTATCCTTTTGGATCACGCCCGTTATTGCACCCTTATTTAAAGATACTCATACACTCATTCCCTCAGATGTAATTTTCCCGCAGCCGTATCATACTGGATTACACACTCATCCTTCCGGCCCTACACCTGGCAACAGCGCCCTTCTGTTGCAGTACAATGGTCTCGTACACCATACAGCGTGCAAGAAAGACAAGCACCACTCAGCCCCGCACCTGCAAGGTGCCACCACCCCCCCTGCCCCCCCGGGGGGGGGGGGGCGCAAAATCCCCAAGACCCAAAACTTCCGAGAGACGCCAATGACTTGAAGGCCTGAGCCACATCATGAGCACACATGCACATTTACAGCCACACATACATGCGGTTCCCACAACCCAGCCTTCAAGATACGGCAAAGGTAGGAGCAGCTGCAAGCAACTTCATGCCGCCTCATACCCCGGCTCAATACCTGCGCAGCGCCTTGGAGCGAGCTGCATTTTTCGGAGAATGATAAATTTTCTGGGGCGCTTGTCAAGAGCTGCGTTTGTGGGCAGCTCCCGGGGGGGGGGGGGGGGGAGCCCCCCCCTCTTCCAAAAATAATAAGGGGGAGACAAAAGGAGAGTGAATTTCGATAGTAACCGGCTGGAACAAAGTGCAGGAAGGGTCGGGCTCAAGCCTCCCTCATGCGCTTGAGTTCGGGCTCCTCAGCGGGTGTCGGCGGGAGCGCGGGACCGAGGTCGGGGCCAACCGCGGCGCACGGCCCCTCAGGCGTCTGCGGGCTTTCCGCAGGGTCCTCGAGCTCCATCTCAGTGCACCAGGCCTCCCCGCAGTCGAGGCAGAACTTGTCGGCCATGATGTCCTTGCAGTTGTACACGTAGGTGTCCTGCAGGGGCCTCCACCTGCATGTACCGCAGCGCGAGCATGGCCTGCTGCTCTCGTAGCTGACCACCTTGACCATCCAGGGGTGGGGCAGGTGCGCTTGCAGCTTTAACCTGGCCAGCCACTTGGGAGGTCAGGCCAATGTGATTGGGATCATGAACACCTCAAACTGTCCGATTCCACACGGGGGGCTCGTAGGCGACTCAGCGGAATTCCCAGAAAATCAAAAAACGGCGGTGTGAAAAACAGAAAAATTTAATCCCCAGGAAATCCCAGGAAATTGGAAAACGGCAGTGCAACAGGTGGCAACATGGAGCCCGTGAAAAAGGACAGCGTTGGACAGCTCCCAGCTGGGTTGCCTGGGCCTGTGGCTGCCAACGTGCGGCGTGAATGTTACGCATCAATACTGTAACTTGTAGTGATGTGCATTTTCCCGTTGATGGCACGATCGTGCTTATCAGCCAACTCAATTTCATGGGATGCGAACATCAGAAGCTTCTGAGGGTTGCTACACCGATCCCAGCGACTTGGTTAAGGACCTTTGTGAGCCATGGTCAACGATTTAGAAGGCCACATGGGCCCCACATGGCTTCAAGGTGCTGGGCTCCGGCTACGAGTTTCGAGGGCGCGAATCATGGGACACCCTCAAACACACGGATTCCACATGCAAATTCTTCATGTAATCAGTTTGTGTGGGACTCATAGGAAAACCCCGCGATTTCATGTGGGTCGCGCGCGAGAGAGGGAGAGAGAGGGACAGAGAGAGAGAGACAGAGAGAGAGAGAGAGAGAGAGAGAGAGAGAGAGAGAGAGAGAGAGAGAGAGAGAGAGAGAGAGAGAGAGAGAGAGAGAGAGAGAAAGAGAGAAGGGGAGGGGGACTCGCGCACGGCGCAGGGCCAAGGGCACCATAATGCCATGCAAACCTACGGCGATGTTGCAATGCTTATAAAAATCAACGGACTCACCTGCGCTCTACTATGGAAGGCGCGTCGCCGGCGGCCCTCTCCGGCTGGACCCCCTGCAAGAAGTCCAGCCACATGCAGGCGCAATCCACGCAGAACTTCTCAGTTCCACACGGATCATCTCCATTGATGATGTACTGGTCCACGCCTCTCTCCCATTTGGACTTCCCGCACCCATTGCACAGCTTTGTGTGCATGTCCGGCGCGAGCACCGGCCTCAGCTCATAGCCCTCAGGCAGCTCGTTTACAAGCCTCGAATCACGCTTGCGCTTTGCCTGCGCTGCGCTCTGTATGGCCGCCAGAGAGCCCTTAAGGCACGGGCATGGGTGCTGCTTCGAGGGTTGCCGGTCGCCGGATCGATCCCCGGGAGCGGCATCGGGATTTTCCGACCCGCTTTTTTCCGCCTGTGACCAGACTGGAGCCTCCACTTTCACAGGTGTTGGGATGCTGAGATGGTCACGCGCTCCCGCCTGTGGAACTCCGCTGGTGCCAGGCTCCAGAGGGGACGGCATGGGGCCCAAGACATGCCCCTGCTTGATTGGGGTGTGGGCAGGCTGGGAGGCGGCTCCCGCAGGAGCCACCGGCTTGAGTCCCCGGGCCCCCTGGGAAGGCAAGGAGGATGCCGTCGAGGAGACCACCCAGATTGGGATGAAGGAGCGCGGCTGCTCATCTGATAAGCTGTCCCCCTCTTCGAATCCCTCGCGGTCGGACCCGACCCCCTCTTCTGAGGCCGCCTCCGGCTTACTTGGCGTGCGGGCAGGCTGGGAGGCTGCTGCTGGCAAGGGCTCTTGTACCGCCGGCTGCGCCAGCGGGCGCCTTGGCATGAAGCTGTACCGCTTGTACGACTCAGCCTCATCCTGGTCGATCTCGTCTTCATTCTCTTCCAATGGCGGAGGATTTTCATCCACCCCCATGTCCACCAGCCAGGCGTCCACGCAAGCCCGGTTTATGGAGACTTTGTCGCTACCCTAGGGCTCCAGGGTATTGCAGATGTACCAATCCCGACCCAGTCTCCACTCGTCTTTGAAGCAGAAGATGCAGGGCTTTGTGTGGTTACCCCTCACCCGCCTCAGGTCCCAGCCGAAAGGGAGACGCTGTCGTACCCCCCGAGGCTCGCCGCTTTCCGGTTTAGACGTGCAGAGGTGTCCATAACCCTTCCGCGTCTCATTCTCCAAGGAGCCCCTCCTCCATATGTCACAAATCCCTGCTGCAAGCCAACAGCCTCACCATGAGCGCTTCTCTCTTCATCCTCGTCCTCAAACATCGCTTTCCTTGATTTGCTCATTTCTCCTTCCTTTGAGCAACCGCCCTTCCCATAAACTTGTGCAGCTTCATACGTACCACACACAGTGCATACTTGGGTAACCTGGTCTAAACACCGACCCCAGCATCAATCAGGAAATGCCCTTGAGTATGATCAGTACAAGGTAGCATCTATGACCTCATGGTGGCACAGCTAGCTCAGGAACCTTACTTCACAACCCAATTCAGCGGGGTGGAAAGATACATAAGTAGATGCTTCACTCACCCAAAAATTCCAGCAACTACAACGGATACACCAGCTTGATCACATACAGTGACCAGGTCCGTCCCGAGACGGATAGAACGGGGTTCCGCTCCTCGTAGACCCTGAAACCACGAGCCGTGTCAGGTAATTGAGCTGCGAGCAAGCACAATGGCCTATGAACACCTCGGCAACAGCACTCGAAAACTTCTGACACGGACCTCCAGCGCGACCGACTTGACCGGACATCTCGCTTTAGACTCCCTCTCCCACCAGCTGCATGAATTTGATGCGACATAAAAGCTCGAAAAGCAAGAAAATGTGCAGAGAACATCATAGATGAAGGGACTCACTCCTCATCAAGGCACCACCCCTAGGGCCAAGCGAAATTCCCAACCAGGTCAGTAACAAGGCGTCGGCAGCGTTTGTGGTTTCCCTCTTGAATCAACTCCTCAGCGCTAGTATCGATTTGTGGTATGAACGCAGGTTTGCGACTAGGGATTACCCAGATCTTGCGTCTAGCCTGCAGGAGATCTCCGGTTGTCATGACAATCGAACATGTCACTTGAGCGTCATGACTCATGACATGCTCCGAGCCAGTGCCATCGGTCACGAAGCAACCAGTGCCGTACAGAAGGTACAATACTGCAGGAGTGGTGTCAGCCCTACCCCTGAGAATATTGTACAGCTCTGAATGTAAACTTTTTTCCGTACACTCAAGCTAAGAAACGCATGCTCCAAGATACGTCGGCGATTGCAAGTTCTTTGATGGTCTGTAATTGCATGCCCGTTGCCCATAGGAAGCACAGAAAAGGCTGGCGGGCATTCCATGGAGAGAGGCTGCGGTACCGGAGCCTCTCTCCGGTACCACATGCTCCCTGCAATGAAATCATTGGTCATTCTCAACAGTTACAATCAGCTTCACTGACACCATTTTTCCTGCCGCAGGGTCCCTGCGCTGCAATTATTTCGTATCCGTGCAGAGAAAGCTGTGCACCTCCTTGAACAGAAAAGTGAAGCATATCATGGAGGATATCCAACTCCTCCTCCTCTACCCTTTTCCTCCGGCACTCCGTGGCGGTGTCCTACAGCACAGGACAGAGGCTGGCGTTCATAACATGAAGGCGGCCTGGCGTGAAAGTAAATGAAATATTCTGGGGTTGGCGTATCCTGCATGGTGGCGGCACGGAGGGTGTTAGACGATGTCCTCCTACTTGTGCGTTGTTAAGTAGGCACGGACATATACAAGTCAAGGACTGGTTGGCAACTGATCGATAGACACCCGGAGTGCTGCTATAGTTCCAACCAAGTCTTACAATATCTCTCATCTCTCCTAATAAGGTGACGCAGTTCAAACACGCCTAACCTGCTCTCACTCAGGTCATGCTCGTTACTTTGTCCGATGAGCTAAACTCAACTCCATATGTCTAGCTTGTTCTAACAATGTTCATCTGAGTGCTAAATCCAGGAATACAATAAGGGTTAAGTCACCTGCATGGTGGCGGCACGGAGGGTGTTAGACGATGTCCTCCTACTTGTGCGTTGTTAAGTAGGCACGGACATATACAAGTCAAGGACTGGTTGGCAACTGATTGATAGACGCCCGGAGTGCTGCTATAGTTCCAACCAAGTGCCTTCCCTCTCCGTGCTTGCCCCATATGCCTCCTTTCTACAAACGTGTCTGTAACTTGCGTTATGATAGTCTTCGTTCAAATGCATGTATTGCCTGGCAGAACTCAGAGTTTTGCCTCTCCTTCCTAATTGGTATTGTCCTCATCCGGAGACTTGCCATTATTTCTCCTCTGAGGGAAAGGCATAAAATTAATTAACACAACACTTCCCCTTGCCTTTACCTCACAGAAACTTGGCCAGTCCCAGTGAGTTACGATGTCCCAGAAACACTTGTCTAACTAGTGGTTTGGTAAAAATGTCAGCCACATTTCTAGCAGATTGAATGTACTTGAATTCAACCTGCCCCTTTGCAATAGCTTCACGGGCAAAGTGACAGCTAATTGCAATATGCTTTGTGTGTTTGGAGTACACCGGATTCCTCAGGTGGTTTATACACCCTTGGTTGTCACAATGAATCTTCACTATCCACGGTAACACTCCAATTTCCTCCAGGAAACCTCTCAGCCAATTTGCTTCCTTTACAACAGCACTTGCTGCCATGAATTCAGCCTCCACTGTTGAAGTGGCAACAGCAGATTGCTTTTTACTTCCCCACACCACTGCTCCTCCAAACACAGTGAGGACAAAGCCAGTGGTAGAGAAGCGATGATCCTGATCACCTCCATAGTCGGCATCCACATAGCCTTCTAGCTCTATCTCCCCCCCTCCGAGAGTTAGAACCAAATCTCGGGTTCCTTTCAGATACTTCAACACACGGATGGCTTCATTCCAATGTGCTGTGGTGGGAGATATGCGGTAACGAGACAATACACCTACTGCTTGAGCTATGTCGGGACGTGTGGTGTTGGCTATATACAGAAGAGACCCTACTAACTCACAGTAACGGTGACCTGGAGGTAGTGGACTGCCAGCACCAATGCTGTCGCTCCCATCTCTCGGTGCAGGCCTTTGGGACATTACGAAATCTTTTGTCATGGGAGTGTCAGGTCCCACTGACTCAAGATCCAAGCCAAATTTCTCTACAAGTGCATCGATTTTAGGGATGCAACTCAGGGTGATCAGCCCTTTATCTCTATCTCTCATCACTTGACATCCCAAGAAATCCTTTACTTCTCCAAGATCATGGATGGTGAACTCTTTCTTGAGGAGTCCCTTCACTCTCTCGATTTCTGACATACCCTTGGAAACTATCAGAAGATCATCAACATAGATCAGCACATAGGACTTTCCTCCATCAGTAGAGCATCTCACATACACTCCCGCATCACTCTTGCACACCTCATACCCCATGACTTCAAGTTTGTCATTCAGGGTTTTGTGCCAGGCACGTGGAGCCTGCTTCAGGCCATACAACGCCTTTCTCAATCGGCACACAATATGCTTATCCCCATTCTCAAAGCCAGGAGGTTGCGTTACATATACTTCCTCCTCGAGCTCACCATTCAGAAAGGCGGTCTTAACGTCTACCTGATGAATTTCACAGCCCTCTCTTGCAGCAACGGCCAGCAGAGCTCTTCTAGCTCCATAGCTACTAGTAGGAGCAAAAACCTCCATCACATCCACTCCAGGGATTTGTCTGCATCCCTGTGCCACTAATCTGGCCTTGAATCTCACCACATTGCCATGTGCATCCATTTTCACTGAAAATATCCAGTGAACTGGAATAACCTTATGTCCACGAGGTCTTGGCACATACTCCATGACCTCATGAGTATCTAGGGAATTTTGCTCTTCCTGCATAGCTGCCTTCCAGTATTCCCACTGGGGAGACATCTGTGCTTCTCTCAAATTAGAGGGAACGTGAATTTTCCCAAATCTGACACCTGTGTGCTTTTCCTTTGTATTGCCTGATTTTCCCTCACTTTGTCCAGAACCCACTACTCTTCCACTGACACTCGCTGAGTTACACATCACAAGCTCTCCAGTAGGAGTAGAATGCACTCTCATAGCACGCTCTCGCTTGGACTCACACTTGGCTTTGCACAAGTTACTCTGCTCATCCCTCACATCATCCTCCCATGCACAGGTACCTCTCGGACAGTCTTTGTAATTTGGATTTCCGTCACATTGTCCAGACGTCCGATTCACCTCCTCGGACACACTCTGACATGCCTGCAAGAGTTCAGACTCTTCAGGTCTCTCACAAACAACATCGGGATATGGCAGAGTGTCTGCATACTTCCCCTGATTCACGTGATCCACATGCCTCTCAGACCGACTGCATGTCACTGTTGGGAGTGACCTCACATCTCTGACATCACTCTCCCAGGCACAGGTACCTCTCAGTGAGCACTTGTAATTTGGTCTGTCTCCACAATGTCTGTGCTCCTGATTCACCTCCTCCTCTCGTCCCTTACACGGAGTCAAGGATGCAGACCCTGTCTCCCGCTCACAATCATGTTTGGCTGGTGCAGAGGGAGCATATGATGCTTCCTCTGACCGGTGGCTGCCACCACAGTCCCGTCCAGGAGTGCTCTGACTGGACGGGTTGCCAAAAGAACTCTGCATGGTCACATCTCTTACATTTCTCTCAATCACTGAACAGGACCCACCCATGCTGCTCAGCTCCCCGGGACCATTTGCAGCTTTGCATGTAGCTGCCCCCCTCACTGCATTCACATGCAATTCATGCCCCTCATGTGAATCACCCTCTAGCTGCACTTCCCCTGGTCCCTGTGACAGAGAGTCACCTTCATTCAACCCCTCTCGCTCTCTGCTCTCTCCCTTCTCCTGTGGCAGCAGGAGGTCTTTGGCGGCAATGCGTTGTTCGTGTCGTTGGGCCCGGGTCAGGCCATCCAATTGGTGGTTGCGGCATTCAGACCTAGTTGGTCTGAAGACCTCCTGGGCTCGCTCCATCTGTGGTCGAAGGTGGGAGTCCCCTCTCACTCCTCTGGCTAAGTCCTGTACTGCCTCCAGGGTTTGATCCATCTCCACTGGGTCACACAGTCTTCTGGATTTAGACTCGGGCTCAGCCTCCCTGGGGGGTCCTGTGACAGGCTGTGTGGGGAGGTTGCTGGAGGCTGGCAGGTACTCAGGCTCACTGTGTGGGTCATCCAGATCTGTCTCAAGGCTGATGTTGGTTGTGTCAGGGGAGGTACCGGGAAAGACTGGGGGAGTGTCACTTGCAGAGGACTCAGGACACAGGAACTCTGTAGGCTGTGTTGGGGAAGCACTCATGCCAACCCGAGAGGCTCCCCTGAGGTGCTCTACGAAAACCACATCTCTGCTCTCCTTCCAGATACCCCCTCCCACATAGATCCGATAGGCTTTGGAGGAGGCTGAGTAACCAGTAAGCATCCCTGGCACAGTTTTGGGGGAAAACACAGAGCGCTGGACATCAGGGATGTGCACAAAGGCCAAGCAACCCCAGGTACGCAATGGGGTTACATTTGGTTTGTAGCCAAAAAATAATTCTGATGGCGTGCGGTCCCTCCCGGTACTGGGACCCATGTTCAGTAGGGTGCAGGCAGTTTCCAGGGCCTCCTTCCACAACGTTGGACTGGCAGCTGCAAAAGCCAGAAGAGTCCTGGTACGTTCCTTGAGGGTGCGATTGGCTCTTTCAGCTGCTCCATTCTGTTGCGGGGTGTAAGGAGCTGAGGTCTCCAATTTAGTCCCCTGGGATGCACAAAATTCTTTGAACGTGGCATTCAGAAATTCAGTTCCACGGTCACATCGGACACACTTCACTTTCGTTTTCTTCTGGGTCTGCCAATATAGAAGGAGGTCCCGCACAGCAGCACTGATGGCATCTTTGGACTTCACAGGCAGGACTGCCTTTAACTGAGATGACTCATCCAAAGCAGTCACCCAGTAACGTTCACCAGTTACTGCAGCAGGAAAAATGGGGCCCACAGTGTCAATATGTACTCTGTCAAGTGGTTCAACAGCTGGTCTACTACTTACTCCAAATGGAGGCCGAGACGTCTTTCCCTCAATACATGCTTCACAGAAGACTGGACAATTGGAGCAGGGGCATAGGGATGTATCAAGTCCTGAGACCAGGTCCTCATTGGTTAGGCGCTGCATCCATGTTTCACCTGGATGTCCCATTCTGCTATGCCAGAGGTATCGTCTGGCACAGTTGTGTGAGTTTTGGGTGGGGGTTTTGGACTTCACAGCAGCCGAGATGATTCTGTGGTTAACACTGGGACTCAGAGCTACAACTTGATGAATGTAAAATAGCCCTTTCTCTGCACTGATCCGAGACCTCCAGCTGTTTGGACCACAGACTTCAGTGAATGCTCCAACATCATCTGTGCGAAAGACTGCCCCATCCCGCAATGCTGCAGATACTGACAGTATGTTTGAGGTTGCAGAAGGAACACACTGAACATGATGTATCCACAAGGGAACTCCCACTCGACTGAGGATGCAGACAGAGCCAGATGCTACAATTCCTCCAGTGGCATCTGAAGTGGCCAGATGTAATGGGATGGGTTTGGCATGCACAGTTGGATTATGTAGCAAGGTCACATCATTCACCAGATGTACAGATGCTCCACTGTCCACCAGCCAGGATTGCAGAGACGAATTTCTGACAGGAGTCTTCAGGATGTTGAGGGAAATTATGTATGGCATACCTCTAGGTGGTGGAGGTGGGGGAGCTGGGGTTGAAACCATGCAGGAAAGGCATTCAGTCCAGGGTGCGCCAGCTGGGCTGCAGGAGGGTGTGGGCCACCCATAGGTGGAGGTCCCTGTAGCCACATTCCCCGCAGTTGTTGGACCGCTGCCACTACGTTCCGTTGGGTCTCCTCGTCCCGCTTCCTCTTTCGACAGTCCCTCCAGTAATGCCCCTTCTTATTGCAGTAGTTGCAGATGCCCTTTGTCTCGGACTTGGCCTCAGAGACAGTTGGTTGGGCCTGCTGATGGGCTGCACTGGCAGCTGGTGGGGTATTGGTTCCACTGGAGCCTTGTCCAAGAGCCAAAACCCTTGGTTGGCGAGGAGCATATTCATCAAAACCCACTGCCGCTGCTGTGTTGCGCAGAAGTCCAGCCAGCTTCTCCAGGGGTTGTGCTGCAGCAGTTGTGATCATTCCTGGCTCTTTAGCTGCATCAGGCAAGCCCTGCACAATCTGGGTTGCAACGTGTGCATCCAGTAGAGCATGGTTGTTCCTGTCAAGGCATGCCTTCAGGTTGATCATTCTGTTGACATACTGCGATATCGTCTCGTCATGTTTCATTCCCTGGTTCATTTCTTGGAGCCAGTCTGCATTGGCCTGGATATTATATCCACCAATAAACTTTCTGCAGATGAACTCATATGCATCATAGGCAGAGGGCAGATTAGACAGAGGTCCCAGCCATTCCTCTGGAACTGACTCATAAATCAGCAACATTGCGGCTGCATCATGTGCTGTACCAGGCATAGCCTCCAGGATGGCAGGCAGAGACCCTTTTGACTCATTTGCTGCCAAAAATGCATTCTTCCAAACAATAATATTTGTCCCCCGTTCCTTCAGTTTTATGTGTACCTTGACATTTGTTGGGATAATCTTGGGCAGCTCATCTCCGCTGCCTCTTGAGGTGCTGGGAGTACATGGTTCTCTGATGGGCGTGGATGAGGCTGGTTCACTGCTTGACGTTGATGCTCCACTAGCTGATGATCCTTTCTTCTTGGAAGTCATAATTCCCCAGTTGTCTTATATCTCCAGTACTCGCAACGTAGCAGCAAGATCTTACTCTAGCGGACAGCCAACGTGAAGGTGAAAAATGTAGTCTTTGACGATAAAGGCTCTCTCGTCAGGATTGCGGTCTCCACGTTGTCCTCCTTCTCTGATTAGTTCGTTGTATGACGGAGGTCCTGATCTCAAGCGCGCTGGGACGTTGAGGTTGGTAGTCTTCCTGGCTGTTTGCTTTGTTCGCTTCTTCGCCATTCACAGTCTAGTGAGCTCCGATTTAGGTGCCACCCACTCTCAGCATCCGAGCCCGTGGGCCCATAACCTGAAATATTCTGGGGTTGGCGTATCCTGCATGGTGGCGGCACGGAGGGTGTTAGACGATGTCCTCCTACTTGTGCGTTGTTAAGTAGGCACGGACATATACAAGTCAAGGACTGGTTGGCAACTGATCGATAGACACCCGGAGTGCTGCTATAGTTCCAACCAAGTCTTACAATATCTCTCATCTCTCCTAATAAGGTGACGCAGTTCAAACACGCCTAACCTGCTCTCACTCAGGTCATGCTCGTTACTTTGTCCGATGAGCTAAACTCAACTCCATATGTCTAGCTTGTTCTAACAATGTTCATCTGAGTGCTAAATCCAGGAATACAATAAGGGTTAAGTCACCTGCATGGTGGCGGCACGGAGGGTGTTAGACGATGTCCTCCTACTTGTGCGTTGTTAAGTAGGCACGGACATATACAAGTCAAGGACTGGTTGGCAACTGATTGATAGACGCCCGGAGTGCTGCTATAGTTCCAACCAAGTGCCTTCCCTCTCCGTGCTTGCCCCATATGCCTCCTTTCTACAAACGTGTCTGTAACTTGCGTTATGATAGTCTTCGTTCAAATGCATGTATTGCCTGGCAGAACTCAGAGTTTTGCCTCTCCTTCCTAATTGGTATTGTCCTCATCCGGAGACTTGCCATTATTTCTCCTCTGAGGGAAAGGCATAAAATTAATTAACACAACAGTAAAAGTCCCACGCTCGAGATGGGCTGCTGACAAGCGGCATGACAAGATAGGATGGCGTGGGAGACAGATCCGCCCTTGTCACTGATTTTTATAAGAAGAAGTTACATCCTTCCCTTAGCGTTGACAAACTGCAATTTTCTGCCCAGTGTGTATGCAACTCTTGCAAAACTGCAGCGAACAATACAGCGATGGGCATTGGGGTCTTTCGTGTGAGAGAGTGGGACCTTAATGAGCACACAATTATGATATGCACGATAAATGTCAAAATCCAGATCCACTCGTCTGCTTACATACGCTGTACATGCTCGACCTTTTCTTTCAAACCTTTGTTTATTAAAAAGACTAAAAGGTCAGCCATGGCTTCTTTGGCATCTTTGCTTTTCAGATTTCTCTCCCATTTATTTCTATTCTTTTTTCTTTGCACTTGCAGGTTCTGCGATGCGAATAGCTGCCTACAAATTCCCCATAAGGACTCAATTCATTTTATCAGGAGAAACGGTGTAATACGAAACCACCATGCTTTCTAATTGTAGAAGAATTTATGATTCAACCTCAATCTTATTACTTTCCGAGTCAAATCATTTTTGATTTGAAATGGATCTTCAGAAAGTTTTAAAGACCCTGACTCTGATATTTGATAACTTTCTCAAAATGGAGCTTTCCCGTCGACAATTCCTGATTCTGAAGAAAAATTGGTAGGAATTTTAAATTCTCAGGGAACTTCGATTTCCTGATGCTTTGGACCCAAGTCAAGGAATGATCGGAAAACCATCTAAAAAATCCTGCAGTCTCTTTGCTATTTCCAGGTTTTCCATTAGAAATAAAAGAAGAACATCTGTCTCTCCCATCAAGAGCGAATTTCAAAATCCTTTTGTAAGTTCACTGATTACTACAAAACGCCTAAATGGAGCAGTGCGAGAGTTTTTTGGTTCCAATCCATTGTCTCAGTACATGGATCGAACAAATCCTTTCGCTGAAGTTACTCACAAAAGGTGACGATGCTCCATCAGCCCACCCCCCCCCCCCTTTGCCATTGACTTGCTTCTATCAAGCACAATGACTTTGCGAATGCCGTGGCCTGGCGTGGGGGGAACACTTTTAACTTTAGAAGGCAAGTACAGCATTTACATATCCCACCGCGAACCACGCAGGTATATCCCACCATCTGGTACGCGGAAGCTACAACTTTGCTTTTCTGATTCTGCTTCTGCCTCTGAAGACGACAGCTGCAGCAGAATTGGAAATGCACAGACAATACACTTTCCCCCTTCAAAATCGAGAATGAGGCTCCACAAGCATATCAAATGCAATCGCCCATAAAAGGCGTCTATAGACAAGCTAGATAAGATGTGAAGCATATCCAAACCGCCCAGCACGTAGCCTACCTGCTGGTACGCGGAGGGCAGGGCCATGAACACACATGATAATGACATGTGACGATAACACATGCTGAAACGGCGATCGGCACAAACGGCAGGCTTTCAAGCACCCCAGTCCTGAAGTTGCCTGCTTACAACATGCGACATGTCCAGCAGGTGCACAGCAATGCTCGATGGCGTAGGTTCATGCTGAGAGGAGCCGGCCCATTCTCTTGCGATTACAATCAGAGGAAATCAAGATGTTTTACGCCCGTTACACAGCTTCTTGTGCATCTCCAACGCGAGCAGCAGCCTCACTTCGCGGCCCCCAGGCAGACTTTCTGCAGGCCGCGATTCCCGCTTGCGCTTTGCCTGCTCTGTCCTCTGATTCTGTTCCCCCACTTCAGCGAGCGCTCGCTGGCACTTGCTGCATGGGCAAAAGAACTTGTGCTTCGGCGTGGGCTGGTCGCCAGATCGATCCCGGGGAGCAGAAGTGGAAGGTTTTTCCGACCGGCTTTTTTCCGCCTGCGACCCAACTGGGGCCTCCACGTTCGCAGGCGATGGGATGCAGAGATGGTCCCGCGCTCCCGCCTGCGGAACTCTGCTGGTGCCAGGCTCCAGAGGGGACGGCATGCGGCCCGAGGCGTGCCCCACCTCCCGCCTGATTGCGGTGTGGGCAGGCTGGGAGGCGGTTCCCGCGGGAGCCACCGGCTTGAGTCCCCGGCCCCTCTGGGAAGGAAAGGAGGATGCCGTCTCCTCGACGGCCCAGACTGGGATGAGGGGGGGCGGCTGCTCGTCCGATGAGCTGTCCCCCTCCTCGACTCGCTCGCGGTTGGACCCGACCCCCCCTTCCGGAGCCGCCTCCAGCTTTCTTGGCGTGCAGGCAGGCTGGGAGGCTGCCGCTGGCAAGGGCGCTTGTACCGCCGGCTGCGCCAGCGGGCGCTTTGGCATGAAGTTGTACCGCTTGTACGACTCGGCCTCATCGTGGTCGCTCTCGTCTTCATCCTCTTCCCATTGGGGAGGATTTTCCACCCCCTTCTCCACCAGCCAGGCGTCCACGCAGGCCCTGTCTGTGCAAATTTTGTCGCCTCCCCAGGGATCCAGCGCATTGCAGATGTACCAATCCCGGCCCAGTCTCCACTCGTCTTTGAAGCAGAAGCTGCACGGCTTTGTGTGGTTCCCCCTCACCCGCCTCAGGTCCCAGCCGAAAGGGAGACGCTGTCGTACCCCCCGCGGCTCATCGTTTTGCGGTTCGGACATGCCGGTGCGTCCGAATATCCTTCGGAGGAACATGTCTCGGTCTCCAAACATCCCGCGCTCCATGTGTCACAAAAGCCCCGCTGCAAGCCAACGGCCTCACCATGAGCGCTTCTCTCTTTATCCTCGTCCTCAAAATCGCTTTCCTTGATATGCTCATCTTCTCCTTCCCTTTCAGCAACCTCCGATCCCATAAACTTGACCGGAACAGGTTTATGGGGCCTTGTTCCGTTCCCATAAACTTGTGCAGCATCATACGCACCACACACAGTGCATACTTGGGTAACCTGGTCTAAAAACGACCGATCCCAGCTTCAATCAGGAAATGCCCATCAGTATGATCCATACATGGTAGCACATATGACCTCATGGTGGCCGAGCAAGCTCAAGAAACATATTTCGGAACCCAATTCAGCGGGGCGGAAAGATACATGAGTAAGATGCTTCACTCACCCAAAAATTCCAGAACTTACAGCGAGTACACCAGTTTGATTCACAGATAATCGCCAGGTCCGTCGCGAGACGGATAGAACGGGGTTCCGATACTCGTAGAACCTGAAATCACAAGCAGTGTCAGGTAATTGAGCTGCGAGCAAGCATAATGGTCTATGAACACTTCGGCAACAGCACTCGAAAACTTCTGACAAGGACCTCCAGCACGACCGACTCTCGACCGCAGGTCTCGCGTCTGACTCGCTCTCCCACCAGCTGCATGAATTGGATGCAACAACTAAGCTCGAAGAGCAAGATACTTTGCAGAGAACGTCATAGATGAAGAGACTCACCCCTCATCAAGGCTCCGCCCCCTAGGGCCGAGCAAAATTCCCAACCAGGGCAGTAACAAGGCGTCGGCAGCGTTGTAACTTGCCTCTTGAACCAGTTCCTCAGCGTTAGTATTGAGTTGTGCTATGATCGCAGGTTTGCGTCAAAGGATATCCCAGATCTGGCGTCGAGCCTGCACGAGATCTGGATCGTCATGACATGCTCCGAGCCAGTGCGATCGGTGACGCCGTAAGTGCCATACAGACGGTACAGTACTGCAGGCGTTGAGTCAGCCTGGCTGAGTCAGCCCCACCCTTTATTATTCTACAGCTCTGAATGTACGTACACCTTTTTCCGTACACTCAACCAAAGACAAGCATGCTCCAACTTCGGCGTTTGCAAGTTCTTTGATGGTTCTGGCTGGTTGTCTCCAGGAATCACAGAAAAGGCTGGCGGGCATTTTCTCTGGAGAGAGGCTGCGGTACCGGAGCCTCTCTCCGGTACCGCATGCTCCCTGCAATGGCATCATTGGTCATTCTCAAAGTTACAATGGGCTTCACGGACACCAATTTGGCACCGCAGGGTCCCTGCGCTGCAATTTATTTAATGCATATCTGAGGAAGGCCCTGCACCTCCTTAAAACATACAAGTGAAGCATATCTTTCATGATATCCTTCTCCTCCTCCTCCTCCTCCTCCGGCACTCCGCGGCGGTGTCCTACAGCACACGGCAGAGGCTGACACGGGCACCTCCTTAAAAACATGAAAGAGGCCTGGAGTGAAAGTAAAAGTCCCACGCTCGAGATGGGCTGCTGACAAGCGGCATGACAAGATAGGTTGATGTGGGAGATAGATTTCCCCTTGTCGGTGACACTTATTAGCTAATAACTGTATATGGGAGTATGCACACTAAAGGAGTATGCACACGTGCACTGCACACTTGACGCTTTTACTAGCAGGACTAGCCTGACATCTGCCGCGTGTGCTTCCTTCTCGTAGTACTACTGCAAACTTCAAAGAAAATATGTCGCAAGCTTACTACTAGTAGGCTTGCGACATATTTTCTGTGAAGTATGGAGTAGAAGTAAGACACCACATGCATGACATGAGGATCAGGCAATCCAACAACGCGACACACAAGACAACACCACCCCCCCCCCCCCCCAACAAGTAGAGTCCCTGATCATCCACGAATGGAAGCCAAACCAGAAATCAATAGAGGTTGCAAGCAGCAAGACACCACATGTATGACATGAGGATCACGCAATCCAACCACGAGCGCGTAATGGCCTAGGAAGCACGACATCCAATCCGGATTCCACGGACCAATCACAGGCAAATAAGAGCGACGCCTTTCATCTAAGAGCAGTACCTTTCGCAACTCTTGACGGATCACCACTCCCATGCCAACATGAGCAACTCAACATGACCCACAAGATCACGATTCTTTTCTGTGATCACAATTCTTTTCTGACCAGATTTATTTGTGGTCACGGCCTGGCACAGCACGCACATTACTTTTGATGGGGCCCTGCCCTGGCCCCATCAAAAGACCCGTCTGCTTTTCTTGTATCAAAGCACGCCCGAATATCAAACAAAAATGTGAAAAAAAAGAAGAGGAGGAAGTTCACACATCTCGGGCGATGCAGTAGCAGCAACCCGTCAACCCAACAATGTCCTGCTGCACATCAGGATATCCCAGCAACCATGTGAAGCGCGATGAGATAAACTCAGGGCCACAGGTTGGCCTTTGTCCTCACTCCCGAGCCCAACGGCTCAGCTATTCCTGCGATAAATGCTAAAATGCATTCTCAGCGACCTTTCAATAAAAGGCCCTCGTAACGACCTTTCAATGACAGCCAAAGGTGAGTTCCTGAGAGGACTCTGTCTGCATCAAAGGACATATACCTCATCAAAGGACATGTACCTCTTCAACAGTGTGAGCCTAGGAGCCAGAACCCAGCCTATGTCTACGATAACACAGCAATGAGACCTCTTTGGGCCACCCAATGTCTGAAAGTGGCAAAACTAGTCGGTGCGAAAGTCAACGTGCGATTTTATCCCACGATCTGCCAAAACCATGAGCTACCAAAATGAAAAGGGAATAAAAAAGGAAGGGGGAAAAATGGCGATGCAGTTTCCGCTTAGAGCGTGTGAGTGTGTGTGTGTGTGTGTGTGTGTGTGTGTGTGTGTGTGTGTGTGTGTGTGTGTGTGTGTGTGTGTGTGTGTGTGTGTGTGTGTGTGTGTGTGTGTGTGTGTGTGCGCGCGCGCGCATGCACGCTCAGAAGGCACGCGTCAGTGGCCTGGGGTCACACGGAAACTTTCTTTAGGCGCCGCCATCGCAGGCCTCAGAGGAACGACGGTTTGCTTCCCGTATCGGACCGATACGGGATACGGCCTGGCTGGCGGTGGCTTCCCGGAAGGTTTCTCGAGCTATGCCTCAGGCATAATGCCTGGCCCTTTCGCCACGTTCCTTTGAGGACCCTCTTTTTGAGGGTTCGGGCTTGGAACAAAAGCTGAGTGCTCTTAGTTCTGAACAACCACGGAGTGCCCTGCTGCATTGCCTGCTCCAGACCGCCATCTAGAGTTCGTCGGTTCTGCTCCCCACGCTTCGGAGTCGCTGCAGGCTCTTCCAGTGCCTCGCTTAAACCAAACTATGTCGCCCGTCGAGTTTTGCTGTGAGTTCAGGTACCAACTTTTGGTTCTCGTATACCCACAAGGTGCTCGGTGCCCTCGTTGGGGACGGTGGGGGACCATGCCGCGCAGTGTCGGGTGGGGGTGGGGCATTGTGAACACTTTTCGTCACAATGCGGTGAGGGATACGATGGTGCAGATGCGTAGGGAGCTCCAATGAAAGTATGGCTAACGGGTACTAATATAACACATACAGGGGTTATATTGTGTAATCCAGATTTTGTTGAGTAATTATGCAAAACCTCCAATTGCCTAGCGGTAAGGAGCCTCCTGTCCCCATCCAGCTTCTGGGCCTCAGCACCCGGAGACAAAGTCACTTGGGATTGGGACAACGGATGGGATCTGTAAATTGATGTGGTGGGGACTTCCCCGTTGGCTGGGAAGTCCCCATGACATTGGGGGCACCGGGGGGTCACATCGGTGGGGTTTTCGTTCCTTGGGGGGGGGGGGGGGGGGGGGTTTGTTCCGTTGGGGGGGGGGGGGGGGTTTGCTCGGGCCACAAACCAAAAGCTCGTCACAATGAGACTCTCATCCCGGGATTTGTTTTCGGGGTTGGGGGAGCAGCAGGGAGTGTGTCAGAAACATGATTGCAACTAACAATGTGACAGAGCAAAAGGCGCCCCCCCGGGGGGGGCGGGAGGGTGTTCCAGCAGACAAAGCACCATCAAACACCCACAAGCCCTTTACAAAAGTGCATGTGTGGCCAATCCATCGACCAATGCAGATTCGTGTGTCCCGAGAAGATCTCCTAGCCCATAGTCAATATGTCACACCCAGAAATCCTGCCGGCACATTGGTCAGCTGGACACAGCACATTAGTCAGCTGGACACAGCACATTAGTCAGCTGGACACGGCCGGCCAGCTGCTGTATTAGAGTGCAGGCGCAACAGTCCCATGGTAGTCCACATGCTTCATTATACTTGGACTACCTTGACCTACATGCCCCACAACCTCGAGAGAGCGACCTTGAACTACCTCGCCCAGTACAACCGCAACTTCGATGGGCTTTTGCAGCGTCCCGGTGACAAACTCGGGTCCTCTCTGAGGTTTTCCTCTCGCAACTATCCCTACCCAGGACATGCCATGCAACGAGCAGCCCAAGCCCCGCAAAATGACCAGCACACTGCTGACACGACAGAATGGCGAGCATGCACGAGCACGTCCCAAAAGACAGTCCGTGGGAGAAATACCAAGGACCTTGCCAAAGAAGGCAACTGCGCGGAAGCTCACTCGTCGTCCTCTCCAGCCTCCTCGTCATCGCCGCCGCCGCCGCCGCCCTTCTTGGACCTGCAGGTGAACACACAGCCACCATCACGAACCGCTTCCGCAGTACTTTCTTGCCACTCTTTCTTGACGCTGTGGTACATACTGTTGTCTGATTAGGCAAGTGTGTCGAGCACCAACGCGAACCCTGCTTGCACCCACAAGAACAGGTGGGCCGCCTAAGTGCAGGAATTCCTCCACGCGCAAGCAGGCAACCCCGCCCATTCCAAGAGTGACTCCTTGAGATGACCAGCCTACCCCCTTTCGAATCCACCATCTAGAACTGGCGGGAGAACAAACTCCGCCAGGGAGCAAATGGCATGGGAAATCCACAAACCCTCTAGATGGCTGTTCTTCGAGTTTCACATGGAACAGAATATGAAGCACCCGAGAGAAGCAGGGAGGCCACAATTCACACTCTACCCTTGCAAAGAAGACTTGGGTTGCCTGGTTTGGAGACACGAAGACATGCCATGTGGACATGGGGGCGGAGATGGGAAGACAGTGAGGGTTGGGACATGGGTTGGGAATTAGGTGTCCCAAAGGTTCCTCTTGTCCAAGGAACCACCATTTTCACATGGCCCCTTGAAAAGACATGAGAAATAAGACGGAGGGTCCTGCATCAATGATGTTCTTCCCAGCACATCGGGTGCACGTGCCGGAAGCACGGGGGACGAGGCCCTGTGTCCCCTCACTTGAGCTGTTGCTCAGGCGGGAAGCAATGGAGCGAATGGACATCAAACAGCAGGAGAGCTGTTGCTGTTGCTCAGGCGGGAAGACATGAAGAGCACGGACATCAAACAGGACA
>KV908472.1:148768-171268 GCA_002005505.1 Botryococcus braunii | reverse complement strand
TCCCGTCCCTATCCCGGACACACGTAGATCTGGGTTTTTGTAACATCCTTTCTTCCTGAACTCCCCTTCGTGATCTATGGGACACAGGCAAGAGGCACCACCCTGCCCTGATCGATTCTATATACTGTATGCCTGTTAAATATATGATAGTGTAGATATTTACTAAGTCATTGCTCAGGCTTACATTTCGAATCTTTGATAAGGCCATCTGCACGCGCCATAGTTCTCGCTTGTTTCGCAGGCCAAAAGTGCCGACGTTGAAAAGCTCTGAGTCAAGCCGCTCCTTCTCAAAAGGACGTCGGGGCTTCTTAAATGTTTTACCGTCTGCACACCAGTAAGAAACCGTCATTCAACTGATGGAAGGGACAGAGCAAATCGGTTGAAAAATTACCTTCAATCCACGGACAAAACTAAGCATATGTAACCATCATAGAGTTAGCCAGCTATAAGCCAGAGATGATAAGCCCATGAGTGGCACATCAAACCCAAAGGTACAGCCGCCTTCACAGATCACCAACCCGTGAAGGCAAACTGTGACAGGGTAACCCTCTTACACAGGGACTGGAGACTTACAGTTACGGTAAAACGAAATGTGCGGCATCTTGTTAGAGCCTGCGCAACGCTTCTGCCCCACAGTCTATGACTCAAACTCAAGCCGCCGCAGGTCTCACTCCAAGGGGGTACGGTAACGCGCCCGTCACGCCCGTATGAACTCCACCGTGGGACTCCCACGTGCCAGGTCACGGGAACGATTTCCAATTTGAAAGTACGGTTCCAATTTCGGCTGTTGCGAACGTACAGGTTTGCAAGGTTCGTCATTGCAAGCCTAGAAGCTGCAAAACAGCCAACGCGCAGCTTACAATAATTTAACTGTGCGGCACCATATTTTCTGTTCAATCATTTCAGGGGTAATTTGATATGTAAAATTCGGGGAAGAGGCTTTGACGGTTGTCTACATAGTCGAAATCTCGCCGGACAACTGGCTGAATAAATTAAGAGCTTGAAGGGCGCCACACCCGGAACAGTCCATTCAAAATCATTGCCGGCAAGCTTAGAGTGGATATTGATACCAAACACTCGGGCGGTATCTCTGGGGTCGGGGTAGGACTTGTCGGGTAGTGCATGACCATAGTCGATAAATGGCCCGTGTTGTTGGCCAAACCACATGTTTGGCCTTTATTTTTATATTAATCCGTACATGCAGCTCTGAGCGGCAGCAGGTCCATATAGTTTTCAGTAACCATTTGGTATGCCTCGCCCCTGTTGCCAAGGTCGTCGTGGCCAATACGTCGCTGCATACCAAGCAGTGGGAACTTGACTAAAAGAAGCTTGTGATACTTTGAAGGACATTGGATTCGACGGCTTGGGGACCGAACTGGGCACAGTGGATAATGTCTTGGACAGATACGTCCAGTCCTACTTCCCCAAAGCTGTAGGACTCCCTCACAGTAGATTTATTCAACACAGCCATTATTCGCTATTTTATGTCCTATTAAATGTCTGATTGGGACTTGGTGTCTGTGCAGATAGAGATTGCGCAAGAGTTACGAGACAGAGGCGGCCCAGAGCAGCTTAAATACATGACACATGTGTGTTTTCTCCGGGTCACCATAAAGTTCCTATTAAAACAAGATTTTGTGCAACATTTTTCCATTTTATCAGTTATGAAGGCATCCAAGTGTCACACATTGTTTGCCAGCAAAACGCAGTCAGTCATGTGTTACCTAGAACGGGATGCACAGTGGGATCCATGGTACATGCACATAAAAATTGCCCCTCAGGAACAGCCCCACGGCTGCCGGCTTGTGCGCTTAGTGTAATCTTTTACTTTGTCCTGTGTCCACATGCTCATGTTACCGCATAAACCCACCTGGCCTGCCGAATTGAACATCAGGGACTTCCATGATGCAGACACCCTGGGGCTGCCAAAGCATACATTCAGCACCGCTAGCTCCAATTCAAACGATGTCAGCCTCAGAGGAGGGGACTGTGGCAGGGTGAAGGAGGGAGAGAAAGCGGGGAGGGGGCACCACCAAAATGCAATGGGATTGAGTCTGTGTGCGCCTAGAACAGACATAGAGGATGGGGGGAGGCCGCGCGCGCCCACACGCGCGCACACACCCACATACACACACATACAGACACACACACACACTCACACATAAACGCGTGCGCGCAAACACACACACACACACACACACACACACACAGAGAGAGAGAGAGAGAGAGAGAGAGAGAGAGAGAGAGAGAGAGAGAGAGAGAGAGAGAGAGAGAGAGAGAGAGAGAGAGAGAGAGAGAGAGAGAGAGAGCGCGCGCGCGGGGGGGGTGAGAGGGGTATGAAGAGAGTGAGTCATTGCGCCAATTATGCACACAGGCAACAGAAAAAGTTCTTTTTAGAAATGAAAGAGCCAAGAAGAGAAGGTAGCAGAGAGGGGAACGGGAATTAGGAGGGGAAAGGGACGAGGGCAAAAGAGGGAGAGGGAGGAGCATCTTGCTGCAGTTGAATATGCAGGTCCTTATTGCCGGCTAGATAGACAGTAAGAGAGTGAGATGTAGAAAGGGGGAAGGAGAGGGAGACCGAGAATGAGATGGCAGGTTCCTCTCTGTTTGCAGAGGAGGCATCGACACGGTAAAAACAATTAGCATTCAGAGTCGACACTGTAAGAACATTTACTATTCAGTGTAAGTCAGCGAACCAGTGAGGAAGAGAGTGAGGGGCAAAAGAGAGAAGGGGGGAGGGGGCCAGACTTCCGCCGAGGTAGGCCTGTCCCCCCAATCAGAACCTGACCCCCCAATCAGAAAGTGAGGCTGGCTTAGAGGGATCCGCATTGGGCGCTTGTAGCAATTATTCGCGGTGTTCGTAGTACTTGGAACGGGCACCGGATAATCGTTCGAGCAGAATTCCAGCGTGCTCGGAATTCTGAGCACCAATGCGGATGCCCTCTTGGGAGTGGCAGATGACTGAATCAGCTTTCCTTGGGAGAGCAGTCATGGCTGGTGTCCATGTACCTGGACTGCCCCCCCAACATGGGCTGGAGATGCCCTAACTCGACAGAGGTGGTGGCTTTCCGGGAAGCGGTACAGCGGGAGGACATCTGGTGGCATGCCTTCCCGCACAATGCCCAGATGGAGGTCATGGACGAAAGCCTGCTCACTTTCGGGGTCACCATGACCCACGAGCTGGATGCTCTGTTTGGGCTAGCCCCCAAAATCACACTCAGTCAGGTTCTGCAGAGAATCCTCCTCTCCAACCCCATTTTGTTCAATGCCTCCCTTATTATGGTCCCCACCCTGTCTTTCCCCGTGTATGAATGTTTCATTTGTGTGCAGTGGTGCACAGATCTCTCTCCTCCCCCAGCTCTCTCTCTCTCTCTCTCTCTCTCTCTCTCTCTCTCTCTCTCTCTCTCTCTCTCTCTCTCTCTCTCTCTCTCTCTCTCTCTTTCTCTCTCTGTGTGTGTGTGTGTGTGTGTGTGTGTGTGTGTGTGTGTGTGTGTGTTTGTGTGTGTGTGTGTTTGTGTGTGTATGCATGTAGTGGATCGAGCCAGTGCGGGGTGTGGTGCACACGTCTGCATGCATGGGTGCTGTGCCAGTGTTTGTTTGCGCCTTTTCTTATGCCTACTCGTGCATGTACATCCATCCAGAAGAAAGGGTGGGACACGTGGGGTTGGGTCTATTTGTGCGCACCCCACCCCCCCATGACGGGTGGGCCTTGGCCGGGGGAAGCACACCCCAGGTGGGGCCCCCTTGCCCCCTCTGGGTCCTCGCCCTCCTTGTCCCTGTCAAGAAGAAGGGCTGTTCCTCCTCTGGACAAATCTGTTGAGCCAGGCCGCCATCACTGGATCTGCTCTTTGGATGAGGCCTGGAACGCAGGGGGCAGAGGGACTTGGTGGGCTAGGTCCGGTGCTGTCTCTTCAAAGAAGCCCCACCCCTTTTTGCTCTTTACAAGCACCATGCTCAAGGGGTGTGACTGTGCTCAGTGGCCGAGCCCGGGGCGCAGTGGGGCAGGGAGACACCACCGGATCTCTCCCTCAGATGGAGAGGGAGTCCCCTCTCCATCCCTTTTCGGGGAAAGCCCCTCTTATCTTGCTTTTCAAAGATTTCATCCTTGGCATTCCCTGTCTCCGTTGACCCCCCCCTCCTCTCTCTCTCTCTCTCTCTCTCTCTCTCTCTCACACACACACACACACACACACACACACACACACACACACACACACACACACCCTTTGGGGCTTCCTTAATGGGTGGGACGGGGTCGGGGACGGCAGAGGGACGTGCCCGGAATGTCTAGGAGCGCAATACGGCCCCTCACCGCCGCGGGCGTCGAAGCCATCAGCGTGGGGGTGAATCCCGCATCGGCTCCCCCGGCGGTACCCGCGAACCAGCCCTTCTGGTGGCGGGACCCAGCCTCGGGCTCCAAGATCCTTGCCATGTGGCACCCCGGTGGGCTATCCCACCTGCCCACCCCAAGGGGAAACTTCCTGTCTTTGCGTAATATCTTCATCATGGGCTTCTGCTAATTTTCCCTCCAGCTGCTGGTGGACAGCGCACATCGGAAGAATGAAGGAGGGTGATTCTTTTCACCGTGTGGATGCTCTGTTGGGATGGATAATTAAAATGCATTGTTCAAGCAATGTACCAACCATAATGTATGGCCATAAAATCCTCAGAATGTGTGGGCAACATGTGAAACTATTCCCTACTTCCAGTGGGCAGGGGAAAGTAACAGAGTTCTTTGAAGGGCCAAAGTTATACATGCTCCAAAGTTAGGGTCGGTACAGATATTTACTACTGCATGAATATTTATTGGTGGCAAGAGGATGTGTGGTGCGCCAGGGGGCTATTCTGGGTTCCCAGTGGATGATTATACGGAGTGCGTCAAGGCCAAAGGCTTCAAACATGTTCTGTGCGCTGCCTGGAAGGGAGACAATGCCGGCCCCCACGATGTCCGAGAGGTGGCTATGCTTCCATTAAGAACTTTCTAGTACACCGAAAACTCTGCTTCAAAGCTAGCCTCCAGACTATTTCCGAAATTTGTTTTTTAGCCTTCAATCGAAATTTCTCTCAAGATTTCTTTTGAAAGTTGTTTAGAGACTTCTATTCAAAACTTCTGAAGTTGTTTGAAGTCTTCTATTGAATGACTTCTTCAAAAGATGTTTGGAGGAATGGGGCTCTGTGTCCTCCACCCTTCATCTGTGTCGCTGTATCCAGCATGCTTTTTGTGTACGAGGGGCGCGACCAGGGGTGCAGATGCGTTTAGGGAGAACGAAGAAAGGGGGAATAGCCGAAGGCAGGTGGGGGAGGGGGCGCAGGGGAATGGGAAGGGAAGGAACCTTGAAAGGGGAGAGGCGGGACGAGAACGAGGGTAGTGGTGGGGTAGAGGGAAAAGGAAGGGAAGGAACCTTGAAAGGAAAGAGGCGGGACGAGAACGAGGGTAGTGGGGGGGTAGAGGGAAAAGGAAGGGAAGGAGAGAGAGACAGGTGTTGGGGGGGGGGGGGGGAGCAAGGGAGGGGGGCATTCCCAACCGGATTTCTTCGCTTCGAGAAGCAGAAAACTATTCTTATGCGAAGGGAGAGACCATTGACTGAAAAGGGTCTCGCTCTCGACAGAGGATGGGAAGGAGAGACAGCAGGGGAGGGGGCCAGACAGAGGAGAGGAAGGGGACTACCAGTCTGGCCCTTGCTGTCATCCTTGAGAGCACCGGGCAGTTTGTTTGTACATTGTCTGATAGGGGTGGGATGAGGAGAGATATTGGAGGAAAATACACTTGAAGGTGGAGGGAGGGGAGGCGACAGATCCTTGGGCGCAGTATGGGGCTCTTCAAGGGGGCCAGGAAACAGGGGAGAGGAGAGGTAGACTGGTTGATGATGGGAGCGGTGAGGATAAGAGGGAGGGGAGAGTTTGATCCTGGGTGGGAGGGGGGGGGGCAGGTTGGGGGGAGAAGTGGGGAAAGAGGACCTGAGCACTAGCTCATGCTTCTATTTAAAAGGAACCACGCTCGGGGAGTGTATAAGAGGGAGGGGAGAGTTTGATCCTCGGCGGGAGGGGGGGGAGGGGGCCAGGTTAAGGGCAGAAGTGGGGAAAAGCGGACCTGAGCACTAGCTTCCTGCTTCTATTTAAAAGGAACCACGCTGGGGGAGTGTATAAGCTGATGTTGGATTCCCAATTGCCACCTTCCAATAACAATAATATATAATATAATATAATAATATATAAGCTGATATTGGATTCCCAATTGCCACCTTCCAATAACAAATGTAGACTGTGCTGTTTGGGACGGGGCACAGGAACAATAGCAGAGAAGACATGGGGGGAGGAAGAGTGGGAACGAGGAAGGGGGATGGAACAGATACCCCATACACCCTCTGGGCAAAGGTGCAACTGTGCACTTTTGAGAGGGTACATGAGGAATCTTCAACATAAGACACATAAAGGTCACACACCAATTAAGCTAAAGTCATATGCACAACAAAGAGCTCTTTGGAGAAATATGATGCTTCGAACTGAAGCCATGCGGGCGTAGGTGGACAACATCTTCAACATCACACGCACCAACTTCCCCAACGCGGATGTGTTTGCATCCACCTTTGACAACTACACGCAGCAGCTTGTGGAGGCGGCGCCTGGCTTGGACCTTCCCACCGTGACAGATGAACTGGCGGACACCTGGGTGTGGGGTAAGCCACTCGCCTTTAGTCAGGATGTCCCTCGCACACCAGACAGGGTGTAGAAGTTTCGACTCAAAACATCGGTCAGGATGTACCCTCCCAGATGGGTCTGAATCCAAACATTCACTCAGGATGTATCTCGCAGTTCAGCCAGGATGTGAGTCGGAACATCTGTCAGGATGTACCTCGCTCATCAGGCAGGATCTGACTCAGAAAACATCAGTCAGGCTGTACCTCGCAGATCGGGCGGATGAGGGTGCATCACAGCATACATGAAGCAAACAAAGCCTTCCTGACGTCCATGTCCGGGAGAGTGGATGGACATGCACAGGCACATTTGCATGCTTTACACGGCAACTGCCATAGTGGACCACAGACACCACTACTTGGAGTTCATCGTGTGTGTCAGATGCTGATGCCACAGTGAATGCTGTTGCTCATTGCCGGGCCAACAAACTCGATAAAAAAGGAGACCAACATCGCCAAACCTATAAACTCACCTAATGCGCAACTTAGATTTAGTCATGTGACACTTTAGCTTCCCCATCTATTGCCTCAATCAATGCACACGTTAGTTTCAGTAGTGTGGCACTCATTCCATGGTGTTACATGCTATGCACACACCATCCCCTTCTCTTTCCCTTCAATATCCACTCTTCTCTCCATTTTTCCCTATGTTTTCTATATGTCATGTCTCTTATCAGTCTCATCTCTGTCCCCCTCCCCTCATGTAATCTTTCAGTCTTGGGGATAAAGCATGGAGCCGCGTCTTCTTTCGTGCAGGTGTGTCCAGCGACCCAGACAAGGTGGCGCAGTACAGGGAAATGCTGCGGTACAGGTCTTCCATTGAGCACCTCAGCGACACAGCTGCCTACCGGAACTTCAGCCGTATGCTCCTCAAGGTGCCCCTCCTGCCTCTTCCCACGTAATTGCACAGCCCACGGGGCTATGACAATCCTTGCTCCTGATGAGCAGCTGGTGTGTGTCGGCCAAGGCTGTTTTTCCGGTGTGAGCTGGGAGGAATTGCGACTTGCTGGCGCCTTGAGCTGACAGTTTCTTGGCAGTTAACGTCAAAAGTGACAGGCGTCAACGGATTCAGAAGCCTCATGCACGGGAAGGTTGCATGTGACTGGCAGGCTTCTAGCTGCTCTTGGAGCACGTTGCATGTGACTGGCAGTCTTCTAGCTGCTATGATATATGTTGGCTGTGTCGTTACCTGTGAGTAGCAGGCTTCAAACTGCTCCCGATAAGATTCCTGCGACTGGCAGGCTTCTACCTGATACTGGAATGTATTTCCTGTGCCTGGCAGGCTTCTAGCTGCTGCTGGCAAATGTTCCCTTTGACTCAAAGGCTTCTAGCTGCTCCTGAATATATTAATGTGAAATATCCTTCCTGCTCTAACATTCTTCGTCTTGTTCGCCCTTCACGGAGTTTATTTCCTGCCGTTGCAAGCCCTTGGCATTGTGTCCCATGCCATGCATTCCAGGTCACATGGAGATACTCATGATAGAAATGAGATGCGCTGTTCTTTGATGCTCCTCATGCACTTCCACCCTGAGGGGGCAGCCGCATGCGTGTTTGGGGGGGGGGGGGGGGGCGGGGGGCTTGAGAATGACGCTTGTCATTTCCACCCTGAAACTCTTCATCCACGAGTAACACCGCTTGTTTACAGGTTGTTTTGCTATAGATGAGGGCACACTCGCACCTGTGCACACGCGCGCGCGCGTGTGTGTGTGTGTGTGTGTGTGTGTGTGTGTGTGTGTGTGTGTGTGTGTGTGTGTGTAAGCGTGTTTATGGCAATGTTTCAGGTAATTTGAGTTCCGAAATGACATGCAGTTGATGCTAGAAGCAGGGTGTGGCAGCACATGAAGATGTAGGCCGGCACGCTTATCTTGGGGCAATGGGTGGGGGGCGGATGGTGGCAGATCCCGGAGCATACGTGGGGCCTGGACACCCGGGAGGCGCTGCCGGATTTCACCAACTGGGGCAACGCCGCCTTCCACCGCCAGCTGGAAGACAAAAAGGCCATCTACCTGCGCACTGTAGCTTCCTGGAAGGAGCAGAAGAGCTTTGTGGACTACGCCATCTCCGCCCTGGAGCCATTGCAGGTAGCCCCCACAATTCCCTGATCTGCTTTTTCAATATGTTTTCTTATGTTTAGTTATTTGCGTTTTAATTTTTATTTTTTGCATGGATAGTGCATCCTGTGGCCCTTGCAACCTCTCTCGTCGCCTGCGGCTTGTCTTTTCTGAATGTTTCCCTTTCTGTACCCAGTCTGGGCCTTGGAGCCGTTGCAGCTACCCAGCTCACTGTTTGCCGGCTTATGTCCCTTGGAAGTCCTTGATGTCGTGCTTCTTGCCAAAATCACCTGCTTCCACTGCCCTACCACACCCTTGATCACACACACACACACACACACACACACACACACACACACACACACACACACACACGCGCGCGCGCGCAGTCAGTCTCTTTTACAGAGAATATGTAGGAGATCGCTCACCCCTCCCCCCCTTCCCATTTCTGTCTCTCTGTGTGGTGTGCATGTTGTGTGTGTGTGTGTGTGTGTGTGTGTGTGTGTGTGTGTGTGTGTGTGTTTGGTGTGTGTGTGTGCATTTGGTGTGTGCGTGTGTGTGTGTGTGTTTGGTGTGTGTGTGTGTGTGTGCATTTGGTGTGTGCGTGTGTGTGTGTGTGTGTGTGTGTGTGTGCATTTGGTGTGTGTGTGTGTGTGCACTTGGTGTGTGTGTGTGTGTGTGTGTGTGTGTGTGTGTGTGTGTGTGTGTGTGTGTGCACCCAGAGGGTTTTAGACAGTTTTTAATTTCATGGCATGAAAGCGTGCATGTGCCATAACTGGAGCATCGGAGTCTTGAGAGTAAAGCATGAAATTAAAGCCATTGGTTACGACTCACGCCTCTGAGCCTTGAGAGTCAAGCATGATATGATCATGGGCTAAGTCTTTGGCCCTGGGGGGTTAAGCTTGTAAGTACCTGGGCTGCAACTCAAGCTGTGGAGCCTTGAGAGCTCAGCACACGTGTGTGCATGGGCTATCACTCAAGCTTTTGAGGATTGAGAGTGAATCACAATAGTGTGTGCATGGGTAATCATTCAAGCCTTTGAGCAAGGGGGGCTAAGCTTATGTGCCTAGCAGGAGAAGGCGGCGCGGGCGGTGATCGACGGGATGCAGCGAAGCTGGGCGGCCCCGGACCCCGCCTCCGCCCCCCAGCAGTGGAGGGGGGCCCCCGCCTCTGAGGCGCAAACCGCCTTCCAATCTCAGTACTGGAATATCCAGCTGGACCCCCTCACAGGTTGCCAAAACTCCTGGATGCACGTCATTTCAGCCCCCCACCTCCCGCGCGGGGGGGGGGGGTGGGCCAACCAGGAGAAGTAGAAGAAGAAGACCGTGTTGTGACTTGTAGCTTGAAACCTTTTTGGGTCGTTGGACATTGGCCTGGCCTTGTAAACCTCACTCTTGTACGAGCAGTGGAAGGTTGGGTCGTTGAACGTTGGGCTGGTCTTTTCATCCCACTTGTGTAAAAGAAGAAGAAGGTTATGTCTGTCGAGCCATGAGAGGCTGATGAGATGGAACAGCTCCCGCAGTACCCCGGAGGGCCTGTGTCATCCCTGTTGGCCGTCAAGGAGGCTCCTTCCCTTGCTATGTGGCTGATCTCTTTCTTCTGCTGTGATGGGTGTCCAGAAAAACGTGTGGAGTGTGCATGACCGTGTAACGTGTTGCCGGTGCCTGCTGTTGCCTCTTTGCGTGTTGCCTGCCTCCCGCTGCTAAGATCCCTTCTTCTTGCTAGTGGTTGCCTCTTCTTGTGCCTGCTGCTGCCTGTGTTGCTTGTTCTTGGGGTTGCTGGGTCCTGCTGCCAGGATCCGTCCGCTACTGCATTTACTGCTCCTTCTTGTGGCTGCTGCAGCCTTTCCTGGCTGCTCTTGCAGTTGCTTCTGCGACCAGGATTCCTCCTACTGCTCTTGTTGCTTCTTCTTGTGGCTGCTGCAGCCTTTCCTGGCTGCTCTTGCAGTTGCTTCTGCGACCAGGATTCCTCCTACTGCTCTTGTTGCTTTGCCGTATGCCTGCTGCAGCCTCTGCTGGCTGGTCTTGCAGTTGCAGAAGAAAGTTATGGTGTAGAAGGGATCCTAGCTTCTGCTGCAAGGATCCCTTCTACAACATCACATTCTTCTTGTGCCCCCTCTAGCCCCTGCTGTGTGCACTTGGTGTTGCTTGCTGCCGTCTCTTGGCAGTTTCCCATTCCTGTGCTGAGGTGATTTTTGTGCCTGCTGCTCCCTGTTGGTGTTGCCCGCTCCGATGGCCCAGACCCTTCCCTCTGCTTCTTGCTGTTGCCTGCTTTATCTCGCTCTCTACTATTATACTTGCCATTGATGTTGCCTGCTTCCGCGGGACAAGGCGTCGGGCTTTCCTCCTCCTTTTCAAAAGGATGGTTCAAGTGCAGTGCACATAAGTATCATTACATCTCCTTAACAGATATCCTAACTGTAACTCCTAGCACATCTCCCTGCATCTCCCCAACTATCAAAACAAATTCTTCTTCTTCCTCTCCCTCTTCTTCTTCTTCTTCTTCTTCTTCTTCTTCTTCTTCTTCTTCTTCTTCTTCTTCTTCTTCTTTTCCTTCTCCTTCTTCTCCTCCTCCTCCTCCTCCTCCTCCTTCTTCTTCTTCTTCTTCTTCTTCTGCTACTACTACGTCTTCTTCAATTAAGTTGATTGTAGAAGTTGATAGTATCAACGCATGTACTCTGGTGCACGAGGAGGCGTCTTGATGCAGTTGAGTGGGAGCAGGGGCATTGGAGGGTCTGTCATTCAACTGGGGCAGCAAGAGGGGAGGCCAATGGGCCTCTGCCGACAACAACATGGCCCGCTTTATGTACAGCAGCTACATCGAGGACGACTTCACAGACTTCCTCAACACCTACCTATTCATGGAGGTCACCCAGGACAACTCCTGGTGTGTAGGCTCCTTGCCCAATCTCCCTATTGCTGCACCCGTTTGCTCTTGTATTCCACTCAGCACTAGGGCTGGCAGGGCTTATACTTTTGCGCATCTACGTATCGCACTTTGCATACTCAATAACAAATGTAATCGAATCCTCTCCTGTTTACCGCTTCTCATAGCCTTGTGGAGTTCATGCGCTTTTTGCCAACCCTAGTATGCAAACCCTCTTTGCCAGCCCCCCATCCTCTCCCACCTTCCCATCCTACATAGATCCCTCTCTCCCCCTGCCCCTCTCCCCCCTCCCTATCTATCACTCTATATATCTCTCAATGCCTCCCCCCCCCCCCCCCGCTCTCTCTCTCTCTCTCTCTCTCTCTCTCTCCTCTCTCTCTCTCTCTCTCTCTCTCTCTCTCTCTCTCTCTCCTCTCTCTCCTCTCCCCCCCCCCCCCCGCCCTGTGCATTACCAAAAAGCTCATCTCAGTATGCGACCATGGCATCCCTCAACCCTCAGTTCTCTGCCTTTTCTTTCGTACAGCGCCCATGCAGTGCGCGAATTGTGGGGTTCTTTGTGCGAAGGGTGAACCGCACCCTCACCTGGAGGAGAGGCATGGGAAGGGAGGGGGGGTGGGAGAGAGAGCGGGGGTGGGGGGGGGGGCGGTGCTGGAAAGGACTGGTAAAGAAGGAGGGTGCAGGTGGAGAGGAAACGAGAGAGAGAGGACTCCAAGCCGGTTCGGGGTACCGGCTCCTGATTTCCTGTGATTCCTTGTGGCTGGTCCACGGTATTGTTTCTACCTTAAATCGTTTCCATAGCGGCTGAGTCTGCAGCCCTGCACAGAAGTGAAATATCCTTTTAACAATGTTTTGACAACCACAGTGTGCGCATGCATGTGGTGTGTGTGTGTGTGTGTGTGTGTGTGTGTGTGTGTGTGTGTGTGTGTGTGTGTGTGTGTGTGTGTGTGTGTGTGTATCAGTGTATTTGGGGGGGGGGGAGGTTTGTGGAGCCTGGGACATAAAAAGGCGGGCTTGGCCAGCAATCATTGTGTTGGATCTTTTCAGGTGGGTGTTGCCAGACCTGGCCAAGCCCGGGATCAGCAAGAGCAGCCCCCGACCTCGACGCTTGGACTTATTTGCCAACAGCTCGGAGATCTTTGTAAAGAAGGTATGCCACTCCTTCAACTCCATCCTTCCCAACAAGGGGACCTTACAGTGCCGGGTTACCAAGGCACTGGCAAACATATGGGGCACTCCTACACTACCATCCTTCCCTAACAAGAGGGTAACCAACCATTCAAGCCCCTGATGTTTTCTCCTTGTACAGTCAAAGTCGTTCAGTCTTCAGCCACGTGTTTTGACAACATCTCTAATTGCACTGCACAGGCTTTTGAGATTGGTTCCAAGATTGCTCGAGCAGTGCACCAGTAACAGAGTTATCTTCTTTTGCTTCAACCTTGGACCTGGCATGGCATCTCGCTATTTAATCTGTAACTTTTTTGTTTGCCCCCCTGTGGTTGCTGTACAACATGGGGGTGTGGATGCCGGTGGTGCAGGATAACGGGAGCAGCTTCCACGTCCTGGTGAAGTCGGAGGTACTGCCCTGGGCGGTGAAGCACGTGGGGGCGCCTCAGGCCGTCTGGCTGGACATCCGGTCCAAGGAGAACGACCGTGACCTCTACATTGATGTTATCCTCGCTAACAAAACTGCCACGCGCCTTCCCGAGGTGTGTTTCCCCCCTTTGCCCCCCCCCCCCCCCGTGCGGGCCGCCACTAGAACTTGCCCTCATCATGCTACCAGTAGTTCTCCCCCACACATCGTCACGTCCATAGCGGATGACTCATGAACCTGCAATATCATCTTGCATCGATCCCTATCCGCACGCAAAGAGATAGCGGTCTAACTCCCAGAACCGCCTGACGATTTGATTGAGCATCATCCAAACGCACGTGCGTGTGCATGTGCGCGCGCGCGCGCGCGCGTGTGTGTGTGTGTGTGTGTGTGTATGTGTGTGTGTGTGTGTGTGTGTGTGTGTGTGCACGTGCACACCTGGGGAGGGCAACGAGGCACAGGAGCCAGAGCGTCAAGACAGGGAAGGTGCCCAGGGGGTTGGGGGGTGGGGGTGAGCAAAGGCAGGAAAGGTGTAGCGCATCGCATATTGTAGCTGGTCTTGTCAGCACCGACATCTCCCTTTCTTGAATCTTTCGGTCTTTGTTGCGCCACTACGAGCTTGAACCCTTCTTAAACCTCCCTGTCTGCCGCAGTAACTTACGCGGAGCAGAGTATGGACAACAGGAGGAGGATCCTGTAGGATATTGGTGGAGAGATATGGGTCAGTAGCTAGAAGAAAGGTTCCCATACCCTCTTAATCCCTGCACGCGCGCGCGAGTGTGTGTGTCTGTGTGTGTGCACGTGCGCATCGGAGCATGTGTGTGTCTGTGTGCATTTGCGTGTGTGTATGTGTGCATGCATGCATCTCTCTCTTTACCCCCCTCTCCCTCTCTCTCTCTCTCTGTGTGTGTCTGTGTGTGTGTGTGTGTATGTGTGTGTGTGTGTGTGTGTGTGTGTGCGTGTGTGTGTGTGTGTGTGTGTGTGTGTGTGTGTGTGTGTGTGTGTGTGTGTGTGGGGGCGCACGCGCGCTGGTGGGGGGCGTGCGTGTGTGCGTGTCGGTTCCTGCATGACCACGACGCTGACACCAGCCCTGACGGGAGATAGGGGGCATAGAAGGGGCGGACTTGGCGTACTGCAGTCATTCAAAAAGGGGTTGTGGAATGGAAACAGGCGCTGTGGGTCACATTCACACCCGACCCTCACGTTGCAGACCCCGCCACATGGCAGATGTACAAGATAAATCAACGCGTTTCCCCAAACGACGTTATTTTGAACGGCAGTCAGGCTCTCCATGCTGTGACGGACGAGGGCCTTGTTGTAAGGGGGCACGCCCCCTTTGATTGGGAACAGCTCCAGATCATGTAAGCTCCTCACCTTGCCACACCAAGATTTCTTCTTCCTCATCCTGTCGTGTTTATTTTCACAAACTGGACAGTTCGAAAAGGATAGAAAGAAAAATGAATTACACCGGCATGACTGGTGCATCTTGGTAGTTCTTCCCTCTGGAGTGCTGGAGTTATTCTCTGGATGACATCTTGTTGCACAAGGAACTCTCGCTACTCCGTGAGGAACATCATCATTCTTAGTCCTCAATAGATGTCTCCTTCGTCCTGAGGAACAACCCCTCTCCCTCTCGATTAGAGAGAGAGAGAGAGAGAGAGAGAGAGAGAGAGAGAGAGAGAGAGAGAGAGAGAGACAGAGACAGAGAGAGAGAGAGAGAGAGAGAGAGACAGAGAGAGAGAGAGAGAGAGAGAGAGAGAGAGAGAGAGAGAGAGAGAGAGAGAGAGAGAGAGAGAGAGCCCCGATCCTACCAGCTCAACCATATTTTACTACATTTGGGCACAGCCTGGTTCACCACTGCTAAAAATGGGCAGAGAAAGTTTCCCAAACCCACGCCTGCTGCCAACTTCAGCAGATGAGCATGCATGCACGCTGAAGGGGTGAAGGGAAAACCTGCATTTATGACCATGCGGGCGGGCGGTGCAGGAGCTTGGATGCAGCTTTGGTGAGTCCCGGGTACCCCGAGGTGTTCCCCGTGCTGCAGGAGAAGCCTGACCTGGAGCAGGGCGTTACCTTCAACCTCATGAACAACATCTGGGGCACCAACTATGTGCGGCTCCCATACCCCTTCCCTGCCATTGAGCAACTGATGACCACTCGTCCCGGTCTTCGTACAACACTCAGTCACATTTACTCTGTCTCTAGCACTCGTCCCGCTCTCCCTAGCACTCGTCCTGGTCTTGGTACCACACTCAGTCACATTTACTCTGTCTCCTCTCCCCCCTCAGGGCCCCGCCGGGCCCCCCGTTAACTCTATCTCTGATACCCCTATCTCTCAACCCCCCCCCTTCCTCTCTCACTTCCGCCCTCCCTCCCCCACCCCTCTCCCTCTTCCCCTGCTCCCTCTCTATGTTTCTTCAATGTTTGGGGGTTAGGAGGCTTAACTCCATTGATGTCTTCATTACAGAGATGATGACTGGGGTTGGAGCCGGAGGACCAAAGCAGCCTAGTTGCAATGGCTCGTAGGCTAAAAGGGGACTATGTTGATGCCCAGTGTGGTTCCAGTGCATCGACTTTGAGGCGCTGAGCAGATGCCCACGTTGCAGGTGATGTGGAGCCCCTATGAGCCCGTCATGGAGAGCATGCGCTTCCGCTTCATCCTCCGCATGCACGACCTCTCCCAGGGGCCGCCCGAAGACGAGGCGTACAGGCCTCGCTACGCTCCTCTTCGCTCCTTTGCTCCTGTTGTCCAGGTTTACCACCTCCCCGCGCTCGATCCCCCGGGGGGAAAAGAAGCACACGAATGAAAAGGAAATCGAACGTGGGAAAGAAGATTGCCCACCACCACCCGCCTTGCCCACCCCAAAAATAGAGCTATAGAGTCCGCAGCCTCTCAACCTGCTGAGATCTGTCGCCCTTCATACAACAAATCCCTTGTTTCGAAACCCGCGCAGTTCGCTTGTGAATCTGTGACTCCGCGCATGTGCGCTTTGCTTCATGAAGGCCATTGGTTCTGCCTAAGTGAGGAACCTGTTTCCCTACGCATGAGCGCCATCGTTTCATGAACCTTGTTTTTCTTGCATAGAAAGCCTGTTTTCCCATGCTGCGTCATTCTATTGCCCTCCTATTGTTTCGCTCATTACGACTATATAGCCCCGCGTATGAGCCCCGCAGTTCCTGATCTCCTCTAAGAGTGTTGCTATTCAGGGGAAAAGGAGACCTGGCATCTTCTCTGACCTCTTCCATGCAGCAATGTGTGGCTGACGTGTCCTGTTGCAATGATTCTTACGATGGGGGTTGGGTGTCGCAGGCTGAAGCACCGGCCCCTGCAGCCACACAAAGAGGGGCGCAGGGAAAGAGGCTGGCTCCCAGCAGGAGCGAGACACGTGACCAGCTGACCCGCGCTGAAGAGATGCGGAGGGCCCAGGTCGAGGGCGACAACGACGAGGAGCCTGGCGACAGTGTGTTGAGCGACTTCCGTGACGAAAAAGACGGGTCCACCGTGTATGGCTTGAGGCGGACTCCACGAGACAGCGACGATGTCAATCCATTTGCTGGCTGAGTGAGCGCCTCAGTGCCTGCCTGCAGGTTACGGCGAGGATTTGCCCGCAGGTTTGCTTTGGATAGTGCTTGTGAGAGGTGTGTAGGGAGTGATGAACTTTGCAAGAGTAATTGCTCTGAAAGAGAACACCAATCAAGATTGTAGTAACGAAGGAAGAAGTTGTAAATGTTGAACCTGAAGGAGCGTAGTTGAGCCCACAGGGTGAGTTGAAGAGAAGTGTCTAACAGCGGCAGTTGGGTTGAACTCCACTTGCAGTTCAACGACTGTGGATGCGACAGTGCGGCAGTCGGTGTACGTAGAGTGGGTGTGACACTGCACTTATTGTGCCTACTGTCTGAGAGTTGAAGTTGCATAACGCTCCAGAAGTAGTGGTAACTTGCAGCCGTCGCAAAAGATAGGAGGCTTGAGGGCTGCAGACATTGTGTCCATCAGCTGATACCCCATATCCAGGTGGTTCTTCTCATTGGCTCGTTGCTCTCCCAGAAGTAGGGTTGACAAGTTGCCGTATTTTTGCCTTGTGTATGGTACTTATGTAAACAGAAGTGGCGAACCACACCAAACGAACTGGCATGCATTGGTGATGACGATAGAACACCGTATACACTAGTGATTTTGTCATCTTCATTCTCAAATCAAGTCCCAAATTGGTCACTGGAAGTGCGGGCAAAAGCCTCGATTTTGCAACTCAGGATGATCTTTGTACTGGTTTGAGACAATCAACAGACTTCTCCAACTTAAGGCAAAATTATTCTCTAAGAAGTCACGAAACTATTCACATGATTTTTTCGGGTTTTCTGGTCCCGATGCAAGAACTGTACTGCAAAAGAAAGTGCAGTGCTAAAAGTGTACCAGATTAGTACCGGACGAATCGTACATTGAGCCGTACCCTGGCTAAGGGTACGGTATGTATAGGGGATACAATATGTACACTGTACACTGTATGAAACCGTACAGTTGCCAACCCTACCCAGTGGAGATGGAGAATCGATCCTAGATAAGGTTCGTTAGTCTTTTAAAGTGCAGTTAAACAGTTCTGGCAGGCGCCCTTTCGAAAGCGCAGCTTTCGTTGATCCTGAGGGAGGCTTCAGGGTCAGTGCAGCCAGGACAGACAGAAGCTTGATTATTAGTGTACCTGCCTTTGGTAGCTCTGAAAATCTAAACCGAGCTTTGCCCACTGAACATTGTGTTCGGCTGGCCTCCTCCTTATCATGCATATATTTTCAAGTCTGGGGGGTTTTCCACTAGTGGTATGGTCCTTCACCCTTCCGGTTGTTTCTTATCATTGGTAGCCCTTTCTCGGGATCTCCCCCCCCCCCCCCCCCCCACTCTCTCTCTCTCTCACTGTGTGTGTGCGTGTGCGTGCGTGTGTGTGTGTGCGCGCGCGTGTGTGTGTGTGTGTGTGTGTGTGTGTGTGTGTGTGTGTGTGTGTGTGTGTGTGTGTTTGTGTCTGTCTGTCTGTCTGTCTACCTCCCCTTCTCTCTGTTTCCCTCCCTCCCTCTCCCCCCCCCCCTTCCTCTCTTACAAACAAAAAGCAAGAAACATTCGTCATGAACGTTTGTCGTGTACATAGGAGGAAACACTCGTCGCTGCATATAACACGAAAACGCTGCCACTGAGATGTAATTACTTCTCAGTTACACCAGCGAGGAGGACAGCAAGGAATGTGTGGGTTTTGAAGAAGGGATCCTGAATGAATGGAAAGCCTGCGTGCAAAACATTGAAATACCTTAAACCACTTGATGATGAAGAGCAAAGCGAAACAAAGAACCTCCATTAGTCAAGGAGCTTGGTGTTCAGGACCTGAACTTGAGGTGATCTGTAGACTGGGGGTCTGTAAAGTAGGGAAAAGGACGATGGGGCATGAGCCATCCTCCAACCCTACTGCAACCCTTGCAACGTACACATCTTAAGTACTCAACCCTCACCCAAGCTTGACGAAAAGGTTATGGCATTTGTGTCAAGAAAATTGCCGGGATAGTTGGGGTTCAGGCGGGGTTTTCTGGGGTATTCACAGGGTAGGGTTGGCCTGTACGGCTGGTCCAGGCGCTACAAGGGAAGTACAGCCGGGGGAATGACGCGGTGCTTCGAGATCCCAAAACTCAATGGGTAGGTGCTTGCAAAAAAGGGAAAACCACTATCACTCACAAGGCAACGCAATACCCACAGCTCACATCTGACAAGTACATTGTCAAAAGCCATTGAAGTGCCAGCTTGTACACCCCAGACACCTTCAGTCATGTTGATGGTTTGAAATATGGACCCACTTAATGGCAATGCTGCAATAAGAACTGTCGGCTTAAGGGATTCTGATGTAACATCATTGTAAACCCCCGCCACGATGGCGGCATGGCATTGCAACTCCTTCACACACCCACACCTGTCCATACTTCCGGAGGACTTGAACTTGCCCATGACCAAACAAGTTAATAATTCTCTGTCCTTGTCTGAAAGGTTTGTCTTTGGATGCCAATTCAAGCATGCCCTCACCACCTTTTCTTTTTTTTTTTCTTTTTTTTTTTTTTTTTTTTTTTTTTTTTTTTTGTGTTGTAAACCATGTAAAGATGGGAGTCTGCATGGATGATGCTTTCTTCAAAAATATTATCGCACGCACCCTGGCTGCAGATAACTGTTCACGGCGTATTGCTGGACCTTCTGAGCAATGACGTCTCGAATGCAGTCAAGACGATGTATCTTAACGAGTTTGAATTGTTCTGTTGGGAGCGCTTTCTGCAGATCTTTCATGCCGGAGTCATTGCACACATAATGTTTCCTCTTCATGAATAAAATCACATGTTGATCTTCTTTTACTTGCCTGCCAGCAATGCAAAATTTCCCTCTCGTTGTTGTTGCTGTTGCTGATGGGTGATTTAGCGGGAGCGCACCTGACTTGGCCATATTTACCTCTTCATTGAGTCTATAAATGGTTGCAGAATGGACACTTGCCTTACACAACTGATATGTTCCTTGGCCTTGTACATCCTCAACATACAATCCAGGCTGCTGAATGCCTTGCCACAGGCACCACAGACATGCTTGGTTTCCATTCCACTCCAAATACATAATGAAAGGAGTTTTACTCACGACCAGCCACTAGGACTGCAAGGGACAGCAATATGTTGCGGGCCAGTGCATTCATAATTGGTCCTACCTAACGTAGGCTTCCGAGGCCGGATGACCGATTTTGAACAATGACTGAACGAATCCCAAATAAACTTTTAAAACACGGAAGCGCACCATTGGCGTGCTGCCACAACGCGCATCTGTGTGCTGCACCTTGCCCAGCGGTGTCCACCTTTATTCATCATCTACATAAAAGAAAACTGCCTCGCCATGTGGCCATACTCTCCCACATTTGAAGCATTTGATACCTTCGGCTACTTGGTTCCACCAGTGTTGTCCCCACCACCTGGAGAGCCATTTGCACGGGGACCCCTTTGACACCCCCGCATTTTTCGGTCCCAGGTGGTCACTGGTCTAGGCTTATAAGGCCGACTTTGGCCTGCAACCCGGTCTCGAAGTGCACACAAAGCATTTATATACGACTGCACAGGAACAGTTGCTCCTGCAAATTTAAGCCGTAGTTGGGTCGACATCCCAAAAGGCAAACCCTTAAGGAACCGGTGCACGTCTTCTGCCGTTGAGCATACGTGACAACGTAGTTAGGATTTGCTTACGTGGACGGATAATCCGTGTTATTAACATGGGACATACTTGTTAACCTGGGAGAAAGCTGAAAAAGTTTTGTTGATGCATTTGGGGCGTCTAGAAGCTCCGGAGGTGATATTACCTCAACTCGATTCACTTTCTCTTGAGAATTCACGGAGCATATCCATCGTAAGTGAACCGAGTTGAGGTAATATCACCTCCGGAGCTTTTAGGCGCCCAAAATGCATCAACAAAAAATCCTCGAGTTTCCCCAGGTTAATAAGTTTTCAATCCACTGCTTTAATTTAATTGTATCCAACAACATCAATGCCATACCTACAAAAGTCGCCGTCGCGCGGCGGACGTAGCTATCCTCGACGATCCGACTACTAGCCACAGAATTTTGGCGCGCGCCTGGGCGAGCCACTCACGGGGAGAGAGATCACTTTCAAATCCAGAGAACCAAAAAGTTTAGATACAGCAGGCATCGTCCCCAAACGAGCCGACTCACCAGTACCGTGTTACATGCCTCTCTTGACAACCGCAACTCCTTCACCAGCTCGGCCTGCATGGCCTGCTAGGGTGCTTTAATTGCATTCAAAGTTGCTGGTACTGTGGCAATCATGTAAAGCTACGGATTACGTGTCATGCGAGGCCATAGTTCGAATCTCTGTTGTTGCTGACGGGGGCCGATCATGTGCCAGCGGCCGTCATGCCTGTACATGGCTGCAGAGGGGGGATGCAACCGAGCCAGCTGGTCCGAGGTTCCTCATCTCCTCATCTCCAGTTGAGGCATCCTTTCAGAGCGGCTTTCCATAAGTCTGGCTATGATGATCATGATAGGAATACAAAATTTCGGGTGTTCGCTGTGTTTTGCGAACCGTGTCGCAACAGGATGGGCTTCGATGTGCCCACCACAAGGATTTCGGCGCCATCCTCCTCCTTTGATAAGGAAACAGCTGATTTGCATGGCGATGGACGAAGGGAATGCCCGAGCCTCAATCCCGGAAGAGGCAATTTCCGCACAACGTCCTGATGAAGGCGTAAGACGGCCCCAGCCTTTACCCGTTAAGGGCATGAAGGTAAGAGGATGGCACAAGGGAACACATTGAAATTTGATTTTGCAATGCAAGTTCATCGTCTGGAAATCCTGTTGAACGCTGTTACGCGTCGGGGATTCTTGTAGCTACAGTGTGATTGTTACAGTGTGTTGCACACCCTATCTCTGTTCTCTGAACAACCCTGGGCATTTCAGAAAGTACTCTTCGCACGTATATGCGCTCCGTCGTAGCTTAGGACCTGCATCTGGCGTGCAGCTTGAGAAGGTAGAAAAGCTTGGAGACGAAGCTTGGGCGGGCGTTGCAGCTGTGGACAGGGGTGACGACAGCACTGCCTTAGGGTAATTAAAAGCCCTTATTTTCAAGGCCCATGTCCAAGAATGAGGTTGCATAAAACGAATCTATCGGTTTTGTTGGTGCAAGGGATTGATGTAGGGCCTCTGATGTGCCAAGGAGCTTCCTTCGTGGTTGGGGCTTCACTCTGCACAAGTGACAAGTTCACGATATGTTCCAATACTGTCCATTTTGTTGCAGCTCTGTGGGTTGGGGAACCATGGCCCCGTGTGTTGTGACTCAGAAGCTTGAGTTGCGGTGGGCTGAGGGACTGTGCTGAGACTCTTAAGATTGGGATGCTGGGGGTTAGGCGCATAGCATTGCTGGTGGGAGGTGATGTGGCCGTTCTGCTCCTATTTGTTGCGATTGGACGGGCCAACCATGGCCAACCTCTGGATCCCCCTGGAGTTGTCTCCGCCACTTTGCCCTTCCTCATCGGTCAGCTCACCTGCCTCCATACATTCAACCAGGAGAAGCGTCTCCGTACAGTGCTTTGCCAACATTGGCTCGCCATGTGCTCAGTGCTTTGGCTCTGCTTATTGGCTTGGTTTGTGGCAATACCCGTGAGGGACTGAGGTTCTGGTAAACACCAGTCGGTGTTTGAAGCTACCACCAATGCATGCTGTTTTCGTTCTGGTGCTTGATCGGGTTTCCTGCTTGCTTTGAAACACCAGGAGGT
>KV908472.1:138768-146268 GCA_002005505.1 Botryococcus braunii | reverse complement strand
TGTCACACCCAAGGAGGTGCATTCCCCTGCCCGCATCCTTTCTTTCTTCCCTGATACGCCTCGGCCTTTTCTGAGGCCCCGGCTCCCCATGTGGGTCATCACTGCTCGAAATTCTTTTGTTTCACACACATTGTGTATCTGGATCTGAAGGGCTCAGGAACCGTTGTCTCTTGTCTCTGGCATCAAGAGGTTGAGTCCGACATCTGGTGTTTTAGTTCTGCATTTCCGTCGGGATCCGCATTTGTTTTCCTTTCCTCGAGAGTGATGTGTTGTGAGGGAGAGCGTTGACATGGGAGGGAAGAGATGGTGCGAAGAGGTTCGCTAGTAGTAGTGGCTCATGGGTCTTCAGCAAACTTTTAGCTGTATTGCGCCAATTGCCTGCCCAGGGTATGCAGTCATCTGTGCGCTTTTGTTTGCCGTGCCACAACCCGGGGTATGCTACGTCAACGTTACTCTGATCTAGCAGATGTGTGATGGCCATTGTAGCACTAACGGGGTTGTCAATTTGATATTTGTCTCGCACCAGCTTCAGCGGGCTGGGCTTTCTCAGAACGGTTCGCATGGAAGCGCATGTGCATGCTATTGTCCTCCCTAGGTGACATGTGGAGGTGCCACGGTGCGTGCACATGCACGCGCGCGCGCGCGCACACACACACACACACACACACACACACACACACACACACACACACACACACACACACACACACACACACACACACACACACACACACACACACATACAGGCACGAACACACTCGAGCACGCGCGCGTGCACGCACGCACGCAGACACACACTCACGCGCGCGCACACACACACACACACACACACACACACACACACACACACTCACACACTCTCTCTCTCTCTCCCGCTGTCCCCCACCCTTCTCTCTCTGTGTGCGTGAAAGTATGTGTGTGTGTGTGTTGTGTGTCCGTGGGCGTGTGTGTGTGTGTGTGTGTGTGTGTGTGTGTGTGTGTGTGTGCGCGTGCGCGCGCGCCTGCCTTCCTTTGCGCTTTCAGGGAAACCTGCGGCTCCAGGCTGATCATGTGCTAAAAGCCGAAGCACCAAATGAGGGGGTGAGGGCATAGACATCTGCAACGGAGGAGATGAAGAGGAGGAAGGACAAGCGTGGCAACCCCCTGGAGTTCTTCCAGCTTTTGACCTCCCTCACCAAGCGCTGGTGATATGGAGGTTGTAAAGCCTGCATCTGCTTGGAGTATCCCTGGCCCAGCTGGCATGGAGGATGATCTCCTTACCGGAAAAGCATGCCGTGCTCCCACCCACAGGCTGTGCCTTGAAAACTCTCGTGAGATTTGGGTGCTTAGTTCGATGGAGGAAACTTGGACCATTCCGTTGAGCGAGCTGTGTAGATGATCAGGTACTGCTGCTGGGCCGGGGACTGAGACGAATAGGGTGTCAACAGCCAGGATCGGGCTAAAAACAAGTGCTATGTGGGTGCTTGTAAGGTATAACTATTACTCGGAGGTACCTAAGGTATAAGGCTTGGGAGGCCATTCACCTCGGTAGGGTAGATGCCATGGGTGGTGCTTGACTTGCCCTTTGGCAGTCATACTCAGAAGGGTTGGATCGTTCTTTCATCCATTTCAATGCTCAGTTTATGTTCAGACCGTGTTGATTGTAAGCTTGCTGGCACTTGCGTGCCCTTCGTTGGTGGCCACCTCACCTCAGTTGGCATTTGTCCCTCATGACGCCATGTTCCTCCCATGAGGGACAAATGCCAACGGGCAAATGCGGGCGTATTTTTGGCCAATGCATGTATCATGTGGCTCCCTCCGGGAAGACGATCCTCTGAGCACTGGATTCTGCGTATGCTTTGGTGCCGTACCGCATCGTTCCCCAAGTTCAACGGCTCGAAGGAGACCTGACAAACGTTTGGCTAACACTTGCAAACAAATTTTGGGTATGGTACACGCAGACGTCGACGTGGTCTCCCTAGCTCCAATTACAAGGACCGCAGCTTACTGGCCCCTACAGGCTATAGGTAGCTACTCCAGCGTACAGGTAGCTACTCGAGCATTCGGGCAGTTTTCAATTGTGCAACGCAAGGGGGAAAGCAGGATGTGTCCCTCATAGCACACGTTTAACTCCATAGGCCCTTCACTGACCCTCATCTGTTTTGTACGGTCATGGCTCAACATTCCTTTCCTCGGCACTGCAACATGCATCTGCCCCCTCCCCCCAAAAAAGACCTTCAGTGGCCACCATGGTTTGAGGACGACATCACCACACCCATTGGCCAATGGTGGCCTGCAGTGTCTCCTTAGATGGCAGCAGGTAAGCAATGACTTGACCAACTGATCATTTAATTAAATGATCAGTTATAAGTGCGTGACGTCAAGCCCAAGCTCTGCGGACTAATTTGAGCTAGTTACAATAAGGCGACGTCAAGCCCCTGGCCTGGCTCGGCCGAGTAGTATAACCACGGGCTGACTGTACAGGGAGGCCCCGCACTGGCCAATCTTGCAAGATGCATGGTGAGTCCTTTCCTCCTGCTCATGCGCCGACCGTTCCCATAGCACTTCATTAATATTGTAAGTACGTCCCACAGTTGTAGGAACGTTTCCAAATAAATTTCTGTTCTGCCGGGGGCATGGCGGCTCTACACAAGGACATGTACCGCATTGTCCAAGCACAGAGATGAGAAAAGTTTTCTTTCCTCGAGGTTTGCAAAATAACACTGTTGTTTCGCTGATGAAATGTTTGGCTGCCTTGTTTATAAACCACTGACAACTCTGAATTCTCCCGAATATTAATAATAATCAATATTGCCACCGGGCTTCGTCATCACAACGTCCCCTTTCTTTTGGGCCATTTTCACAGACGCTGGTTCTGCCTGCAGGTTCAGCTGAGATAGGCACAGGGTCGAAGACGGAGGAGGCAGAGATAAGGACTAGCAGAAAGAGCAGGGATATTTCGTGATAGAGAAGAAATTTGGGCCATGAATTCATGAAGTGCACATGTGTTTTAGAAAGTCTTAGGAGTCGACCAAGGGCCTCAGCTTAGATCTAGACTACTTTAAGAGTACTTTAGTCTATTTAGATCTGGTGCTCGAAGGTGACAAAGCAGTAAGCAAATAAAGGTGAGTGGCAAATCTTTGTCTGGCTTATGGAACTAGCAATTGGACGGTGGCAGGCAAGCAATTCAGCATCCAATAAAAAAACTAGTTTGTAGTTTAAAGTCATTTCAACCTTTCGAGGCCACTCCAAATCATCGATGATATCCATCACATTCATAATATGTCAGACAGCCGTGTACGCAAGACTCATGCACAATTGTTGATGATATAATTAGCTGCGAGCATGCAACCCCTGATGAGCACTCATCGATAGATATTCAGGGCAGCAGCGATACTATCAGACGGCCTAGGCATGTTTGGGCACATGCATTACCATTGCGTGCAGGCCTGCACGCATATAATGTGCCCATGGCCAAACATTGCAAGCTAAAAATTTAGACCCGAATTTCTGATGGGCAACTTTACAACAGAGATCTCATGAGCGATCTTTAATCAGGTCTGAGGTCAATACTTCAAAAACTATGTAAGCACCAGGTTTTGGGGGACTATTGCAGAAGCTGGAGAAAGTGCCCGTTAGCATTGTAAGCTTAAGATCTAGGTTCTACAAAAGGTGTTTTGAAGCAGACCCCCGCGGTACCGAATCTGTTGACAACTGTTAGGTTATGGGCATTCGGCGTATCCTGTACACACCCAGAGAGGTCGTAAGTGTATGCTCCTCCAGCTACAGTCCAAGCCGGCTGTCTGCACTTGAGCAACAGCAACTGTATAAACAAGACTAGCATCGTAAGTGCCCAGCATCTTCTTGCCACAGTTTCGTTACATGAAAGGTCTGTCTATGAGCTAACTCTCCACGGATAAGACTCTTGACGGCTACGAGCAAGTACCTTCCTATACTCAATCCAAACTCCGTCCGTTAGCTGTTTGGGAGGCTGGATTGTACACTTAGATGGTTCACTTACACTGCAGCAACCATACATGAATACAATACCACTAAACACCATGCGTCACTGCACCTGTACATACGCAGACAAATCGTAAGTGTATGCTCCTCCAGCTACAGTCCAAGCCGACTGTCGGCACTTGAGCAACAGCAACAGTATACACAAGACTAGCATCTTAAGTTCCCAGCATCTTTTTACCACAGTTGCTCGACTGTGCGATGACCGCTGCTTTAATAGCCTTTCCACAACACCGTGTGATCAAGATCAGATTGTACCTTATGTCAGAAAACCGACCACATCTAACCGTGTCTTAAGGTACCTTATGTTCACAATGGACCCATATCCTAATATTGTACACATGAAGATCACCTAAAGCACAAGGCATCCAATAGTAATGTTCATAACTCAATAACAACTAATAAACATCTAAGTCTAGGTGTTTCGGTCTGGTTAGGTCTGGTTGGGTGGGAGGGTTGTGGCCCACAACTTGTGGCGTTTGTTTTCCTCTCATTATAAACTTCAGAATCTGATCGCTCAATCAGATTCTGATTGAGAAATAGATGCGACAAGAACTGCGCTCCTGAGTTCTTTTGTCGAGGGCTCATCCGATGACCTTCATCGCGTGGATCAGATTCAGTCGATCGACCGTCGAGTTACAAGAACTCACAAGTTGCGGTTTGAGTCAAAAGCACAGTTTTCAGAAAGGGGAAAAAAAAAATGGAAGCCTGTCCTAAGTTCGTTAGGACTCCTAACCGCAGTTTTTATCGATCTATCTGAGACAGCCTGTTACTCAATCACAGGACTAGATAGAACGCGACGCGACTAGTCCAGTACTCAAAACTGCATCAGATTCAGCACAGCCGCAGACAACTCATGTCCAAATATGGCTATATACATTGAAGATACATTTCCGGAACATCCGGTTTCTTTACTTCAGGTACACTGCATACAAGATGTGGCCGACATTGTTGTCGTTGCAGTAGGACCATAATGATCTATGTACGACATAACATGTTCAGAACCGAAGTGTTTTGATATATGTACATGTTTTCGATCATTCGGAGGCCGAATCGGAGGCCTCCCTAACGGACAAGACCGAGTCGATCACGAAGTTGAAAAAGACCACTCGACAATCATCATAGCTCTGGTTTTTCTTAGATACAAGTCATAAGTCACACAGCAGGTACTCCATGCAGTTCGAATCAGTGCCGCATGCAGCTGGTGAGTCCGCGTTAGACGATAAACACTAGTAATTGTCCTCGTCGTTCTTGATATACATAAACAGAACATCCGGAATTGTCGATTGATACTATCATTAAAAATAAAAATATGGCTGATGAACGGATTCTCTACAAATCTATGTTTCCATAAACTACGGAAAGGCCGATCATCCCGTATGCATAGTCCGTGGGTGCCCATCAGAACTCAGCAGCTCAATCCATGAGGCTACCCATAAAGCTATCACGCCTCCAGAAGCTGATCTCGTAACCTGCATATTGGGAGGAGATTGCCCCAGCGAGCTAGATGTGTCCAATTACAACAATAAAAGCTTTAAGTTCATTTGTATCAGCTTACTTGGACAAATACAGCTGTATCTGTACAAATATGCTGATGCTAAGTGGTTACTGCAACAACTACGTTGTTTGGGTTAGTATACTAACCCCAAACGACAGTTGATGTTGCGATGATGATAATGCACTTAAGCCATATGCACTTAACCTGCTATAGCTAGCTAGTTCAATATGTGCAGCTATAGTCTATCATTTAGGAAACTTCAACATCCTCTATCAGCACTGAATAAGTGCATGCTTAAGCTGCATTAAACCACTGGCCATGGAAGCCATACGGGAGACTGTTTGGCAGCTTGCACCGTGCGACTTCATTCAATGAAGAGGCATCCAGAAGTAGAAGGAAGCTGCTTCCATCCGCTGCAGTGACAGCACAAAGTACCACACCATCATCTTCGTCCTGCGTCAATCCTGAAGCGTTAGCATTACCCAGATGTCTTAAGCAAAGTTTGAAATGGAGGTATCCAGTATCGTGCAAGCTTCAGCCGAAATGCCCAATATTTGGAGGTTGAGCCCTCTGCAAACCAAAACAATCTACCCGTTTTAAGAGAGGGCAGAAAAATAGTAAACGAAAAATGAATAGGAGGCAAAGCCATGAATGTTCCACGACATCCTTCCAGATGTTTTTCAAACACCGACAGCGCAGGTCCCGCGAGCACCCGAGGCCCTTGTGTGTGCGTGTGTGCGTGTGTGTGTGTGTGTGTGTGTGTGTGTGTGTGTGTGTGTGTGTGTGTGTGTGTGTGTGTGTGTGTGTGTGTGTGTGTGTGTGTGTGTGTGTGTGTTTGTGTGTCATTGCCTTCGTGAGGTGCACTCATGAGCAAGAAGGCCAGAATGATGCACTGGGGCAAGGGAAGTGCTTTAACAGTTGCAACCCCTTTGCCTAGATCTCTGCGCATCGATCACTACTGAGGGTTGGAGGCACTCACGTTAGCATTTGGGTGAGGAACCATGATGGGCTCCCCAGGAATGGCTCCAGGTTCATGCCACAGCTTGTAGGTGCCGTCTGCCATGTCAAATTTGCCGATGGAGTTACAGAGATTCGTGGGCATATTGGAAGCAGTTACACCATACGTGTAACGGTTCTCCTTTTTCTGTCCAAACAACCCAACTGATAAGCAGAGGGTCAGAAATGGATTGAGCCATGATCGCATTACTTGGACATGGGGAGTCCTATTCAGGGGCCTGTGCATTTCTTACACAAACGGGGCAAGATAAAGTTATCTTACTTCCTCTCCACCCCAACCCCATCACCTGCTCCACATCTATTAACCTGCAGGTGTGACTTGTGGTCGTGGCACAGTTTTGCTCGGCTCCTCCCATTCATCTAAATATCGGTCTGCAACAATGACAATCAAAACAGCGATTTTATGGCGGGGGATGCGGATGGGACCTTGTGCAAGCCTTTAAAGGCAAATTTGATAGTACACACTAATGTAGATACTAATGGGCTGTATCTATCTTGTTCGTCATCATGCACAGTTCCTTACATCAACAAAATCACTACTTCCAAAACGCAACTTTACACGATTAAATGGGCAGACCTTATACAGAGGATTGATCCGTGGAAACTCCAGACATCTGTAGTAGTTGTCTCTGACCACGCGCTCTGCATGTGCCTCTGCCTGCGGATTGTCCAGGGGAATTGTTATCTTCCTGTACCCAACAAAAACCCGCACAAAAACGGTTGATGCGCCACAGGAACCCACGAGAACCCTTCGTGGGTTGGTGGGAGGCTTAGGCGGTGCATTCACCCCACTGAACCGCAACCCCATGGCCAGACAAGCACACCTAACAGAAGGTAAATGCAGACAAAACCTCACAAAGGCCCCAGATACACCCTCACACTTGGCCCCCCTCCTCGCCTCCCTCCCCCCCCTCCACACACACACACACACACACACACACACACACACACACACACACACACACACACACACACACACACACACA
>KV908472.1:111268-133768 GCA_002005505.1 Botryococcus braunii | reverse complement strand
CACTGAAGAGTGAAGACCATCCAAGAGAGGTGCCGGACTATGAAGTGGGAGGATGAGTCTGGTACGTGCCATGGTGTACCAGTGTGAAGAGTACAAACCATAGTGTCTAGGGGCCTATGTAGAGCTGTTCGTTTGACTGTTGAGAGCTTGGGTCCAGTACACTACTGTGTTTTTCCTCCATCAATACCGGTATGTAGGACTTGATGTGCTGTACAATATATTGTTGTTTTCTCCAGTACTGAGTCTTAAAGAGCAGGGGAAGGCACTGGGTGTGCATGACAAGAAGTACAGAAGTTTGACTCCTCCCCTTTTTTCGGGGGGAAGGGGGGGGGGTAGCGGACGCTGACGTCGATGGTTCAAAGCTCTGTGACTTTCATCTCTTTGCAAGGTCAAAAGTATTAAATTATGTTCCACAAGGGTCAACGTGGGTCACACACAAAGGATCCCCAGAATACAAGTAATGCAGACAGATCTAAGTAAATGATGGGAGGTAAATTTCAAGGTTATCATACGATGCTCACGGGGATGTTGCCACAGAGGAAACTTATAAGATGTCCACGGATGTAAATTGGCAGTGTTGTAGCGGGACATGTAGGTGATTCACGATGTTCGAAGGGATGTTTCCACAACATGCTAACTGCATTAATACTCACGGGACTGTTCTCCATTAGGTAGCACGTACATGTCTAAGCATGCTGTTTTCACATGCATATGTGCATGAATGTCCACAATGATGTCAAGGATAGAAGAGGAGTATGTACATGTTTCCAGGATTTTCACAGTGATCTGTGCTTACGCATATACAGGTGTATGCAAATACAGACAACGGTAAGAGAGGATGGCACTACATCAAAAGGTAAATTGAAGATCCAGGTAGGATCACATTCTTTGCAACGGTTTAACTGACTGATATGAATGGCATAGCAACCTACAAACCTTCAAAATACGCCTGCGTGGTACATGGAAAGTACTTGAGAAATGCACCCCCTTGGGGAAGGCACGCAACAGAACATAAGCAGGTGAGAATCCCCATGATGCGCCTTCAACAGGATGTAAACGGACGCCTGCATAGTGAGCTGAACGAAATTGTTCACGCAGATGCACCTTATGGAATACCCAGGTTATGCTAGTCAAGTAAGTTGGGAACAAAACTCATGATCGACACCAGCATTCCCCTGCAGTAGGGTCCACATGAACGCCTTCACAACATTTCAGACACAGGACTCCCTGTAAGATGCCACCTACTGCTTGAGCGCTACTGCTTGAGCTCTTACATAATTCATATGACCATGTGGACAGCTAAAGCTTCTTGAAGGCTATAAGTCTAACTACTGCAAAATGAACCTAAGGCGAGCCGCTTTTCTCATGATTGTCTATGCAGAAGCAGGCCATGTGAACATGATGGGTCCCAAGCAACATGCAACGTCACTTCATGCAATGTCCATGAGATAACACACATTCAAGCGTGTCGAGGCTTTTCAAAAGCTTGTGACAGAAGAGGTCCATGTTAGCTTCACTTGGAACCTCATGCGTTTCAGTGCTGGTTCTTGAACCAAAGCGGGTATGCCAAAACCTTTTTGAACTGACATGGACAGAGGCACACCTGTTGCTGTACGTTGCTCGACCATCTGAGAAAGAAAACTTGGCCAGCATTGCATACCCGTCAAACATGTGGTTCATGCCCTTGTATGTCCCAGGCCCATTTCGTACAAATGTTCCAGACAACCAGTTTGGAATCTGGCCCTTTACCTTGAGCTCCACCTCCTGGATCTGCAAAACGCCATTGGTTAGCCGCAGACCCATCACTCCCTGTGGCATGCGTGTGCACACATCCCTGAAAGCCTGGGTGGGTGGGTGTGTGTGTGTGTGTGTGTGTGTGTGTGTGTGGGTGGGGGGCAATCCGTACGTTTGTGCGTGTGTGTGTATGTGTGTGTGTGTGGGTGTGTGCGTGCGTGCGTGCGTGCGTGTGTGTGTGTGTGTGTGTGTGTGTGTGTGTGTGGGGGGGGGGGGGGGGCGGGGGGCGCAGGCACGCAGGTGTGCACGTATGCGTATCTCTGAATTCCCTGTGTAAAAAAAAAAAAAAAAAAAAAAAAAACGATTCACCTGCAATCCTTTACAATCTGGAGGGGTACTCCTCCCCTCTTGTGTGGCACCTGAAACGCCAGTTTTCCCTCTTCGTTTACTTGTTGTAATGCTATACAATCTCATGCAGGTGGTGAAAAGTTTGCCATCAGGTTGTAGACTACCTGCTCAGGTAAAACCCTATCTGTAAAGGCTGCTGTCCGGGCTGCCAATGTTGGGTAGCTGGACACCAGGGTTTCCCTCTCCATCTGCAAGAGCTCCACGTCCTTTACCAGCTGCAGCGTGGCTCTTACCTTCACCTGCACAAAGCACGTCCCATTAGTTGTCTGATTCATTGTCTGTTCTTATAGCAAATTTCCCTTAGAATCACCCGTTTCCACATCCATCTGTGCAAATCTAGAAGACAGAGAGATATACAAGCCCGTGGGAGGAGACACCTGTAAGGGACAGGAAGACACACACATCCAATTGATCATATCCTGCTTACCTGTCCCATCTGGGAGTCAGGAACACAGTCATAGGGAGAAAACCATAGCAAGAGACAACGCTTCAATCATAGTGCAAATTTCAGACAAAGGCAGACCTGAACTCACGAGTTACCAAGCTATCTAATGTGGGTAACTTAAATGGTGGCAGGTGTATACACTGTTGAGTCAAAACTAAGACCGTCGGGACAACAAACAACAGAAGTGATGTTGTTTGAGAAGTGATCAATTCTATGTTATGGAAACATTTATTTAGACCACCCCTTGCAGGAATAGGGCTTCTATTCTTAAGACTGAAATAAATCCCAAGGGCCTGAGACCATATCCTTTACCTAACGGCTGGGTAGGAACCACAATCATGGTCACTGGATGAACGCAGCTGGTCATTAGAACTTCTTGAATTTTTTGTATACATATGTAGCTACATTTAACCCGCCAGATATACAATTGTTTGGCCCTCAACCTCTAAAGACGGGTTTGTGTCAAAAAATGTCTTGAATGTGTCCGAAATACTGGGGCCTCGAAGCTGTTAACCAAGGCCAAATATATGATTAAAACTACCTGGACAGCTTGTCTTGTGAAAGTCCGTGGAAAGCTATGCCTCTGCGGAAAGTTCTTGAGCTTCCTGCGGACAACCAGCAGCGACTCAGACGTCTCACCACAGGTCCTTCCACATCATCATTAGAGATTATACAATGATTTAAATAGTAAATTGACCCTTAGGAGCTTTGAGAAAGATTGTTCACAGGACTATGCGATAACATGCATTCTGCAGGGGTACCAGATCGTTTGTGCCTGCGGTCGTGCGTCAACTTTCTTCACTGCCATAGTCGTTCGCCTCTGCGAGGATTTTAGAGTTAAAAGCATATCACTGAGTCTTCAGGAAGTTGCAATCAGCGGTAAGTTTCGCACACACTGCAGATCAGATCCCATTGGCGACTCAGAACAACGCATTTTCGGAACGACATGCACGCTAATCAATGATCATAAGTTCAAATTTAATTTTTAATCCTTACATTTCATTCCCTGACTCTGGTCCCCGGAGGTTTGGCGCAGTATAAGATAACTGTTAATGTTGAGTGGTATGACCACTTCTTTCACCAGCTAGGGAGCCAGGTTTCTAATGTTATTCACATTTATAATTGAAAACTTGTATTTATAATATAACTGAATGAATGCAATAGAGAAATCTGTTGCATGGGGATACTTGAATTGCTTCGATTGATGCAGCCGGAACTTCCCTACAAAGATCACGAGTTCTCTCGTGAAACGATAAACAACAAATAAGAAACATCAAAATGGTTTTAAATTTTGAACAGGATATCCCAATCCATTACAGTATGGAGAAATGGAAACCTCACCTCTTATGTCGCCCTGGCCTCCTGTACCCGGTGGTGCCGAAAACCAGCAACGAACGTTAGAACTCTGACAGCAGTGATTTAGAAAGCAAGTATTGAGAGAGATATAGCTTTTTACATTGGTAGTGGATGAAACACTGGAGTACTTCTCAATTTGATGGATTCAAGGATCGTCGGACACTCTTCAGAGAACTGTGCCACTTCTGACGCACTAAAGAAGATTCGTATCGGATTTGTGTCATATTAGATCATCTCCCCGGGTAGAAAAACCACCCTCATTAACAAACGGACCGGGTCATGCACACTGAACACGTTTTGTAACTAAGTCAAAGGCGGCGAGCTGCAGACAATAATCGAGAACACTTTATATATTAGCAAGAATTAGTCCCTTGATGAGGAAGGAATTACATCAACCCAGCCCAAAGGGCTGATGAGATGGAAAACCGAACACCGACGCAGCAAGACACCGAGAGAAACCAAACACAAACCCTAAGAATCAAGGCCAAACACAAACCCAAAGTACCGAGTGGGGAGCCAAGAGCACAAAGGAAGGGCATGAAAGCCCCAGGACACAGAGGAAGGGGCAGGAAAGCCCCAGGACACAGCCCAAGAGTGGGCAAGGGCCAGCAAAGGGCAAGACACAAACCTAAGACCGAAACTGAAAACAATCATAAATGAAGTTAACCACAGACTGAAGGTCATCTTGCCAGACGAACTGACGTAACGACCGAAAGGGGGAACGAAAAAGATGGGGGTAACGGTCCCGGATCGGCTGAAGGGCCGAACAGGAAAAGACAAGGTGGTGTTCATCACCCACCAAACCAGCCTGACACTGATCACAGAACCGGTGGGAACGGGGGATGCCCCGACGACGACCAGCATCAATAGGAAGGTTGTGAACCCCCATGCGGAATCGATGGAAAACCCTCAACTTGGAAACACTCATACGTAACCACAAAAGCCTAGAGAGAGTGGCGCGGGACGGACTATTAAACCACCTAGAGTATGTGCAAAGCTGAGCCCGCTCAGACGGGCAGAGACGAGGAGAGACATGCAAGCCCTCCCAGGGTTGGCGGCCATGCCGACGCAAGAGGTCCCGAAGGGACGGCATATCAATCGGATGAGGGGCTTGACAATCTATCTGATAAGGATAGCCAACCTTAATAAGGGCCTTCATGAAATACCCTGCCCAAGTGGGAGTACGGGTAGTGACGCCATAAAAGCACGAGTCGCGAAGAATCAAGGCATAAAGATGATCATGAGGCAAAGACACCAACGAGTTCCAAAAGGTGGCCATACGCTTCAGCCAGTGATGAGCGAGGGGTTGAAGCCCCAACTCAGCTAACAAAATCGGAGTGGCCACCGAGGGGCGCACCCCTAACAACATCTTCAACATGACCAAGTAACTAGACTCTAAGAGCTGAACAGAAGGGGCCGCAGCCGGTGAACGAAAAGAACGCCATCCCCAAATCTCACATGCATATGACGCCGTGGGCACAACACACATGAGAATCAACTTAAGAAGAAGACCTATAGAGGCCGCGCACTGCAGGTTACCATACTTACGCATAAGGGAGCTCCACGTGGCCCACATTTTACCATTCAGCAGGCCAAAGGTGCGCCCCACACCCCCAACCGAGGATAAAATAACACCCAAGTATTTCTTAGTATATACGACGGGAAGCATGACCCCGTCACAAACCCACTGAAAGGAAGGGGGCGACTCGGGCGACGATGGAAAGACCATGACATCGGTCTTAATGGGATTAATACGCATATACGAAAAGCCACACCAATGAACAACGGCGTCAATGAGTTGTTGCAAGCCCTCTGCCGTTTCAGCAAGAAGTATCAAATCATCAGCGTACATTTGAGCCGGGACATGAGTCCCATCTCGAGTTTGGGGACCAACCCCAGGACAAGTAGCCCGAATCTGCCTAAGGAGCCCATCAGCATAAACCGTGAATAACGTGGGACTAATCGGAGACCCCTGGGTAACCCCAGCACCCGAAGCGTGGAAAGATCCAGCCATGCCCCCAGCAACAACCGTAAACCGAACACCATCATACGTGGACCGTACCGCGCGGATAAAACCTTCAGCCACCCCGAGGCGCCTGAGGGCCTCCCATAAGTAATGCCGAGGAACACGATCATAGGCTTTAGATAGATCTAAGAAACAGCAATACAACGGGGCAGTGGGCGTAGCTAAGTCAACAAAATGCTATAGAGTAAACAACGCATGTAACGTCGAGAACCCAGGGCGGAAACCACATTGCTCAGGACAGCGAAAGCGATTTTCTTCTAAATACCGCACGAGTCGGGTGTTCAACAATGAGGCATAGAGGCGAACTAAGGGGTCTTGCACAGCAATGGGGCGATAATTCGTGGTATCAAGCACAGACCGGGAGGAGTCTTTCAGGACCGGGGTGACTGTGAGGATGTCATGGTCAGGGGGCAGACACCCCGCGCCTAACATAGCATTCAAAATTGCAGTGAGGGATGGGGCCAATAAGTGAGGGGGAGCCACCACCTCCGGGGTCCTACACTGTTGCGCAAACCGAAGGAACTCAGAGGGGAACCCACCAAGCCCTGCTGCTCTACCGGGTTTCAATGCCGACAAAGCAACTTCCACCTCTACGGGAGTGAAAGGCCTGTGAAGATCACTAAGGACCTGCACAACCTGGTGTGGAAAAGCCACCTCTGAGGGGGGTGCATGATCCACCACCGAAGAGCCCTGGAGGCCTGCGGCAAAGGATTCCCATGCAGAGGGATGACACAGAGGACCTGGGAGCGGGGGTGGGGAGCCATTGAGCAGGCGCCAAAACCGGCGGGGCTCCGTATGGAACATTGCAATAACGTCTTGAAGCTGAGTCAGGAGCCAAGACCTCTTTTGAGATCTCACGAAGGAATGGTACCGGCGTTCCAAGAGAACCACTGGGGGAGCCCGCCATCCTAGCTGCCTACCCAACCTCTTCCACTCCCGTTTTAACGCAAAACACTGGTGAGTGAAGAAAGGCTTCCACGGCGGCCGAGAAGGGGGACTTTCCCGCCGCGACACCTTCATATGCGCATGTGTAGCTGACCGAGAAATGACAGCCATAAGAAGAGAAGATGCCCCAGGGAGATCACCCGATTGAGCAAGTTCTGCGCATGTACGTAATGAGGGCTCCTCCCCTTCTAAGGCATGCACATAGGCACGACGGTGGGTCCCTTTCCACGTGACACGAGAGACCTTATGGAGTGGGAGAGGAGTCGATGAACAATGCAAGACTGGAATCTGAAGAAGAACATGGAGAGAATAATGATCAGAACCTCGTAAGTCAGCTTGCACCCGAATACTCGTGACATGAGGAAGAAGGGGCGCTGAGACTAAGACATGATCAGGACGGGTGCCTCCCCGAGGAGTGGGAAAAGAAGGGGGCTCATGGAGATCCCCATCGACCCGCCCCGTGCAGAGAACCAACCATGTTGTCGCAGACAAATCCACTAAACGACGGCCATGTGGATTTTGGCCAACCGGCACTGGGACAACTGAAGAAGACGACGTGGATGCAAAAGAAACTCGAGCATTGAAATCACCCGCCAACACCACTGAACCATCGAGCAAAGCCTCCTGAATGCGACCCTCAAGCTCAGCCATCCGATGAGGCATGGGAACCTCTTGGAGACGGGGAGAGCCCTCGGGGGGAACATACACCCCTCCCACATACAGAGGTGGGGAATGGGCACCCATGAAAGTCACTTTAACCCACAATGAAGAAGATGTGGAACCCCACAATTGCGCACTATACCCACTATGATCCCGCACAGCAATCAGCATACCAAGACCCCTCTTGTGGGGGAGGGGAAGTGGAGAAAAGGAAGGAGAAGATAAGGATAGAAACACCCGATAACCCCTAAACAAAGCTGGGTCATACGCATGGGAGAGTGTTTCCTGCAGAAGAATCACATCATGTTCCCAAAAATAAGAAAAATAATCATGGAGAGCAACCTTCGAGTCGGTTAGGCCATTCACGTTCCACACTAAAATGGATAGCCCAATGTGGCCCTGACACCCCTATGCATGATCACCGGGAGGAGTAAGGCCGGACGCCGAGGTGGGCCCCGGAGAAGCCACCCCCTCACCAAGGCCACCAAGGGGGGGTGAGGACCCTGAAATGCCTCCAGCCTGACCCAAAACAACCCCCCCACCCAATCTAGAGTGGGAGAGAGGAACAAGGGTAGGTGCCCCACCCTCCTTGACCTTGAAGAGGCGGTCACCCCTCCAGAAGACGCGCCACCCAGCATTCCTCAAAGCTATGGCTTCAGCAGTGCGCTCCTTGCGTGTTGCACGCTGGGCGGGGGTTAAATCATCATCCATAGTGATTCCATTAAGCCGTAGCTGCTTGGCATGTTTAAACGCCGCGTGTTTCTGCTCCACGGTTGCGAACTTGATGAGGATGGGACGAGGTCTTTGGGCCTGCGGGTTCTGTCGCCCCAAACGATGGCACTCAATAATGCCATTATTTTCTGAGGTCACACCACCAGAAATGAGGGACTTAACTTCGGTCAACGAGTCCCGTGGGACTTCGTTGACATTATATAGAATGGCATTGGGAGCTTTCCATTGGCGCTCCAGGCCCTCCTGTCGCGACAAAAGCCGGTTGATTTCATTGGAGTGAAGCTCTTGAAGGGCTCTAATAGTCTCTTGAGCCTGGCGGAGCTCTGCAGTTGCACGGTGACTGTCGGCAATGGACAATGTGATCTGGTCCAATCTGTCACTGACCTGCTTGAACTGCGCCGTGAGATTCGGAACAAGCTGTTCTACTACTTTTGTTACTACCTCAGTAATTATGGTGGGCAGAATGTTCTTCAGGGCCTCCTGGATCGGGCCTGACAGAGCACCATCAACGGCGATGGCGGCATCACCAGGGGGAGGTGTAGTCGAACGAACACGCTTCTCCCCTAAAAGTGTAAACATAGACGTCATTGTAGAAGTGTATCTGGTGTCAAAAGCCCTTTTTCCCCCAGGGGGAAGCCCTTTTTTTTTTTTTTTTTTTTTTTTTTTTTTTTTTTTGATGAGGAACGACGGTGACTAGATATCACGAAAAAGACATTCGGACGCCGCGTCTGGGCCTAGTTTGCACGAAGCTCGCAAGCACGCCAATTGGAGGCGCGTCATACTAGCTCTAACGCTTCAGCTGCCGTAAAAGCTAAGAAGACCCCTAAATGCTATCCTTGGGAACTGGTGGTGGAAAAACCCGGGAAAAAGAGCTTCCGGCTTTTGATGAAAGGGACTGAACGTGTTCCCCCGTTTCATTAACCCTTCCTTCGTACGAATGTCTCTCTCGTGTTTTGTTTCACCGTTAAGAGTCCTCAAGAATGTCTTGTTGGATGTCCTCAAGAATGTCTTCAAGAATGTCTTGTTGGACATCTCAGGAAATCCTGTTGGAGGTTCTTGAGGAATTCTTGCTCAAGAATGTCCTCAAGAATGTCTTGTTGGACATCTCAGGAAATCTCCAGATCTTCTAGGAGATCTCTAAACCTTCTAGGAGATCTTAATATCTCCTATTGCAACTTATGATTTTGCACCAGCTTTCGATATCCCATTGGAAGCTTCAAGGATACGCGGGAAAAGTGTGACAATGGCCAGTGTGGACTCCATGTATGCACCATCAACAAATATTTTGATGATATTTTGATGATATTTTAATTATGATATCCATTATGCAACCTGCATGACGACATGTCTGCAGCATTGTACATACGGGGTCCACCATCTCCACCGTCATATTAATATGACGGTGGAGATGGTGGACCCCGTATGTACAATGCTGCAGACATGTCGTCATGCAGGTTGCATAATGGATATCGGCACCCAATAATGGCTGCAATAATTGCTTCCCATGCAGTTGTGGATGGGTGCGTAGGAACCACCTGGTGCACGTGGTGTACCCAGTATACGCATTGAAATCCTGCCCAATCCTGCTTCCAACCACACAAGAAAATTGAACGGTTCCGAGCATGCACCGCAAGGTTTCATGAATTAGGAAAGCTCTTTAATGATGGTAAAACAAAAGGGCAAAAGGGCACTCTTCTCTTAAAAGGGCAAACGCAGGCAAACGGAGTTGATATTGGCAGTGTGCAAGGTTGATTACCGTATTTAGTATGAAGGTTGAAGCCTATCCTAACAGCACACCGTAAATCGTACAATCGCGATTGCCGTATTGTAAGTGCTCTATGTACGTGTATGGCTTGTGGTCTTTGCCATCATTTGCGCAAATGATGAGGCATGCGGCATGCCTCTCCAGCTGGAATACGGAAAACAATGGAACTGCCATGAATATGTGCAAGGGGGAACCCCTGGAGGCATGGAATGACAAGTCAGGGATCCCACTTAAGAAAGAAGACTCCCCATATGGTACCATGCATGGGCATGGTGCCACTGCTGCCCTGGCCCGCCAGCTGCAGAGGGGGAAGGCCCTGCAGAGGCTCTAGATGCTGCAGTACCATAAAGTCCCCTGGCCAGTTTATTAGCAAGCTCTTAAGAGGGGGGGGGGGGTTGTTTGGTCAGTTGGACCGCAATTGCAAGAAGCAGCCGGGGGGGGGGGGGGGCGTTCTCCCTTTGTTATGTTGCTCATATGATCATGAGTTGAGCATGGCATCCTTGAGAATCCTTGTTGCAACATATCTGAGCTGACCATGCCATGACCTGCGATACACTTATGCAACATAAAATGAGTTGAGCATGCCATGAGCTGCGATTTCTTGTTACAATTTCTACAAGGACGTTGTTCCACTTACCCAGCCAACATGCGTGCTTGTATTTAGACTGAAGCTCCCGTCTGGAGACTAAATTTAGTCCCGAGACGGGGACTAAATTCAGTCCCCAGACGGGGACTTTAAAGTCCAGGCATAGCAGGCTAGCTAGCCTTTGGGGTTGCTAAGCTCATAGGAGATCAGCAGAACGATCGTGTATACAGTAGAGGGGAAAGATTCCTCACAACTAGCGCTACAAGTACTTTGCAGGCAGATCGCAAAAGGCAGATCATGACAGTATATTTCCCTTTTACCTAGTAGAACGGGTCGTTGGACGTTGGGCTGGTTCTCCAAAATGGATCCCAAGGCCCGTGTTGCTTGCGGGACTTGGATTTCTGGGGCGCCCCTGCTGGTATCTGCACCTCAGGGCGAATTCAGCAATTATTAGCCGATACTGCTCCGTTCATAACGGCCTCGACGCTGTCCTTACCTCTAGAGTTCTGCTCCTTATAAGAGTTCTGCTAATTAGCGCGTCACCCGAGAACCAGCCTTTCCCACCCCTGTCCCTGGCCAGGAGCGCCAGCTAGCTGACCTCTTCCTCAACGCATGGGAGGAGGGTCGTGAACTTAACATCGGCATCCTTGGCTCGTCACCTCTCACCGCCGCCAATTTGCAGCACTTCGTGTCGGGTGTCGCCGCAGCTCATGCGGCAAGACAAGCAGACCCGCTATGCTGTCTTGTTGGCGTGTCAACAATTGTTGACGCGCCAGGACAGAACAGTGGGCCTGCTTGTTGTAACAGAAGCCCGTGTCCTTCCAAGCCTTTTCATGTAAATCAGCATGCAACCCTCCCAAATGTTTCAAAATTTGAAAAATTTGGGAGGCTTGCATGCTGATGCGCTGGCCTTGTGGCAGAGGCTCCAGGCCCTAGGGGGAATATGAACCAAGCCATCATTGCACAGGAAGTTGTGGAGGGATATTTTGCCATGCTCCGGGTCATTATCATTATTACGGCCGCTGTGGGTCACTAGTTGCTGCTCGCCGACGAATGGGTGATGAGTGGGATGTCAAATCAAAGAGGCTCATACATTCCACTTCTACCATTAAATTAGAGGTCCCCTCAGGATGCTTTTCACGACTTTATACGGTCGATTGCACATGTGCATGCACTTGTTGTTAAACTGGACCTTCCCATAACAAAGCTTCAAGATTGCTACGCTCTGATGAGGCCCCGTGGCCCGCCTATGCCGTTCTGATCACGCACAAGTCCTGTACATGTACGATAGGTAGCTGGATCCATGACGTCACATGTCGACAGGCTCCTGACTGTTGGTGCCCCTTAGGGTAACCCATGGATGGATGTCCCCTTTCCATGGCCAGAATATTGAACATCCTTGGAGTGATGACATCGTAGGGGATGCCCACAAAGAAGTAGCAGACTTCGGCCGACACAACTGGACGGATCCTTGTGTCATAGAAATCGGGGCGACACACCTTACTGACAGAAATCGAGGCTCTTACAGATCACCGGTGATAACCTTGATTTCAGTTTTATGCGCTTCGAGGGAGACCCACGAAGTGTACATTCGCATGTCACGTGACTGTGACACGTGACTGTTCGGGCACCCGGGCCTGAGACTGATTGGAACATGGAAACGAACAGAGTAAAAAGGTGATGGTAGAAAGGCAAACGGCCCCCAAAAAACACACATCCCAAACCATGTGTAGATAACGGTGACGGACAGAAGTCGGCATAACACCATCATGCGGGCCCATCAGACATGCAGGAGCATGTAGATGGATATGAGGGGGCAGACTTGTCGAAGGGCCGAAGCCCGCTGTGTGCGGGCCGGGGGGTGCGTCCGGAAGGGTACCCATCCCCATGTATGACGCGGAACTCGATGTCTTTTTGATTGGGATTTCTGGTGCCAGATGTGGCCAGATGAGGTTGATTGGGATTTCTGGTGCCAGATGTGGCCAGTATCTGAAGCAGAATCCCGGGTACATGTATGCAAGTCATTAGTGCGTTTTTGTGTCACGTTAGGGCCCAGTGTATGCATTCAGACTAATTATAATGCAAGTGTTATTCAGACTACAGTCAATCAGCCGCCAAATTTGGCAGTGTTTGCTAACCACAAAGCCCTCATGGCAGACACTTACAAAACAGTGGAGACGTTTCTGCTTCAAAATTTCTGGACAGAGTTTCGGTGTGATGACTATGTGCTTCCAGATCATCCCCTACTGCTGCTGCTGCTACTGCTGCTGGTAATGGTTTCATTGATGACTCCGATCAGGGTCCCCTTCACTACAACAGCGCAGCGCGACTGAACGGAGAACTCGCTCGTGAAACTCAGATCGCTTCAGTTAGGTACGTTAGGTTACTGGGAGTACCACAGCACACGCGGTGGTCGAACCTAATTCTGCCGAAGACGAGAACTTGGCTGATGAGCAAGGTATCTCTTAGTGGTTTCCACTGGAATGCAAACGCTACTACACAAACGCTTTTTTGAAGAAGAAGAAGAAGAAGAAGCCATTTTTCTGGAAAAAAAAATTAAACTGCCAATATGGCAACAAGTTGCCACTGATCGGACCACTGACTCGAGAGCTGTGCTTTACTCAGTATTAGTGACTCAGTAACACTCGCGGACCGCTGTCCACACTCGGAAGAAGAAGAAGAAGAAGCGTCCAGCCTTTGCGGAATTTCCAGTATTTTTCAACACTTCATTCTCAGTTTGATACCACATCGTATTGGTTTTCCTGTTTTCTTCCTCAGATTTGCACCAGCTCGGCCAGTCTTTCCGCAGGACTGGCAGCTTCGTAACTTTCTGGCGTCTGGCATCTGCGGAATTTCCCGTGTTCTTCCCCACTTCCTGTGTTTCTTAACACACAGTATTGGTTTTTTCTTTTTCTTTTTTGGCCCCTCAGATTTGCCTCCGCCGGCCCGTCGTTCACAGGGACTCACAGCTTCACCCCTCCCCAGCATCCAGCACTTACGGAGATTCCAGTGTTTTACAACACTTACTCCTGTGTTTCTTCACACATCATCTTGGTTTTCCCTTTTCTTCTCCGCTTCGCCTCAGCCCAGCCAGTTTTTCAGAGGGACTGGGGGCTTCACCACTTTCCAGCATCCAGAACGGTCTTGGGGTTGGGTTGCCCAGCTGGTGATGCCATGGCCAGCGTTCCTCTCTTTGACCCCACCTGCCCTTGGAAGGCATCATGCAAGTCTCGTAAGATCACTACGGGTGCTGGGCTCCTACGTCACTTGCAGCGGTTCCACAAGCTCGGCGATGCTGGGCGGGATGACTGGGTGTCGCAACTCAGATCCCCAGCAGAGTACAGGAAGCTTGAAGCCATCTTGCGAGCTACCTCCAGCTGGTTGTGCACCACTTGCTTCAAAACCCATTCCCTGGGAGTTCTTTCGTGCGCAACCAACCCAGACACCTGCCAGCGCTTGTGGAATCTGGAGGATGGCCTGGTTCCCCCTGATGTTAACCTTCTTCCTGGCCTTCCCCGCCCTGCACCGCCGCCGCAGGATACTTCAGAGCCCCAGGGCCGCCTCCATTCGCAACCCCGAGGACGACCGCGTGCATCCGCCGCCGTTGCTGATCCTCCGCCCTCTGCTCCCCCGGCCCGTGTCCGCCGCCATCCCCTGACCCCTGCCCTTGTCCATCACGTTTTCACCCTTGGTCACCATTCGTACCGCAGGGTCCCTAGGTCAGCATGGATACCTTGGGCTGCAGCATTGCGGTCCGCTCTCAAGGCTGTTGCGGACTCGGGCTCCGAGGCTGCCTGGGTTGAGCTGTTGATCCTTCCGATGTGCGTCCTGTCAGCTCGTCGCAGGCCTCGGGGTGAGGGAGTTGCGCAGCACGTCCGCCGTCGGGCCCGCGCATGGTTGGATGGGGATATTGATGGCCTAATTGATGAACTCTTGGCCACCGCGCCTGCAGCCACTGCCCCACCCCGCCCATTAGACGATGCGGCGCTTGCCGCTCGCGTCTTGCGCAAGGTTGCAGATGGCCATTTATCAGCGGCTGTTCGGATGTTGGAGCCTGCCACCATCGCCCCAGCCACGCCTGACACATGTGCTGCATTGGCAGCGCTTCATCCTATCCGACCGCTTCCCGTTGGCGCCCCGCCTGCGCAGGCCCCTTACCGTGCCCAAGTGGAGGAAGTCTTGGCTGCCCTCAAAACCTTCCCACCTGGTACCGCTGGCGGGCGGGACGGCTTGACCCCATTACATATAAAACATGCCTTCTCTGTAGGTGGCTCAGACCTCTTATTGGACAGCCTCCTTGGCGTGGTCAATCGGGCCTTAGCTGGGGATGTTCCCCCTCCCTTGCGATCTTATTGGGCCAGCGCTCCCATCACCCCTCTCTTAAAGCCCAATGGGGGTATCCGGCCCATTGCAGTGGGGCTCACCCTGCGCCGTCTGGTTTCCAAGATAGCTGTTGCAGCCGTCTTGCCCGCTGTCAGTGAGTATTTGCAGCCACACCAACTTGGGGTTGGAGTCCAAGGGGGTGCAGAAGGCCTCGTCCATGCCCTCAACCGCTTGGTGGCACACCAGCAAGATTCCCCCGACCTCGTCGTTGTCAGCTTGGACTTCCAAAATGGGCAGTCCAGTTGGTTGTTGACCGGGCCCCCGCATATGGCTTGAGCCTCAACCCTCACAAGTGCTGTGTGTGGTCGCCGCGCCCGAACCCTCAGCACTTGGATGGGTTCCCTCTGGGCTTCGTCAATGAAACTCGTGCTGGTTTGATAGTGTTGGGGGCAGCGGTCACCGTGTCAGTCGAGTACGCGGCTTCCGTAGCCCAGGCGCACGTTGATGCCGTGGCAGCCTCGCTCCAGCGTTTGCCGATTCTCCGCCACCCCCAAGCCGAGCTTCTCTTGCTTCGCAGTTGCCTTGGGACCTGCAAGGTGGTTTTCACAGCCCGGACCATGCCGCCAGCTGCAGCTGCGCAAGCTTTGGTGACCTTTGATATGCTCCAAACCCAGGTCCTCCAATCCATTGTCACAGCTGGTGGTGGTGGTTTTGGCCCTTTGCAGCAAACCTTGGCTGGCTTGCCTATTGCCCAGGGGGGTCTAGGGGTCACTAAGGCCACTTCCCTTCTGCCTTGTGCCTATCTCGCCTCCGTCACGCAGACAGCCCCCCTCCAGGACCGCCTTCTGGGGACATCCACTGCCCCTCTTGTCCCCGCTGCCCTCGCTGCCAAGGCTGACTACTGCGCCCTTGTTCCTGATTTCGATGCGGCGCTCCTCGAGGATCCGGATTTTGTCCGCAGCAAAGTGCAAGCCCGGCTGTCCAAACCCTTGTCTCACCGCGCATACCAGGAGGTTCTTGATGACCCTGCTCGCTCGGATCGCGACCGTGCTGTGCTCCAATCTCTTACACAGCCGGGAGCGTCTGATTGGCTGCTGGCTCTCCCAGTTCCCCATTTGCAGCAAACCATGCCCCCAGAGTCGTTCCGCTGCCGCCTTCAATACCAGCTCTTGATCCCCATTTTCCACCCTGGCTCCCAATGCCCGTGCTGCTTGAGGGAGTTGGATGTCTGGGGCGACCACGCGGTCCACTGCACCTCAGGGGGGGATGTTGCCATTGTCGGCCGACATTACTCCGTTCGTAACGGCCTGGACGCTGTCCTTACCTCAGCTCGTCAGCGGGTCACCCGGGAACCCGCCTTTCCCACCCCTGTCCCTGGCCAGGAGCGCCGTCGCGCAGACCTCCGCCTCCATGCGTGGGAGGAGGGGCGTGACCTTTATATCGACATCGTTGGCTCTTCCCCACTCACAGTTGCCAACTTGCTGCACTTCGTGCCGGGTGGGGCCGCCGCGCGCGCTGCCCAAGACAAGCAGACCCGCTATGCTGTCTTGTTGTCGCGTCAGCAGCCGCCTGTGGCTTTCCAAGCCTTCGCTTTTGAAACATTGGGAGGGTTGCATGCTGATGCGCTGGCCTTGTTGCAGAGGCTCCAGGGGCTTTTGAACCAAGCCATCATTGCTCAAGAAGATGTGGAGGGATATTTTGTCATTCGTCGGGTCAGTTTCATCATTGCGGCGGCTGTGGGTCGCCAGCTGGCCGCTCGCCGGGTGTGACTCATAGCTTGACACATTGGGGGTTTGGGTCCCTGAACATTGGGCTGGTCTTTTTTACTCCACTCTTGTAAAAGAAGAAGAAGTTACATCTGTCCAGCCACGAGGGCATGATGAGATGTCCACAACACACACACAAGCCAAAACTAGGAAGAACTGACCACAAGAAGTGGCCAAGCGAAGAGCGAAGGCATAACTGAGCAAACGAAAAGGGGAGGGAAGGGGGGATAGGGGGGGGGCAGCCACAGACGTGGCTGCGGCCAAGTCACCGTAGCCGGCGTAAATCAGCACGAGCCTGGAATGCATCCGAGATAAAGGAGACGACCGCACGCAAGTCAGCGTGCCAAATGAACTGCCGAAGAGATCTAGAAGGACCCACAAACAAGTGGGGATAACGGTCCCGCACCGCAATAAGAGCGGGACAGTGAAAGACAAAGTGGTGTTCATCACCCACAGAGGAGCCACACATATCACACAGGCGCTGAAGGCGCGGAAGACGTTGTCTGCGGCCCATGTCAATGGGGAGGCCATGAACACCAAGACGAAACCTGAGAAAGAGCCGGACCTTGGCAACATCAAGAGACAGATAAAGGAGGCGGGAGCGCTGAGCCTTAGTGGGGCGCGCAAACCACCGCACATAAGTACATAGCTGGGGATCAGCAGGGGCTAACCGAGGGGAGACATGGAGAGAGGCCACAGGGAGGGTATTGGCCTCCCTAATGAGAGCTAAAAAGGTATCCATATCAACGGGCTGCGGGCGCTGACAATCAGCCGCATAAGGGTAACCTAAGCGGCGAAGGGCAGCGATAAAAGAACCCGCCCAGGACGGGGAACGAGGCGTTACGCCATAGTAGCATGAGTCCCTATGAATACGTGCATACAAGTGGTCGGCTGGGAGATCCACCAGAGAGTTCCAAAAAGTGACCACACGCTTGAACCAGATATGATGAAGGGGCCAAACGCCAACCTCAGCAAGGAGCACATCGGTGCGGACCGTTTGACGAACCCCAAGGATCATCCGTAACATAGTAAGAAAATCCTTTTCTAAATCCTTAGCGGAGGGCCGAGTGGAAGATGGGGAAAACACCCGTAGACCCCAAACCTCACACCCATATGAGCAGGCAGGCACCACACATGCTAAGAAGAGACGCAAGAGAATACCGATCGAGGTGGCACATTTGAGGTTACCATAACGCGTGCTAATAGTAGACCAGGCCCCCACATCTTACCACGTAAATGGCCAAAGGTGGCCCCAATGCCTGAAGCCGTAGAAAGCATGACACCTAAATGACGAGCCTGGGTCACCTGAGGCAGGGGTTGACCCTCATACAGCACGGGAGGGGGGGCGTCCTGCGAGGGGGGGAAGACCATGGCATGGCACTTAGGAACACGCACCCGCATCCGTGCGGACTGGCACCACTCTGAAGCAGCGGGGAGAAGGTGAGCCTGCAACTCCTCCAGGGACTTGGCCTGGAGTGTATAATCATCAGCATAACCTCGAATAGGGACACAACGACCATCCCGGGTGGCGGGTCCCACACCCGGACACCGAGCTTCAATATAACGAATCAGACCATCCGAATAAAGACCAAACAGAGTAGGACTTATAGGGGACCCTTGGAGGATACCGACCTGAGGCTTCAGGAGCTCCCCAGAGGTGCCCCCTACACATAAAGTGACTTGGGCATCTTCATATAAAGATTTAACAGCAGCCAAGAATTGGTCCGGTACCCCCACCCGAGTTAAGGCCTCCCAAAGAAGGGGGCGAGGAACCCGATCATAGGCTTTACTTAAATCTAAAGAGCATAAGAATAAGGGGTGATCTTTGGTAGCAAGGTCAATGAAGTGTTGGATCGCAAAAAGCTGATGCAATGTGGAGAAGCCCGGGCGGAACCCCGTTTGGGCCTGACAGCGCAACCCCTTGGATTCCACGTGCCGAATAAGCCTAGTGTTCAACAGGGTGGCGTACAGCCGCATGAAGGGTTCAGGGACAGCAAGAGGGCGGTAATTCGCCGGATCCAGAGCGTCCTTTGCCCCTGGTTTGAACACGGGGACCACCCGGGACACATTGAAATGAGGTGGAATTGTCCCCGCCTGAAACATAGCATTGACAATGGTTAACAGAAGCGGTGCCAGGATTTGGGGGTCCTGTCGGCCAGTTTGGGGGTCCGGGGGGCGTTGGGCAAATCGAAGAAATTCAGAGGGAAAACCCTGAAACCCAACACTCCTCCCTGTGTGCAAGGCACTAAGAGCATCCTCCATTTCCTGTAAGGTGAAGGGTTGGTTAAGCGATACGTCGGGTACGAGGGTGGTCGGATATGCCACTTCCGACAAGGGCATAAGGGGTTCGTCCGGGGTGTCAATATCCCCCCGAGTGAACTCAGACATGAAAGTGTTCCAAACCTCATGGTCATGTAAGGGCAAGGGCAAAGAAGGGGGATGGCCACGGAAGGTCCGCCAAAACTGACGAGGGCAGGTATGAAAGAGAGCAACACACTCTTCTAACTGGGACATGAGCCACGCCCGTTTACGGGATCGCACATAAGAGTGGTAGTGCCGCTCGAGTCCACGTACCAAGGGGGCAGAAAACCCGTGGAGGCGACCAGCCCGCCGCCAGTCCCGCTTGAGTCTAACACATTCCTGGTCATAAAACGGCTGATGGGGGCGAGTCCTAGCCTGAGAACCTAACCGAACAGTATGCAGCCGCATGTCTGCAGCGTGAGCAGCATCGCCTAAAACCCCGGATAAGGTATGTAGCGCTTGCTCCACATGCCCAGCCAACGCTAAGTCAGCACAACGACCCAAGGCGGGAGCAGCAAGCTCCAAGTGACGCACATAATCTACACGACAACCCCCTTTCCAATGGACTTGTCGCAGGGGCAACCCAAAATGCGAACTGTCAGAAATAGCAGCACAACGCATGGGTAAGGCAAAGGAGGTGGCGGATATCTTTTTTGACTTCCTCTAATGTAATCAAACGCTACGTTCGGATCTGCGGATCCGCGTGATTTTTTCTGGGCCTCACAGCCGGGCTCAGATTTCTGGGTCGGAAGCACCGCTTTTGCGGAGCCGTCCTAGGATGTCCACATTTCTTAAAAGAGATCCGCATGGTGAAGCAGCTCGGAAACTTTGCTCGCTGCAAACTTTACATTATTTTTGTTCTGTATAACTCTTGACCATCTAGTGCAGTAGATGTCTTGCTCGTTCGACCTGCCCCGGACGTCGACCTAAAGCACGGATTGACGAAGACGACACAGGTACGGACATCTCCCTTCCTAAACCTCTATGGATATTTGATGATGCTATTTATTGTTCATCATCCTGTTCTTTTTAGTCCTTCAGACTTGTAACGTTACGTGATCTGTGCGGGTTGTTCCGATTGCATCACTTTCAGCAACTTCTCATTGTAAGCCCCTGCGAAGTAGTACCTTAGGATTCCAAGAGTTTTGAAATTTTAAATTACTTGATTTGATGTAAGAGCCCATTGACGCCCAATGTTTGATTCTATTGAGATAGATTCTTGCCCTGTGTTTTCTGATGTGTCCTTTGCACCATCGAGGTACAACTTCCTCGTTTTCACAGAGAATATTGACTGTAAATTCAAACTTCGAACCCCACATAAAGAGCAAGTTCCAGCTATATCCGGTCTGCTCCTTCCGAACGCACCTTCGTTACCAGCTGGAGGCGCAGCGTTGCCACTGTAAATATGTAGGATGGGCTTGAATATCATACCGTCTTCCGCCTTATTGAAATATCACACAATTCGATGGTACCAAGAAACAAGATGTCTCAAATTCCGAGGACCAAGTATCCACATACAAATGCTTGCAAATGCGAGGTACGGGAGAAAACGTGACGATACAATAGTTAATCACCTCTGCGACGAGGTTAAAGAAATAACTGAAGCTTATCACGTTGTATATCACTACTTTTCGCTCTGTTAACACACCCCTGAAGGCAAACTTACTAGCGACGTATGTAAGCATTGCCTCGAGATAGAGTCGAAGGATATCACAGTTCAGGCAATTTTGGGTTGTAACATTGAATAATTAAATGTTTTGATGTTCTGGGTGGGGATGCAGCTCTGCACATGCACCAGCGTACACTGGTCTAGCTCCGGAAGATCTTTCCATTTCTACGATTAGCACCAGGGAGCTGTAAGATCCAACAGAATGGCAATCAATGTGGCAATGGTGGTTTCCACATATGCAGTCGCAGCTACTGCTTTGGTGGGCATTTTTATGTACTTGTTCCGTCATGTCCTTGCACCAAGTATGGCCACCCCAAAAGAGAATTCTTCGGAGCCAACTGAAAGCGACGGAGAATCCTCATCAACAGGTATATCCTCCGTAATCACATGCTATTCCCATTAAATCTAAAGCTTCTTGTTTGACCCATACTGAGCAACAGTGGCTACTGGCTTGGTAAATTTGCTCTGATTTTAGTCCTTATGAGGAGATGGTCTTTTCCCTTGAAGACAACAGTGCATAAACAGAGCATTGTTGTTACACCTTACACACACGCCATAATTTGGATTATGTATGCACTCTTCTATATGCTCTTATATACATTGTTGTGCATATTTGAACATATGTGCATACACGTCTGTTTAGGCACACAGGCATGCATGCATGCATGTGCCTTCAAACACATGTTATACATGATTACTGCAGAGCGAGATGAGTTTGTTGTGCAAGCTTCACGTGCCAGGAGCTAGTTGCATGTAAGTATCAAACCCCCCGTCAAATTTTCTAAGCTTATAAATAGTAATGCCTTCCCCTATTCTCCCCCACACTCTCAATTCCAAAGGTTTCCGGAAGATGGGAGAGAGAGCGAAAGGCAACGAACAAGGTCCCTTAAGGATCCTTGTTCGTCCGCTTATGCTCTCTTTTCCATCTTTCATCACACTCATGTTTCTGCTTATCATATCGCAACGCTCTCCACAGCTCTCTCCGTCCCCGCCCTCCCCAACACATACAACACACCTTAAACCCATGGGCCATGGGTTTAAGCTTAAACCCTACTCTCTCGTCCCCTCAGGTTCTTCCCATGCTCTGCTTTCAAGTTTGTCTCCCATCGTCGGTCATTTCATCTCCCAAAACTTACATAATGATTTCATTGGTGAAAATCACCATTCATGACCTGGTCCTGAATGTTACCTGGTTGAGGATGTGATTATCGGAACTCAGAAAATTCAGAGTGGATGCAGAGGACATTGAAAAGCAGAAGCCAAATGAAAGCGGAGTAAGCTGCTTGAGCAATACCGTGTCTATGCTTTGGCAAGACATAGGCTTCCGAGCAAGACACAATGGTCACTGGAAGCAAATCTTGCAGGGCTGCAGCGGCCAGGCCCTCCCTGGTCACCTGACTGCCGTCATGGGCCCCTCAGGTACAAAGGGCATGCTGTCCTGTAATCGTGTTTCGCAGTTCCCTAGATTCCTTTGATGTACCTGTGCAAAGAGTAACCCTGACGTCACAAGGGCCCAACATATATCTAGGGTGGTACATTCATGTACCCTCTTCTGTTTTCATTTATGCTGTTGCGTGGTTTCTCCTCGTTTTCTTCTAGTCCTAGTAAGACATCAGGCCCCTGACTAACCCTGAGAAATTACATTTGTTACCATCAAATGGCTGCTTTCTCCTCGTATCATCATGATGAAAGTGACATCACTTTAAAGTGATATCACTTTCAAATTTGCCGTCATATGTTCATAACTGTCTCTGGTCTCTCAGTGTAGTTAGGCCTTCATGGGC
>KV908472.1:92500-97500 GCA_002005505.1 Botryococcus braunii | reverse complement strand
TCTCTCTCTCTCTCTCTCTCTCTCTCTCTCTCTCTCTCTCTCTCTCTCTCTCTCTCTCTCTCTCTCTCTCTCTCTCTCTCTCTCTCTCTCTCTCTCTCAGTCCATCAACCCCCCTCACGATGTTAACGTTACACGTCCGGCTTTCTCTGCACAGACACGCATGCATGGCGCCCCCCCCCCCCCCGGGGGGCCTTAACCCACCAATATTCCCAACCCCCTACACACAAATGTATATACATATACGTGTGTCCAGGCGCGCGCGCACGCGCACACACACACACACACACACACACACACACACACACACACACAGACAGACACACACACACACACACACACACACACACACACACACACACACACACACACACACACACACACACACCAGGCGCGCACGCGCGCGCGAGGGCAAATACAACAATGGAATTGTAATCCAGATGGGCCACTGTTTAGCTCCATCACCACAGATAAAACTGTAAATAGACATCATGGGATGACCCCAAATCCTCCCACGGTCTTTTGTCATTGTGAATACAGTCATTAGTGGATATGGTCCGCCTGATGAACTTCTCATCACATGGCCAGGAACAAGTAATTGCGGTATGTTAAACCTTATCATGATCACCACTTAGTTAACGTCGAATAAATATTCCAGCGCTTAAAACCTGATCATCACATATCCAGGATTTCGGAAGAACAGATCCGCGTGACAACTGATCATCACACATGCTGCCCACGCAATCTATTTAGGTACCTGGACCTTGTTTTGCAATAGACCCAGTGCCAACTCACAGCATGGGCTTTAGAAGGAAGTCTGAGCAAATTCATACTATACGTATACTCATACTTCAATGACCTTCTTTATTTTAAGTACAATATATTGCCTTCCAAGGCAGTACCTCGTTAGGCATCCTGAGTCAGACATCCCACAAATTTCACATGCAAAGCCCTCATACTCACACTGCGGTGCGAAACTTGACTCAGCTTGACGATGCAGAGGCCAGCCTATCAAGGCGACGCTTAGTCAGTAGAGGCAACCGACCTGATCTTCAAGACTTCTGCCTCAATATGGGAAAACTCCGGGAGTCAAGACAGTGCCTCCATGTGTTCCCGCGAGTGAAGCGCGCTGGTGTTCACGACATTGCCTCATGAAGCAACCAGAGACAGGCTATACAAGCAGTCGCAAGCTGCAATCGTAACGCAGTCCGAGACACTGCCTCACTACGCTCTGCGAGTCAGGGAGCACACTGTGTACAAGCTCAAGAATGTACTTACATTCATGGTTTCATGGCGTGCCCCATCCAAAAAAAAAATCATGGCGCCCCGTCAAAGAATCCATGGCATGCCTACCAGAAAATGGCATTTCATGCATGCATGGTGCGGCATGCATGCCCCACCATGCTTGTCATGGCATGTCCGGAGTTTGATCAAGCTGAGACTGAATCCTGGCAGTGCTTCGGGTCAATTTGGCTGCCTGGCATGTCGCAAGAGCTGCTGCGACATGCTTTGGACATAAAAGGTGGCACGAGCCCTTACGACATGCACAATGAAAAGCGCTCCAAACCACCCGCCCCAATTTCTGAATCAGCCGTTCTACTTAGGAAGGCTTACAAGTGCGTGCAAGAACCAACCCACTCCCCCCCTCCCCCCCAAAAAAAAAAAACCCCGAATCCTTCCGTTATAATCAGATTGGCCTAACCGACACACAGGGCAGTGGCCCACAAAGCAGCCCATAATCAACTGACTGAAAATCAACGCCTTGCCCTTCAACTTACGGCCCAATTGGCTGAGATTGCAATCTCAGTCAGGGGCTCGATGCAGCAGAGACTCAACGGCATTGCTTCATCGGGCAACCCTACTTGGGGATACCTCCCTGCTGAGACTCAATGGACAGCCCCTTGAATGGAATTCAAGTCGGAGGGCATGATGCAGTGGCGACCCGAGGCATTGCTCAATTAGGCCACCCCAGCCCGGGGAAGGGTCTCTGTTTGACTTGCAAAGCGCTGCTTCATAAGGCGATCCCTGGCAGACGCTTCATGCATGGAGGCTTGAGACATTGCTTCATCAGGCAATCCTGGGGATATGAAACTGCACTGCCTACTCAAGCAGTCCCAACTGCCATTGCACCCTGCTTGACAGCCCAAGGCCTTGCCTCATGAGGCGATGCTAGCACTAAAATAGGACAAGTTCGGGCTTGAAGCATTTTGCCTCTACGAGCAACAAAATCGGGTGGATCTGTATGACGCTCCTGACGAGACTTGTTGAAACTTAAGCTCGCTCGTTTTGTTCAACCCTGATGAAGGTTCGCATAATTGCCTCATCAGGCTACCATGGTCACCTGCTGACCGGTAGAATTTGCTACACAACTTGCCTATCTAAGCGCTCGTGAACTGCATCTAGAACCAGCTGGATTCAGTCCACAGCATTGCCTTCCAGCAAGTTTGGAAAAGCCTGCAAGAAAGATGATTGCCGCCCCTGCCCAAGCTTTAAACACATTGCCTCATAACGCAACTCTGCTCTCAGTGTTTGCGACACATGAGGATGGTCAGTGACCATTCCTGACCCCTGCAGACACTTGCTTTATCAGGCAACTCTAGCCACATCCGTGGGAAAAACCAGGGTGGTCACCCTGACAGCGCATTGCCTCATCAGGCAACTCTGCCAGTACACGATGCCTCATCAGGAAGCTGAGACTGTCGGTTCATTAGGCAACTCTGCTGAGGCCCTTCAAAAAGACAACGATGGTGACTCCTGCAAGCACCAGAGCACCCAGGATCCCGTCCTGCAGCAAGAAGCGGAAGTCCGCCTGCGGGACCAGGCGGCAGATCCCCAAGCCCGCCATGTACAGCCCCCCTAGGCTTGCCAAGATAAGCAACCCTGCCCACACTGCATCGTCCCGCTGAAGAGCCCGCAGCGTCTGCATCGCCCTCCCAAACCCCATTCAGTTCTCCAGGTGGGTCCCCATGGGATAGCTTGTGGCTCCCATGAGCCAGCGCATGCAAAAGTACGGCCATGCCGGTGCCGCCAAACGTACATCTCCAAAAGCAGGAAGAATAATCCTCGCACTTTGCAGCATGCACAGACGATCCAATGTGCACTCACTCCCCTCATCAGTAGGGCCCCTAGGATACGCTCCTCCCATATGGATTCGCATGCATTCTCTCTTATACCCCCACCAACACACAACACACACAGCCCCCCCCCCAACACACACACACACACACATGCAAACACACCCCATACATATACACACAATACACACACACATACACACACACACCCACAAACAAACACACACAGAGCACTAACACGCACATCCTCACATTTCTACATATTCACACACACAGCCCACACACACACCCACACTCCCCCCCACACACACGCACACACACACACACACACACACACACACACACACACACACACACACACACACACACACATACACACACCCACAAGGGGAAGAGATGTGAGGAGTGGCAGACCTTGGCATAGGAGGCGCGGCCCATGAGGGCGTCCAGGTAGGGCTGCTCGGCGCGCCCAAAGGTCACGCAGCTGACCAGCATCCAGAACAGTATGTGCAGTAGAGTCCCCAGGTACCGGGGTTGCCAGTTTCCGTTCAGGCCCAGGCGGGTGCGCGCCTGCAAGTCCAGCGTGTGAAGTGCGTGCGCATCCCCCAGCCGCATCTGTGTGTACCGCTCCAACCCCGCCTCCACATTGCCGTTGCCCTCCTTCAGTGCCTGCATGTCCCGGGCATGGTTACACATTCCTCTGTGAATGGCCCTGGCGCTCTGACTGACGTTGTCAATGATGCTCACGATGCTCTGTGGTTGGGCCCGGCGATCTGAAACATTGGGAATGATGACAATGATGCTCTGTTATTGCCCCTGGTGCTCTGACTGACGTTGTGAATGATGCCCCTGATGCTCGGCGGATACCCTCCCGTAGAACTTCTGAGCTGATTGGCGTGATATGTTTCCTTTCTGTGGGACAAAGTGTGAGTGTGTGCATCACCCGGCATTTGTGTGTGTGTGTGTGTGTGTGTGTGTGTGTGTGTGTGTGTGTGTGTGTGTGTGTGTGTGTGTGTCTGTGTGTGTGTGTGTGTGTGTGTGTGTGTGTGTGTGTGTGTGCGCGCGCTCTTACGTGTGTCTGTTGGAGGGAGGGGGAGAAGAGGAGGCTAGCCATCTACAGGGAAGGAGAACGTGCCTGAGCCAGCAGGGCAGCGCTCTCCAAGGCGGCGTTACAGCCCTGACCCAAGTAGGGCGTCACGCCATGAGCCGCATCCCCCAGTAAGGCAATGCCCGTCCCGTGCAGGCGGGAGCAGCGCACTGATGCTCCAAACGCCCTTGCTGGAGTCGCCTGACCCCCACATGCCCTGCTTGTTCATCTCCATAAGCTAATAGCACCGTACACAGCCCTGACTGTTTTGCTGAGCTTCATTGAATCTTGCAAACTAGATAATGGAAAAGCATGAGAACGATACGAAGACCACTAACTACAAAAGAGATAAGTAAATCAAAACGCTTAGAAGAACATAGACCACTGATCAAAATCCCTCTCCCGCCTCCTCCCACAGAAAAGAAGGAAAGAAAAGGCAAAGCGAAGGACATGAGCATTGACTGATGCAAAGCACAAAATGTACAGAGGAGCAGACTACCAGAGCAATAGGTAAAACGTTTCCTCTATGGGTTGTGACGAGGTGAAAATCAGCGATATACAAGCAGCACTGTACGTATACCTACAGTCTGTATCTGTACTGCAACCCAGCCCCTTCTTCCCATGTGGTCACAGACCCCCCGGGGCTCCCCCATCCATATCACTTTTCCCCACCTTCCTGTCCCTTCCTCCTTTCCCTTGACGGCTATGACAACTCTCATACAGTTCAAATCAGTAACAGATCGCACGACTGATGCTCGGCACATAGTTTGCACAAATGATGTTGTGTACAAAAGCCATTTCCTCTCACCGGGCCAGATGAGTCACAACCAATCGTGTTAAGC
>KV908472.1:87500-90000 GCA_002005505.1 Botryococcus braunii | reverse complement strand
TGTAGGACTGGCCAGACGGCACAACCACGACCTCCAGGTCGGGGTCGAACCGCTGGAGCTGCTCTCGTACCGCACTCCACACGCCGTCCGCCCCAATCAATAAGTGGAAGGATGCATCCACCATTCCCTCCGGCCCCACAAAGGTGCAAACTTTGCGCTTCACCTTTACATCAGTCAAGAAGTGCTTGTAGAAGAACGTCAACCTGTCCCGCCAGTTCCCGCTCTCACAACTCCACCAATGTACCGCCAGTCCAGTTCCAGCTCTAATACCTCCTGCTAGAGTCGCGCCAGTCCAGTTCCCGATCTCACAACTCCACCAAAGTCCCGCCAGTCCAGTTCCCACACTTACAACTCCCGCCAGTGTCCCACCAGTTCACTTCCAGCAATTGCACCTCACACCAGTGTCCCGCCAGTTCACTTCCGGCGATTGCACCTCACACCAGTGTCCTGCGAGTCCAGTTCCCGCTCTTGCAACTCCCGCCAGTGTCCTGCCAGTTCAGTTCCCACTCTCGCAACTCCTGCCAATGTACCGCCAGTCCAGTTCCCTACAGGGACATACGATACAGAGAGGTCCGAGGAGGGAAGGACAGGCACTACACACAGGTAGGAGAGGCAGTATGGGGAGGTGAGGAAGGCAGTGTGGAGAGGTGCAAAGGAGGTGGGAGATGCACAAGGGGGTACAGGAGCGTACTTCCCAGGGGGCGCCAGCTGGCGCGCCTGGGAGGTGAGGTGGTCAACAAGGGCCGCGCGCTCCGCAAACATGATGTTTTTGGAGTTTGTTTTGAGCTTGCGCTTGGGGTAGTTGTGCACGAAGGTGGTGCGGCCCACTGCCAAGCCATGCAGCCATCCAGCATCCGGGAGGGCTATGCCAGCCTGCATACACACAATGAGAAGTTCATACACACCACAGGAGGTTCATACACACAGTGTGAAGTTCATACACACAACAGGAAATTCCTACACGCACCAGGAAGTTCACATAAAATTTGAGTCGTTGGAAAGCAGTGAATTCCTAGGTCCAGCCCTCCCTTTCTCCCCCCTTCAGGCCCCCAACCCTGGCAACCTGCCCTCCTGTGTTGCTTTCTAGCACAGCCACACAAGCAGGCCCTATCACAATCACACTCATCACAATGCTGCTATGACCTTTAACACTTGTCAACAGCTTCTTTGAAAGCGGGGCGGGGAGAAAATATGTTCTCTGCACCAAACTGGGTTCCCTCCTTCCACACAGACGGCAGTAAACCCTCCACAGGGTACAAAAATTGGCCTTCTCCTCAAGAAGGAGGAGGCTGTATCCCCCCCCCCCTTCAAATTAGTACGAAAGGTACATCAAACGAAAGCTAGCCTTCACGCCGCATCCCTTGCAGCATACAAAAGATAAGATGCCTTCATTTGGGTTACCACTCTGGTGGCTAGGGACAAAGGTGTGGATGTGGTGGTTTGGGGAAGGTGTGTATGGTATGGTGGCAGGGGGAAGGTGTGGGGGGCCTTAAAGGTGTGCGAGTGTGGTGGCTAGGGGATGGTGTACGGGTGAGGTGACTGGGGAAAGGTGTGTGAAGGCCTTGGAGGTGTGGGAGTGTGGTGACTTGGAAGGTGTGTGAATGTGGTGGGCTAGAGGAAGGTGTGTGGATGTGGTGGGCAGGGGAAAGGGGGGGGGGGCAGGTAGCGTACCTCACGCAAGGCATCTTGACCCCGGGCAGTGATGCCAAAAAGGATGGTTCGCCGCTTCTCCTCTACCGACATCTCACGGGGGCTCTGGCCCCTCTCATATACCTGCATGCCAAAGGCACCCGTTAACAACATGCTGCCGCAGTGAAGATGATCGCGTCTTGTCCCCCCCCCCCCCCCCCCCCGTCGTTCCCAACGCTCCCCGCCCCCATGCAGAAAAGGAGAAAAGAAAAAGATTGCACGCGTGCCCATGCACGCACCCACACACACTATCATATAACCCACTCATCTCTCTCTCCCTCCCTCCCTCCCCGCCCCCTCTCTCTCTCGGTGCGTGCGTGCGTGTGTGTGCATGTGTGTGTGTGTGTGTGTGTGTGTGTGTGTGTGTGTGTGTGTGTGTGTGTGTGTGTGTGTGTGCGTGCTCTTCTTCCCTTCCTCGCTCCCTCCCCTCCCAACACCCCCTCTCTCTCTTCCTCTCTCCATCCCTCTCCCTCTCCCTCCCCCCCCTCTCCCTCCACACACTCACTCTCTCCCTCCCCCCCCCTTCTCTCTCTCTCTCTCTCTCTCTCTCTCTCTCTCTCTCTCTCTCTCTCTCTCTCTCTCTCTCTCTCTCTCTCTCTCTCTCTCTCTCTCTCTCCCTCCCTCCCGCCCCCCCCCCTCTCTCCCTCCCTCCCTCCCTCCCCCCCTACCCCCCCTCCCCCTCCCTCCCTCCCTCCCTCTCTCTCTCTCTCTCTCTCTCTCTCTCTCTCTCTCTCTCTCTCTCTCTCTCTCTCTCTCTCTCTCTCTCTCTCTCTCTCTTCTCTCTCTCTCTCTCTCTCTCTCTCGCTCCCTC
>KV908472.1:75000-82500 GCA_002005505.1 Botryococcus braunii | reverse complement strand
ATGACCGACGACGAGTTGCTCGAGTACCACTTGGCTCAGCTCAAGCACCCTGGCCAAAACAGATTGCAGTGAAATTTCTCCACTATCAATGCTTGTGCAGGCTGCGAGTAGAAATATCACAGCCCAGGCATGTTTTCGAGTGATTGGACGCACCAGTGGTGGTCACCATCAAAGCTATTGCCTGCAGATACTCTATCGGGCCTCTTTTTATGTATCTTTCTGCTCTTCTTGGGTTACCCTTAGGTGAGAAAGAGACTAAATGACGACTTCACTGACAAGTCAGAAAGAGCGACAGCCTTGACGACTTAAATGACAAGGGAGGCATCGCCGGGGTATTGGAATGTCTCTCCTCTCTTCCCACCGTGCAACTGGCCACGGGCAAGGCTTTGGGGTAGTCAACGGAGTGATGAAATTATAACTCCATCTACGGAAGGTGTTGGAATTAGGTCTCCAGCAAAGGTGGGGCGGTGTTATCACATGTGCCAAACTCAGATGCTGCATTCACTTCTTTCCCGAGTCCGCAACTGAGCCCATGTAAATTTCTGCGTACCTCCACGTACCTGCTGTGAATCAATCTACAGTATGTGGGTGAACAGTACATGAGGGGAGAGAAGCAAAGACCACAGGCACAGTGGCACACAGAAGTGCACAAGCAATGTAGAGGGAGGGGGTGTGGACGGTGGGGAGGAGACGAGGAGTGCCCGTGTGGAGGAGAGGGTGTGGGTGTGTACACCCACGCGCATGTGTTTAGCAAGACATCAACCCTCAAACACATCATTGTAAGCAGTCGGGCCAAACATCGGCACCGACATCGACTCGGATAACACGAGAGCCAACCTTCACATTACACATTGCAAAATTGCACTCACTGAGGACATAGCTAGTCAAATGTATCCCCCAAATAATATAAAGGCCGCACTCCCTACCGTAATTACAATTTCCAAGACTTGATGGGAGACAAAACTGCCAATAGCTAACCCTATTTCTTCTTACAACCTCCTCTATCCTAGCCATATCCTATTACAGCGCATGCTGTAAGGGACACAGACGGGCACCTGCCGATGAACTAGAGTCCTGTCAGACAGTAGCCGTGCTGACACTCATCCATATGCAAACGGATCAACGCTCACGAGCAGACATGCTTGTAGCATTATGTTTGGACAAAAACATTTTGTATCAGGGCCAGGGATGTGCCAAAGCACATCTGCCTGTGTCGAGCAAACTATATCCTGTCCACCTGCAGAAGGAGCAGGCCCCGTCAACACTTCAGAGGGTTCATGGGTGGGTGGAAGCCCCCCGCCCCCCCCCCCCCCTTTTCTTGGGTCCATGCAGGACTCCTAATCAATCTCGTAAGTGGGTTTCTGATTGGGTTCATTCAAGGGAAAAGTGATGTGGACAGCCACAGGATCACGGTGTAATGGGCTCACTACGAGGCTCATTTTCTTGAGACTCTGTTGAATGTCAACATTGCCGATGACCACCAAAAAGATTAATAAGGCGTGAATCTCCAAGTAAAGGGACCGCCGTAAGCTGCATTAGCTTTTCAACTGGCGCCGAATCTTATCAGTGAGCTCCGCAAACTCAGTAGAACGCTGAGCTTCCCGTAAGGTCTGCAACTGAAGCTGGCCCTGCAAAGGCTCAAAATAGGATGCCAAAGTATGTGCGTAAGGTGCTACGCTCGCCTCCAGCTTTGCCTTGGCTTCATCAAGCTATAGCACCCCAAGTCCAGACTTTTTAACTTTTTTGAGCTTCAATTAGCTCATGATGATATGATGCAATTATCACATGTGGGCATTTGCTCAACCAATACGATATACCTATATTCTAACCGCCACAATATGCATGACAACTCCTGCTGGTCTCCTCATGTGTGTATGTGTGTGTGTGAGAGAGGGAAGGGGGGAGGAGGTGTGTGTGTCTGTGTGTGGTTTTTTTTTTTTGGGGGGGGGGGGGGGCACTCTGCCTGATTTCGCCCTTGCTCACTGGGCGGCGCCCCTCCCACTCCCCCCCTTCTGTGTGTGTGTGTGTGTGTGTGTGTGTGTGTGTGTGTGTGTGTGTGTGTGTGTGTGTGTGTTGGGGGGGGGGGGGGGGCGCAACACAGGCCCACACCACCCCATCCAGGAGACAAGGAATCTTCATCTCGCACCCCCCAACGCATGCTAGTTCGTGCGTAAACACGCACACAGGCAGACATACACCCCCCAAAACACACGTGCAGCGCCCGCAACCAAAATTCAAACTACCGTATAAAACTCGCCACCAGCCCTCCCTTCCCCACTAGTGGCCACAGAACCTTAAACCAACAATATGGCTGGAGTTACGTACCCGCGTAATGCCCAGCTGGCGAGCGCTAGTCACAACTAGGCCAGCCGTTCCCCATACTGCCAAGATGGTGCCCCACAAGAGAGCCCGTCCGGGGGTGAACTGTGGCAACAATCTATACCCCTGCAGCAATGGAGTCTCCAAGGCCGCCTGCAAATTTACACACATTGCACGGACTGTTAGAAAATGCATCAAACCATATGGCACACAATTAATGCTAAGGATATAAGCAATCTCTGCAATCCAAACATAAAGCTGTACTTTTCATGAATACAAACAGCTTACAACAGGAACTTTCATCAAAATGGTAAATCCTACATCCCTGAAATTGACCAACACATGAGGTAGCAGGGCTGCAACTAACAAGGGAGAAGGAATCAACATAACAGGGATTCTCCTCAAAAGACACCCTGTTGACACATGCTGCACGCACGGCGACAGGCAACTTGAGGGGGTCCCAAGTCAGCAAATACAATCTACCTCTCTAGCCACTTGCAAGCCCCAACCTATGCCTATGTCATGAATTCAGAGCAAGAAACCAGATTATGATCATTTGCAGCACCATAACCATCTGCAATCTTTAATTGTGGCCCGCCACCTTGAGGGGACACAAACAGAGGTCACAAAGATGAGTTTGGCTAGCTTTCATGGTGGCACAATACGGATCCTTGGTCTTCTTTGCACCCACACTACCGATTACACAACCCTGGTTGCAACCCCACTTCCAAGTGCACACCCTTGCTTGAAGACACTGAAGCCCGATCAACAGAGGTGCCTTCCACCATACATGAAAATGCAGAGCCAGCCTTGTGCTATCCCATTTTTCAGCTGAATTCACCAGAAACCATGAGGTCCAAAACCCCACCTTGTCTATCTTCCGTAAGCGAGCTGCCTCAAAAGCTGTGGGAACCCGTACGGGTGTCTGGGCGAGCTTCTTCCCATCAGCTACCGAAAAAATAGATGTGTTGTCCACAGTCCACCTGTAAGAGAGTCCCTCAATCCACGGACTTCCCAACAGCTACGACAAGTAGAACACTTGCGGTTAAAGCCCTTACCGTGCCCGTCCTAAGCTCACTCGTTCAGTTCCGATCAACCAGTTGTCCACAAGGAAGGGCCTGCGCTCTGCCACAACTCCACATATTGCACCACATTCCCTTCACTACAAAACGAACAATTTATTATCAAGTCCTGAAATACCTGTGAAAGTGCCTTTGACGTGATTATACACATTCTCTGCAGCAGGTTTATGCCGCACAATGGTGGGAACGTCGCCGTATACTGCAGGGGTATGAGCATTTGTAAGCGATGTCAACGACGACGCAGGCAGTTTTCCTTCCTTAACAAGCCGCTCTGCGTGCTTCCGAACAGCATTTGCATCTTCGGCACGGAAATACGAACTTTCTATTGCAGCTCCTAGAGACGCAAATGTCGTCATTAGAGACACTTCCTACTTCCTAGCGCTCAGCACCCTTAACGGACGCGAGCAGCTGGATCGTAATATGTTGCTGTTAGGATACTATAGAGCTGCTACAACAATTGCCGTTGTAGCAACCTAGGCGCTTTATACGTCGCAGGAGCAGACAGGGAGACCGTCGTGTCCGTAACCGGACTGGGAATATGCCTGGTGGACAGTATTCGAGCCGGAACATGTTTGGAAACTTGAAGCGGCAATGAGAAGGACAGCCGCCGGCCGCTGACCGGCAGACCCAGCCTGGCCGCCAGGGCCGCTCGAGTCGAGGTCCTCGCGGCACGAGGCACTGCCTGCCAGGGCAGCGCCAACTTGGGCGGAACCTGGTGACAAAGAGCTCGGTCATCACGGACGCAATTCTTACGGACGGCACGCGTGGTGCCTTTACGAGAGGTGTTGTATCCTACTTGTCGGGTCACGTGAGCAACTCAGATGATCATGTGAAGGCCACGTTCACACAGTGTTACGTAACAGCGCGGACGTGGGTATTTAGGTCCGAGTGCGGCTCACTTCCCGCATACTATAACTCATCAGCCGTTTCCGCTGCCTAGTGCGCGAGGACATAACTGAAATTGATCTGCCGCCATTTAGCACACACTTCAATCCAGGTACGTTTGATCGGCGTGGCTGCTGGTGGTTTGGCGCCAGTGGTGGATTGCCCCCTCGGTGCCGGTCAGGTGTTGGAGTGTTTAGATTTGCAGTTTGTAAACATTCTGTCCGCCGTACTGCACGTACAGAGAATTCAGACAACTAGTGGTTAGGCTTTGGAAGTTTGCGTCGTAGTGAAGGTCACCGAAGGTTGTTCAGCTGCATATTGTAGGGCACTAACGCTTTTGTTTAAAAATGTTTCAGTTCAAATGTTAGCTTGATGGATATTTATCTTAATTTTGAGATGATGCACGGTTGGCATATCAAGGGTTATGTGCGAAGAGGTGGGTCGACTCAGAATATTCGGGTGGTTCCCTCCCGTCTGTCTGATGGGCGTTTGTATGTCGGAGGGAATGTGGGTCCTCTTTAGTGCTTAGATGTAGTACTGTCAGAATGGGGGCTGGAGGTACTAGCCTCTGGGTGGTTTTCGGAGCTTCCGAGAGTGGCGTGTACACGACCAGTGGCCTGCCGTGGTGTGCTGGGAGGGTTGACGGGTCGGTCTGGATAGTCTCATCTGTACTGAGTGGAATTTGAAGTGATATAGAGCATGATCTTGACATGGGCATTGATTGTCGCCTGTATGCTGGGAGCGCGTGGCTGATCCTCTGAGGGACGCAGGGCTCGATTTTTTGCCAAGATGTCTGCCAACTACGTATATGCAAGCCTGTCCCTCATTGGCCTTTGTGCATTGGCCGGAGCTGGTGTCGGTGCGTCCTGTTGCTTGTCTGCATTCTGCCATGTTTGAAGACGAAGTGATTTTAGGGTCTAGGAGTTTGAGACTGGCACCGTCGTTTCATCTTGTAAGTTTGAATCTGTCCTGTTTTCAAATACAGACTGTACTGCACAGCATGTTTAACAGGGAATACTACTGGGAACACTATTGGATACGTGGGCCGCTATGGATGTTGGTCATTTCTGTTAGCTGTTTTGCAAAGTTGAAGGATTTGTGATTTATCAAAAGAGGACTTGCACTGGGAGAAGGAGTAATGGGTTGCACACTTGTACTTGGCTCTGTTGATTGTGTTGCCATTGAAGTGGGTAGATTTTTGCACGCGCAGGCATCGGCAGTGGGGTGGCAATGATCTCGATGGGAATGGCTGCTGAGGAGCAGAAACAACAACAGCATGGTGCTGTGCTGGCTCACAGCCCGCTTGAGAAGAAGGTATGGGTTTTCCCAGCTAACCCCTGTGCAGCGAGAAGCTCGCATGATTTTTGCAATATCCTGGGTATTGCAATACCTGGACCTTTATTCTGTGACGACTTGATGATTTGGTTGTTGAATGAATGTGAATCACCACACAGTTCGGTCCTTCGGTGTTGAGCCCCTTTGCAGCGAGAACCTCACATGATTTTTGCTGTGATCCTTGGTATTGCAGTACCTGGACCTTTATTCTGCGATGTCTTAATGATTTGGTTGTAAAATGAATGTGAAGCTACTCCAGAATCTGTTGTTGATATGTTTTGGCCAGAGAATGGCGACCGAGGGTGTGTGCATTTGTGCAGGGAGCCATCTCCACTGGCTTCGCTGCCTCTGGTGCATCTGGTCATTAGCTACATCTTCACTGGTTGAGGCGTTGATGGTGAATCCGCACTGTCCATCATAAATCTCAAAACCATATCTTGCATATGGGTCTGAGTGTGTCGTGAATTAACAGTGCTGATGCATCCACATGCTCTATGGTACTTTGTGTCAAATGTAGCCGTTGTGTCATGTGCTTTGTCCATTCCACAATCGTGGTGACATTCATTCATCTTAGGGGCTCGTTGCTGGTTTGCACAAATGTGTCAGGGTGTCTGGTGTAGTCAGAGATGAAACTGGACATTTGCGAGCTTCCCTGAGTTCAGGTTCAGCACTGCAACATGGAGGGTTATCTTCTATGGTAGCATACACATTGTCTTCATGGAATTTTCCCTAGTTTATCTTTTGGGGATTTTAGGGAATCAGAGCATGGGCTGACACATGTCCACTCCAGGGTGTGGAAAGGTTTTGCATTCTCGTAGTTTTGCAGGTGTTGACTTGGACAAGATTTGGCAAAAAATGTAATATGTAGAGTTTGGATACGAAATGATCATGGCAGGTGTTTCTGAGAACTGCCCGTGTTCTGCAGTGGTTACAAAGTGGGAGGCTGCTAGGTGGTCTTGAGTAGGTTGTGTTGGTGTAACAAGATTTAATTATTTTGTCAAGTATTGTTTTGGTGACTAGACTAAAGTTAGACTGTAATAGAACATGGTAGCAATGCGTCCATTACAAACTCTTGTGCCTTGCTTCAAGTTCGTTTTCATGTGGCTTTCTTTCAGAAATTCTTCAATGCAACCCTTATGTTTGTTAATTGAAAACATCATACATCATACACGTATTTGAGGAAAACACTTGTGACACATCCATTAATGGACTAATGTACCAATGCTTACACCACGAACATGTGTTCTGTGGTTTTAAGAAATTTTCATTTCTTTCTTTCAAACGTCGTTTAGGAAAATCTCTAATTTTTCCTCAGTTGAAAACACATGGATACGTGGATACATGGATCAAGAGCAGTATTGAAAACATGTGTCAAAGACACACCTACATGGAGAATCGGTAAAGGCATCTGTGAACCACATGCTACTTTTGGAACGGTAGCAATCCAATTATTCAAACTTATGATTTGAGAAATTGATGTGAAACACAAGCTTCCCAACCATGTCATTACAAGATAACAAGTGTGGAAGATTGTTCGCAAGACGCAATCTTAGTGTCCACACTTGAGTACAGCTCCCAGCATTCATGGTGTCAGGGGGGATATCCACTGAAATAGGCTACTCCTATTCCTGTGGTTCTGAAGCATTCACTTCAAAGAACATGTCATGTCCCATTTGCCTCCTTTCTTTGAGAAGACCCTGGAGGGTAAGGAATATCCCGTGTTGTCCTGCAGAGGAAAAATATTTCTGTCAATAGACACATCCTTCAGAAAAGGCGCAATGATTTAGCTGCACTTTTCTGCAAGTGCAACTATGAGATGAGCCTGGTTCAAGTACAGAAAGAGAGTGAACCAAATCAGCATGCATGAGTCACACAATCC
>KV908472.1:45000-70000 GCA_002005505.1 Botryococcus braunii | reverse complement strand
CTACTCTTCCTGCCTACTCCTATTCACCTTTATCTTTACAGATTATTCTGAATCCCTATTTCGGAGTCTCTTAAGTGCAATTGCTGAGTATTTGAGATTTGAGGTGTCGACCCGCGTTCTCAGATATGGGTAAGTTGGCACGGCCCACATTGGTGCTGTATTCCATATGCTTCTAGGGAATTGATACAGCTCTTTTTTATCTTCTGTGCCTAAGTGCAGCATCCTCTTAGGTAGAGGGTGGTCTTAACGAGTAGCCCATGTGCTGACGGTGATGGCTTGAACTTGTCCATCTTTCTGTGCAGGTATTCCGAAATTTTACCGCTGGCTGAGCGAGCGGTTCCCTTGTGTAAATCAGCCGATATCGGAAATGAACGTGCCCATCATCGACAACCTATATCTGGACATGAACGGCATTGTTCATAACTGCACCCATGGAAACGACCCCGCAGTTAAATTAACAGAAGAGCAGATGGTCGAAAAAATCTTTATGTATCTGGACCGTCTAATGTCTATCGTTCAGCCCCAGAAGCTGTTGTTTATGGCTATTGATGGTAGGTCTCAATTGTAACTGGACTTTTCTTGTGTACGTGGCTGTGCTGGTCATTAAGACAATGTTGTCCTGTTGAATGCGGGGCTTAAGAAATGTCCGTGTTGCTGCAGGGGTTGCCCCTCGAGCTAAAATGAACCAACAAAGGTCTCGCCGGTTCAAGACAGCAAAAGAACGGAAAGAGGTGGGAAGCTCGATCGCCATTGAATGAAACGGAGAAGCATGCACATGTGCTCGCGTGCGCACACACACACACACACACACACACACACACACACACACACACACACACACACACATAAACACGCAGACAGGATTGGTCTTCAAAGGATCCAAGTTGAAGGGGTGTGAATGGGGCAAGTCATGGGGAATGATTCGTGCAAGTATAAACGCCAGCATGCTCGCGCGTGCGAACTTACACACACACACACACACACACACACACACACACACACACACACACACACACACACACACGCGCACGCGCGCGCGCGCGCGCACGTGTAAGGACATGCACGACGAAGAATCGGGGACCAGGCTGAAGAGAGACAGATAGGAATAGAAAGGAGTGAAAGCATTGATGCTCTTTAATCCTATGAGGACCTCATTCATGGGTTGTCACAAAATTATCTCATCACCCAGGCCTTTTGCATGTCAGCATGGCACAGCATGCACTCTCCGGTGCTTTCAGGAGCCATTTGATCCCTTTTTTTTTTTTTTTTAAATTAAAAGCCCAATCTCTGCTACTTCCCCCCCTTCAGGCCTCCATGCAACCCACAAAATGTGTTTCAAAACTGCGAAGTCGTCAGGTGCTGCAATGTCAACATGTCGCAGAGCAAGGGTAAGAGGTACCATCATTTTCCAATTGTTAGTGTATGTTGTCTTGTGTGGTGTGGGTCGTGCAACATACCCACTATCTGTTGGGCTTTCCTTACTGCACAGTTCCATGGGATTGAAGGAGGTCCGCAATGGCTCTACATGTCCCTGATCTAATGCATTCTTACAAAGCAGTAGTTCAGAGGCCGTCTTTTTTCCATCCCTCTTTTACATTCTTGGGCTTTCCTTGACTGCGGGCCCTTGTCTCCCCCCACCCCCCTCTTCCCCGCCCATGCACATACACACATCTGCCCCTGATGTGATGCGCATGCCTGTAAGTTGCCTGGTGTAGATGGAACCTATCAACATATTGCACTGTTCTTGGTCATCAGAGGGTGTCCCACTTGTTTATTGCCGGAAGCCCCAATGAAAGGCATTACGAAGCATAATTGGACGTCTTCAATCATGGCATCAACAGTGAACTTTCAGATACGAAAACCCCTGGGTTCGTTTGCAGGCTGAGGCAGAGCTTATCAGGAAAGGTGAAATGGTTGAGGGTGGAGGCTTTGACTCGAACTGCATCACCCCTGGCACTGCGTTCATGGACCGCTTGAATGCTCATTTGCGTTTTTTCATTCGAAAGAAGATCTCAGAAGACTCTTTGTGGCAGAAGCCTACGATTATCTTGTCTGGTACGACCTCCATTGCAAAAGAGTTAAGCTAGGACAATGCTAACTTGCAGCTGGGGACTCTGCATTTGGGAGCACATGTTGCAACCTTTTCCAATACTGCGCATACTGAAAGTTGCAACACATCACATCTAATTTGCGTCATTAGGCCGCCGCTTTTCACGTCCATCGGAACCTAGGTTTGGAGCCGCATAGAGCACAGGTGCTTCAGCTGTTGCTGGAACAAATGTGCTGAACATATGGTCGTTTTGATAAAATTGCAAAATTCTTAGAGTAAACCCATTGTGAACAGCAACAGCGTGAACATGTGCAGCTTGTAACATGCGTCGAAGCTGTATTGTGAAACCTACTGATAGTCAGAATATTTTTGTTGAATGCAAGCCTTGCGTATGGTGCTTTTGCGACATAAACGAAAGTGGTTTGCAACTTGATATCTTTGAAGTTATGGTGGCTTTGTTTCAACAGGACACGATGTTCCTGGCGAAGGAGAGCACAAAATTATGGAGTGCATTCGTAAAGCGAAGAATCGCCCTGATTACGAGCCCAACCAGAGGCACTGCATGTATGGTCTTGATGCAGACCTTATCATGTTGTCCTTAGTCACGCATGAGCCGCACTTCTGCCTGCTACGAGAGGTTGTCAGTTTTGGTGGCGGCGGAAAGGGCCGGCCTGCGAGAGAGGTCCTCGAAAACCCGTGTGCTGAGCACTTTGTTCTTTTTCATCTCGGGTGAGTTTCTGCGATTTTGTGTAGAGATTACAGCAAAATCTCACCGCACCGATCTGAACGAATGTTGGGTTGTGTGCATTTTGACAACCCTAAGACAAATGGCTCACATCGCCGGTACCTGTGATAAGCTGCATAACTGCAACTTTTCCTTCCTTTTTTTGTTACCTCGGAGGGGATGTGCTTGCCTTTGACGTCAGTAACAGAGCATGACAAGTGGTGGCCTGCAATTACAGATTCACTATTATATGGGTATGTGGGATCCGTGTTGTGTTGTGGCTGTGAGCAGCATGTCTCGTTACATTTCAGATTTATCTGGCTTGAAGGTTACTCCTGGTGCAGGCTAGTGAGAGATTACCTGGAAGTAGAGTTCAAACCATTTTTCAATAAAGACAGCATGCCGACTCTCAAATTCGAACTCGAACGCATTGTGGACGACTTTGTACTTTTCTGCATGCTCATCGGCAATGATTTTCTTCCAGGCAAGTAGTGACAGGGGGTCTGCTCACATGTATTCCAAAGATATTGCACTTTGAGGATGCTCCTAGAGATGGCATGTCTCCTGTAGTAGTCGCTGTTTGTTTTGTGTTCCGGATTGTGCATGCGTGTGTTCGGACTGTGTGTGTGTGTGTGTGTGTGTGTGTGTGTGCGTGTGCGTGTGCGTGTGCGTGTGCGTATGCGTGTGTGTGTGTGTTGGGGGGGGGGGGGGTTTGTAGGGGGACCGTCCACAGTACCCCTTGATGGTAGAGCAGATGATTGTCCTGTTGCTGGGCACTGCCAGGCTACAAGAAGCAAGAAGCTGACGTAGACAGTCTTGCTTAGGTCAGCTTCTCAGGGCAAAGGAAGCTCTAAGAATTGAGTATTTAGATAGTTTCTGAAAGGATTGCACTGGTTTGCCGGTGGTCTATTGCCTGATAGACATAATGGTGAGAGCCAGCATTAAGATGTAGGGTCAATTGAGAATTTTTTGTTTTTGTTGCACAGCCTTGCCAACTCTGGATGTTAATGAGGGGGCTTTGGACAAGATCTTTGCAATCTACAAATCCATCTTGCCCAAGATGGGAGGCTACTTGACTGATGGAGGGACACTTAACCGTGGGCGCTTTGAGCTTCTCCTCCAGGAGTTGGCAGCTTTGGAATCGGAGACTTTAGAGCAACGAGCTGCAGTAGGAATCTCTGGCCTTGTTGTTTAATTGCTGTAGCATCTGCATTCTTCAGAATATGGAATTTCTTGATCAAGTGCCTCGTTTCCCAGCCTCTGAGGGTTTGTAATGCAGTTTAACTTCTCACCTTTGTGTTGCGACTCCTCCACTGGCCCATCATTACACCGAATTTGACTCCTAACTGACAAACAGCTCGCAGATGTTAGTGGCAACAGCTGTACTCATGAAAGCGGTCCTTGAAACTTTGATGGTTTCGGTTGTGAGAATTGAGGCCGGCCTGAGTTCTAGCTGTGCGCTGGTTAATTCTCCAGACTGTTTGCACAGGATGCAGAGGAGTTTGAAAGCCGTCGATCTAGAGGCAATCGTGGGTTTGGGGATGGCCGACCACCGGGCCCTGGCTCTCTTCCCAGCCGCCCAGTCAAATCAGAACTTGATGAGGAGGATGAGGTGCTTGTCAATTTTACCTGCATGCGGCATCTGCTATGTTGACTGGTTTTGTTTCATCGACCAATGTCTGCTTTTATTTAGTCTGGTCTCTCAGCTCGAGTGAGGGATTTTGCACCTTGTTGCTGGCACAGAAGATCCCTGCGGTTCATTCGGGAGTTAATGTTACACCATCGAACGCCTTCAAGGCGCTGCTTCTTTTGTACCAGTTAGTTTTTGTCCAATAACATAATGATTTCATGTAGATATTCTGCTTTGATGCGTCGGGCCTGCAATGTGCCTGTGGGTTAGGATAGGGCATGTGTTGCAAGTGTAGCATGCTGTTTGTTATGGGTCTGCATCAGTTCGTCTTGATGTAGACTAGTGCATGTAGTATAAGGCAAGTGGGTTTTTCTAAATTGCAGTAGTTGTCATTCATACTATATGAATTTTGTGGAGTTGACTTTGTGTATAATCATTGACGACAACACTGGCAAGGACAGGGTTTCAAAGTTTTACCGGTGCTTGGGAGTATGTCGGATGGTGGTGACTGGCACCAAGATGTGAAGGTTACCAATGAGACTTACTACGGATTTGACTGGTGTGCAATGGCGCAGCTTGATGTGGAGATTGCAGCGGCAACTCTTGGAGAGGCTAGTCTCGACGACTTGGCCCTTATGGTGGAATTAGAAGGAGAGGAAGAGCCAGTTGCTGCAGCTCCAACCATGATGAGTAAAGAAGCCCGCCAATTGTTTCTGTCTGGAGACCCTAATGCGGGACTTCAGGCATGGAAGGTATGGCATTTGCAGACTCCCTTGCTGAAACGCTGTTCTTTGTCGAGTGGAACGAGTTAAGATTTTTGTGAAGCCACTCCGCTGGACACCCTGTTGGCGGTAGTGGCGTCTTGTCATGTGTCTTCTCCATGTGGTGTACTGGCGTTGTCTGATGTGTATTGAACTATCAGATCAGAAACACTTCTAAGAGTTGCCGCTTGAATGCAGAAACGCTACTACACAGAGAAGTTGGATTGCCACACTCCAGCGGAGCGACGTGCTGTTGCAGAAGCTTATGTTGCCGGGCTGCTTTGGGTCCTGGATTATTATTATCAAGGAGTATCTTCTTGGACATGGTTCTACCCACACCATTACTCGCCCATGTGCTCAGACCTGGTCAATCTGGATAGCATTCACGTAAAGTTCGAGCTTGGGAGCCCTTTCCTTCCTTTCCAACAGCTGCTTGCTGTTCTTCCTGCACTATCTTCCGATCTGCTTCCGAAGCCATACAAGGTGTGTTGCTAGCTTCTACGACAGCGTGTGTTTGGTTTTTCGTTGCGCATGGTGGCTTGGCCCACCAGTGGCTGTGACTTCTTGAAAGACAGCGTCATGTCCATGAAAGGATGTCGGTAACCTCGAGTGACGCATAACTTGAATGCAATAATGTAATAATGTACGCTGTTCAAGGTTCTCTGCAGCCACGGCCGTCCCTGGTGTTTTCAATGGGGATTGTACAAGTATGGTCCACATCCCATTCTCATGTACAGGCCATTCACTGACCCCTTGTTACACATGATTTTTGCTACATGAGACGGCGGATGGTCAGCTTCATGAGCCAAAAGCTTCTTGTTGCAGGAACTCATGACCTCTCCATCCTCCCCAATCGTCGACTTCTACCCGGAGAGTTTTCGCATTGACCTCGAGGGAAAGCGTGCCGATTGGGAAGGGATCGTGCTGGTTCCTTTCATTGATGAAGCGCGTCTCCTCGCAGCTGAAGCCACAATCACACCTGATAAGCTTTCTGCCGAGGAACGTAGGCGGAATGTTCTTGGTGACATCTTGATCTTCACTTTTGCAGGTGCCGCACCTTGCCCCAGATATCCCACTTGTTCCTGTAACGTTCTGCGCACCCTATCTGAGACCCGATGTTTGGTACTGCTGATTTGAGCATTGTGGGTTGTTACACCTAGCTTGCTGATTTGCACTTTCTCAAAAGCTTTTTGCACTGCAGAAAATTCAACTGATACGGAATTCTGCACCCCGACGCTTCCATCTTGCAGACATCCATTTACCTGCAACAGCCGCTGCACGCGGCAGCCTCCACCCACAGCTCTCTCGAAAAAGGAGAAAGGCTTCCTGCCTGTGTTGGTGAAGGGCACCATTGTTGGAAAGGGCGGGCCTCCCGGATTCCCCACCCTCAAAATCTTGCGGTTTCAAAGTGGCCTCAAGGCTGTTGGGGTTGATATTCTGGGCATACCAAGCAAGAAAGAGAGTGTGATCCTACAGTTGATGGTACGCACACTTGCCCAGTCCTCATTTTATGATCTGTACAGTAAGAAGATAATCGTACCCTCCAAATTAGGGAGTTCAGGGAGAGCCACAGTCCCAGAAGTCTGGCAAATGGCCTTGCTGTGGTTGGCACTGGCGCCCTAATGTGGGGTAGGGCACAGGGGTGGAGGCCATTGGAAGAGGCAAGATTCATATGTAGAACTGCACAGGTGTTGGTCGGGGTATCAGATTGTACACTTTTTGCTGTCAATAAACAGCATCAGTGCATTGCTTACAGCAGACAACCATTTATTTCATGTGTCCTAATTGACTTGTGGCAGCTCCAGGAGTGTATCTGCGTTGTTTTGGAACCTGAAGAAGTGGTATTTACCTGCGTGAAGAAAGTACTTGGCAAGAAATAGTAGCTGTCTAATTAGCAATGGTTCCTTCACAATGCAGGATCCCACCCAGGGCCAACCCCCCTCACCCCAAGTGGCAGGAGAGTCCACGCTGGGACAGCACTGCTGGATTCGTTGGCCCTATTTGACAGAAGCTGTTGTGGAAGGCGTGTCCAACTCCTCAGAGACGGTATTACCCGTTTTTGTGCAGATGTTCATGTTGTTATTTGATGAGGAAAATATTTCATTCATTTTTGTCGATGCTCCTGATGTGTCCCTCTGTCTTCCAATGAAGGCGTATAATGGTGCATCATGCGGCCTCATCACTGCTGCACTCAGTCTACATGTATCACACCACGCACATGGTTTGCTAACTTGCATTGGATCCTGCTGAAGTCGTGGCTATGCTTTGTGTGACCAGTGGCTTTCAAATGTTGCAGGTGACCAAGGAAGGTTCCAAAATTCACAGTAAAGAAGAGGAGCAGGAATGGATTAGGAATGCTGATAAACTCACCCGTGACTTCCTTGTGAAGAAGGGGGTGGAGTTGGGAACCATAAACTTGCTTTTTCATGTCCGGCCATGCCAGGGACTGGTGAGGCGCACAGACGGAGTCATTGAAAAGCGCTTCTCCAAAGACACAGTTCTCCACCCCATGCAGGTAAGTCTATCAGCCTTTCTGGCAGCTTCCAAGGTAGCTCTTGTGGGTTGTTTGATGACAAAAACGTCATGCTTGCTTATGTTTTTACGGGCTACCACTACACAGGGTTTTGAATTATATATATGTGTTTGATGAGCTTTGTTGGTGTAACTAGGCCACCCTTCGGAGGAATGTATCTATGAGGGACCCTCGACTGGATACGGAGCTAGCCACGGCTAGACTTGCAAATCTGAAGCTTCCTGTTGATTCAAAAGCGCTATTTGTGGCACGCGCGAACTATGGAGCCTTGGCAACAGTTCTGCCGGATCCCTCTCCAGGCTTATCTAAGGAGGTAATCCACCACTTTTTGCTGCCACATTTTTTTTCAAAGGGATGGATTTCGGAAGGCATTTTGGTCCATGACAGGTCTGTGTAATGTGATGTTGTTTTGCTCCTTTCAGGGCAAGCCGTTGCCAAGTGAGGCTGCACCAGGGATGCTCCACATTCGTATTGAGCCTACAACACCTGCAGTGATTGCTGCAGCAAGCACAGCCAAGCGCATTCTTGCAAGCGTGAAGGTATGTCTAACTGCCTTATGCACGCCTTAACGGCGATTTAGTACCAGCAGAGGACGGTAGAACTGTGTCTTCTGACTGCTGCACTGTGTAGTGGCAGTAACGTTGTAGAATTTTCAAATGTGGTACTGCTGAATTGTGATCAAGGGAACTGCATTAAAAGGCAGTTGCGTCAGCTTAATTGAAGAATGTCTGAAGCCAATGCTTGTTCATGAACAAATTGTGCTGGTGGTTGACATGGGAGGTTGAATGACACGTCGCTGGCCTCTAAAGCACCTAGTCCACCGACCAAGGAAGCCTTTGTAGGTTGAAGGTAATTTCATTGGAATTACTGGGTCAGAAGGTCACGACACACTACCTTGCATCTGCCATGCAGATCTCTTCTGCTTTTGGAAATGCATCTGGGCTATCCACCGCGGACCATATGCCCAATCTTGGAAAGATAAGGATTCGCATGATTTTGAACGTATATCCTAGTAGCATTTTGTCCATTTTTGTAGGTGCAATACGAACCCAGTGGATTGGTGGCGCGGAAGCTAGGGATGTTCCCTCGAATATTGGGGAAGGTCACCGGCAATCTTCATGTGGAGGAAGGAGATGAGAAGTTTGATATTGGCCTATGCGTGAAGCATGGGGGACGGGGTATGTGTGTTCCTGATTATGTGCAGCCTGCTCCAGATGATAGAGGATGGCTCTTCTCTCCAGCCCTTATCAACGTTTTGTTGGAATATAAGGTATAACCCACACAATGTGGTAGCTATGAGTACTAAGTGTGCTGGTGTGGAAATTAGTGCAAGCAACTTCATGCTGTCAAGTACAAAAGTATGTTCTTAAGTAGAAGTTTTCTGCTGCATGATGCTGGTGAGGCAATGCCTTAATGAAACGGAAAACATTTGTGTAATCAATGTCACCAATACGTGTGCTTGTTGCACAGAAAAAGTTCCCTTGGGTGTTTTCTTTCCTGGAAGAAAACCAAGAGGAGGGTATGATGTTTTCTGGATCAGACATGCTGCCTGACTTGTCTCCTGCTGACCGCTTGGAAGCTTTGGGAAAATTGAAGAAATGGATCAAGCAACTCCCCTTGTCGCGCCGGCCCCTCGTGAAGGTAGAGAGAGGGTCAGCATGCGCTTATCTGTTTTGGGAAGAAGCCTTTCAAATGGTCTGTTGTCCCTATGGGTAATCCATTCATCCAGGACAACAACAGAGGAGTGTACCCCCCCCCCCTTTTCTTGTTGGATAGAAAACATGCTTCATGTGTGATCTGTAAGGACCAAGGTCCTGCTTTAGGATGGACAGAGGCCTGTTTCTGAGCCTGAGAATCTGCATGACTTTCGCAAGCTGCCTGGCTGAAATGATGCCTGCACTTCTTGACTTGCTCGAGGTTTGGAGCATTGCGTTTTGTAACGGCATCTGGGACTTTCAACAGTTATCAAAGGCTTGGTGCTTTTGGGGTGGCCAGACATCTGCCAAAGTGGCCCCTGAACATGTCATAAAGTCTTTGCAAGCTGCTCTGCCAGCAATGCCAGCACAACCTCCAGTCCCCATAGAATTGGAGAACGTGGCTCCTTGGCTTCTGCTTTCCCCTGTAGACCCACACAGCCACATTGCTGCAGAACTTGCTGGTGGCGAGTTCGAACTTGGAGACCGTGTGGTATCCCTCACTTCAAAAGGTACCAGAGTCTGCGATAGGGAGGGAGCGTTGGCCTCAAGTATGTTGGAATGCACGCTTTCGTCGGATGGGCAAGTCACAGCGCAGTTGACATGGTTCTTGTTATGTGCAGGAAGCCCTCCTCTGGGTCTTCGTGGCACAATTGTTGGCATTCATGATGATGCCTGTGAGGTCCTGTTTGATGTTGAGTTTCCAGGAGGAACTGATCTTCATGGGAGGTAAGCCAATCTCTGTGAATCTCGATGATTCCCCCCCCCCTCTCTCTCTCTCTCTCTCTGTCCCCCCCCCTCTCTCTCTCTCTCTCTCTCTCTCTCTCTCACACACACACACACACACACACACACACACACACACACACACACACACACACACACACACACATTCTGAGATACACAGGACATTCAGAGGGACGGAATGTCGTAAGAGTCCTTCCAACACGGACCAAGGTGCTGCGTGGAAAACCTCGGTACTATACAACTTTATTTACTTACCAGCGCAGTCACAACTGTCCCCAGCTGTCCTGAGTCGGCTGATTTTGTGCATGCCAGCTTTGTAATGTAACATTGTTCTGTGGATTGCAGATGTTTGGGGCATTGCGGAATGATTATGCCTGCAAACCAGCTTCTCAACACTTCAAATCCTCGAGCCATAAATGTCACGGGCAATTTGGCGCCCCGCATTGTCCGCAAAGCTCGCTCCACTAATGAGAACAATCAGGCACAACCGCTATCCCAGGCAAATGGCTCTGCTGCGCGAGTGGAGGAGCAACCAACGACTTGGCCTGCCAAAACCTCTGAGTCGATTAATGGCAATGAGAAGCCTCCACAGCTTGCTGGCTTGGTACTTCCCTTATCTTGAAGTCTCTACTGTAGTGGAAATCCAGGTGGTATCGGTTTCTGATTCACGTGTAGAGGAACTTCCTCCATGGATGTGTATGGTATGCATGCAGGATGCCTGTCCAGGGTAAGTGATTAACCTACTGTTTGTTTCAAATATAGCCCTTGGCATGCTTTCTTGCTCATATAGGCCCCCCGATCCTTGGAGCCGGGGGGGGGGGGGGCTCTCTCTCGCTGTGTGTGTGTGCGTGTGTGTATGCGCGTGCGTGATTTTGTGTGTGTGTGTGTGTGTGTGTGTGTGTGTGTGTGTGTCTGTGTCTGTGTCTGTGTCTGTGTGTGTGTGTGTCTCTGTGTGTCTGTGTGAGAGAGAGGGGGGGAGAGAGAGGGGGGGGAGTGATGAGAGGAGAGAGAGAGAGAGAGAGAGAGAGAGAGAGAGAGAGAGAGAGAGAGAGAGAGAGAGAGAGAGAGAGAGAGAGAGAGAGAGAGAGAGAGAGAGAGAGAGAGAGAGAGAGAAGGGGGGGGGGTTGTGAGACCATCTGCCTGCTGCTTAGTTGTAAGAACCATGGTGGATTGAGGCATGGTGAGAAAACATGGAGTTGTTCTTCTGCATGTCCAGACTGGGAGCTTACAGAGGTTTTGTCTGTGCAGACTCCAGAAAAGGCCAGGCCGAGAGTGCATATACCCCTTGCACCTGGCAGTCCTAGTCAGCGTGGTTTTGGCATTGGCAGAGGAAGGCCCCAACCAGGTGGGATCCCTCCCCTTTCTGTTGAGATCCGCAGGTGTTCCTATATCCTGCTCAGATCATATGCTTCTTATCGTGGGGACGGGAATTATCTTGAAATAGGCCGTGAATTGCCTCTTTTGCCTGTCCAAATGTGAGGCTGTGCTATGTGTTGCTTGAGTCACAGATGCGCTGCAGCAAAAGCTGTCCCTCCCTCGCTTAAGCGCACCTGGCTGGGCAGATCTGTCCCTGAAATTGTGTTCAGAAAGGTGATAGATATCTTGGACTGAGAGGATCTCTTGCATACTCTGCACTGTACCGAGCTGCCTGTAGTTATTGTCTGGACTGCGAAGTTGCAATCTAGTTCTAGACATAGCGCAAGGAGTATTCAAGGCAACCTGCTCAATGCTCGAACATGCCTCTTTTCAAAGCATTCTGTGTCATTGTGCAACCCTCTGAAAGGTGGCTGTCTCACATCAAATTGTCCGGGAGATGCTCTGGACTCTTGCAGTACTGTACTCCACAGGCATGCATTCATTGCCCCCCCCCCCCCAACTCATACCCCCATTCTCTCTGATGCTCATACTATTCTTCAAGAGCTTTTAGAATGCGTTGAATATTCTATTGCCTCTTTTCCGGACGATACTTGAAGTTGCTGTTTACTGTGTATCAAGTGCCTCTTTGTGGTTGCTGCAGGAGCTCCCCAAGGTTCTGGAACAACACCTCCCGGCGCAGAAGGGGTCCACAACTTTTTCAGTTCCAATCGACATAAGGTTCCCACGCAACCTTCAAGAGGCGAACCTTTGAGTCAGAACACGTCTTCCCTTACAGCTACCCCCAACCGAGCTGCAGGGCAGGCCCTACTCGCATTGGTGAAGCGTGATACCACCCCATCTGCATCTCCTGCTGGTGGGTCCCACCGGGATTTGTCAAACCAGCACACCCGCTCAGATACACCACCACCCGCTGCAGTGACCCCTCCTGGTGTGCACCACTCCCCATTTGGGCACATCCGGCCCCCACTGCAAATTGTTTCCCGGTCTTATGCAGCTTATCTGCCTCCTCCGGGCCTGCCCCTCCCCAAGAAGCTTTCCCCCCCAGAGGATGCCCCCACAGATGAGGATGATATCCCCTTGCGCTACCTTGTCCCTGACGGGCGCCCCCGCCCGCAGCCGCGAATGTGTTCAAGCATGCATCCTCTCATGTCTCCCTACCAGACCTGGTCACTTCCGTGGGCTCCACCGTGGCTGTACCCAGGCGTAACGTCACCCAGAATGTCAAGGAGCCTGGACAGGGGCTGGACAGCGCCAACACCCCATCTGACGCCAGCGAAAAGACCCTTTCGCCCACCGACTCATCCAGTGTAGACTCCATTTTCAAGCCATGCCATCAGCAATCCCTGAGGAGGCCTCCCGGTCTCCCTCCAGCAAAGCATGCCCCCTACTCCATCCCTTTGAAGGGGGCCCCTTTTGCAGATGTCCCCTCAGCTGGCACCATGATGGGCCCCCACACTCCCCGCCAAAGTCCTGCCGCAACCCCAGTCCACACCCTACTCCCAAGCCCCTCCGATGATCTGGATGGAGAGGCTCCTGATCACAAAGGGGAGGCTCCAGGGGAAACGATGTTCATTTTTGCCGACATGGATTTCCCTGCTCTTCCCCCTCATCCGCTTCCTGATCGCGGTCGGCAGGACGCCCCACGTAACGGTTGGGGTGCTCCGACAGGGACCCCTTCAGTCTCCGGCCCCACACCTCCTGCAGTAGTCTGGCAACACCTTCAGCAACTGGGAGCCACTTCTTCAGTACCATCTGCAAAGACACCCCCAGCGCCAGCTCCCCATCCACTTCTCGCACAGCTTCGGCGTTCGTCTGCCCCTCCCCCTGCCTCAACGTCCTGGCCCCTTCCTCCTCCTGTCACGCTGCCTCCCCCCAACCTCCTCCCGCGGCCTGTGACTCTACCTCGCCCCCCCAGTGGTGCTGCCCTCCTTGAGAAGCTCAAGCGGGGCCCTGCTGTGGTGGGGGACCCTGGCAAGGCTATTCTTCAAAGTATACAGGGAGGCTCTGCTCCTGGACCATCGCCATCTTCTGGCAACGTGGACGAGCTCGCAAAGGCTGCAAGGGTGTACTTAGAGAGCAGACGTGGTGACCCTCAGCGGTTCACTGCCCATAGGAGTCAGCGAGTAGCCAAGCCGAGCGCAAAGCCTCTGCCAAAGCCAGCCCCTGTGGACATGACTCAGGCGGGTCATGCTGCTCGCTTAGCTGCTAACAACGCCTTGAAAGGTAAGTGGAAAGCTTGAAGCCTGTCTTGTGTTCTTGCATACTTCCAGATAGTGTCTCTAGTTGCTGGTAAAAAGTAGAACTGGAGCAAGAGTCGTAACCTTCCATACCACCGCGATATCCACAAGAATTGGACACGTTGTCCTGTTGTTGCACAGGGTGTGAAAGTACAGCTAGTACACTTAGCCCCATGACATAGAAGGTTTCTCTACGCTCTTTTTTCCCTTCTCGTTTCATTACCGTACCTGCCATAGTTATTGACCATTTTTCTTATTTTGACCGTACGGAAGGTCCTCTTAATTCTCCCCTGCCTACTGGGAAATTGCATTATTCTTAATTTTGACCATACCATTTTTTTTCTTCCCCCCCCCCCCCCTTTTTTTTTTTTTTTTTTTTTTTTTTTTTTTTTTTTTTTTTTTTTGGTTTTGGAATTGTGTGGTCAATGATTATGGCCAGCACGGGTATTTGAAGTTGTATGTTTGTGAGAAGTGCTGGGGTAGAGGGGTGTACAGAGTTTGCTTTGGTGTTGGTCCATGAACGCCTTTGAAGTTTGTGCTTCTATCCTTCGTGCTTCCTGCTATCACTGCATTTTGAAGGCTGTCGCGAGTGTATGTGCAGTTCAAGTTTTGGCACAGCATACCTGTGAGCTACAGGGGAGGGTTGGGCAAGATGGACTCAGCATTAATCCTAACGCGGATCAGAGAGATATCGTAAGCTACTGAAGCCAGTTGTGATTGTAGTGCTATGCGCTCGGACTTTGTCCCCCAACTTCGGAAGTACATAGTTGAGGGGCCCCAATGCAGTTGCACTCGTCGACACATGCTCTTTACACTACATTGTTTGTCGGTGATCTCCAGAATTCTTGATGTTGTCCGTGGTGTTGGGCCTTAGGTGCAGAAGCTGTTTCACGAAGTCACAGTAGCTCTACTAGCCCCCGCAGTCCAGTCGATGGACCTCCAACGTTTGGCCACGCGCCCCTGATCATAAGTGATGAGCAAGTCCATAAAGCCAAGACTGCTGCAAACACTGCGCTTCGTGGTAAGCCCTCAGGCAAGCTCGGGCTACATTACTTTCATTTGCCATTTGATCTGCTGCATCAGGGCATGTTCAAGTGTTACTGCAGTTCCTGTGATCTACAATCACTGTCAGTAGGCCAGTGGAGGAGGTTAGAGGAGAGGGGTAACGCATGGAACACGTGCATCATAATTTGGTTACTTTGCTCCCTGGCATAGAATGCATGGGAACCTTGGAGATTTCTGCTGATTTTACTTGGGGACACAAGTCGAGTGTCAGCCTCAGGACATTCCACAGGATTGTTGTGGTGGGCGCCGGTGCTATGTATGCTTCTTAGTTGTAATCGCATCTTTCATCTTAATTCATGGGAGAAATTGATTGCAGGAGTGAAAGATGGTGCTGTAAAAGCGTCTGCTCCGGATCCTGCTGCCATTGCCGGCTTGTCAGCCAAAGCCGCTGACCCATCGGCACTTCTGAAAGGTATGGTCGAACCTTCGTCTTCCTGTCACTAGTTCAAAACATATGCGGGTCATCCTTTCAGAAGATTGGGATGCATTCTCTTGTACGCTTTGCTGTCGAGGGGCATGCTGCCTGGTGTTCTGTGTAGATCCTCTTCTGTTCCCACTTGTGCGTGGGGCCTTATACTTGCAGGATTCTGCTTTTGGACGTAATCGAACCCCCCCCCCCCCCAAAAAAAAAAAAAAAAAAAAAAAAAAAAAACACCATGTTGTATGTCTCCTCTTTCCCTCCGCCACTACCCCCCCCCCCTCTCTCTCTCTCTCTCTCTCTCTCTCTCTCTCTCTCTCTCTCTCTCTCTCTCTCTCTCTCTCTCTCTCTCTCTCTCTCTCTCTCTCTCTGTCATGTGTGTGTGTCCGTGTCGGTGTCGGTGTCTGTGTGTCTCCCCACCCTCTCTCCCCCTACCCCCCTCTCTTCGCCTCCCCCCACCCCCCTCTCCCTCTCCCCCTCTCTCATTCTCTCTGATGGCTGGTCTGGCAGGTCCGGCGGAGGTAGGGGACCACACAAGGCAGAACCTAAGCATGAAATGCACATGATTGCACACGTTGGATGCCAGCCATGCTAGATGAGTTATGGAGTAGGGTTTGCAAGGGAGTCCCAGCTGTTAGCTCTTTTTTAAGAGTCAATCACTTGATGCCTGCCTGTCAAGAGACATTGCAGTGTCTTAGCTGATTAACAACTGTCTTGGTATGGCACAGGAGCCCTTGGCATTGGCACTCCTAGAGCCAATGGTGCAAGGCCAGTGGGCATGGATGTTGACACGGAGGCGACAAGGAAAGCTGTGGCTGATGCTTTGAAAGGTGTGAGTCCCTATTGCAACAGTGAAGAGTTTTTCTCTTGAGGTGGTCTTGTGGCATATTGCACTGCAGGTGCAGTTGCTATGGAAGGCATGTTCGTCCGATGCTATCTCCGATTTGTAAGTTTAGGAAGGTGATCTTGGAGGTCCGTTGTCATTCAGGTCTGTTTAGAGGATTCATTAGGTCGTTACTGGGGCAGACTTGACTTCCGAGTTTTGAGGCTGTTCCAATGGTGCTGTTATCTTTGTCTTGCAGAAAGTGGTGGTGTGACTTGTGTGTGCGGGTTCACCTGGAGAGGCTTTGCTGGGGTTTTTCCCTGTGAGAGCTATTCAAAACTGTGGGGTGGGATAAGTGTGGATTTTGAAAGCTGTGGGGTTTTAGTTTGTTTTTAACTTTAAATTGCAATAGGGGTTATGGGGATGGGATCTGTTGGCACTGGCCGATTATCCTTTTCTGGCCCACATGCGAGTCAGTGAAGCGTTTGTCCAGGTTTGCGAACAGCTTCTACTGCTGCATCTGAAAGCCATAAAGCTTCAGATGTTCGAGCTCGGGAGGACACTACACCCTCAACTGGAGAGGGGTCAAGTCAGAGCTCGACTGCTGCCAAGGACGCTACGCCAGCGGAGTTTTGGACACACCTCCAGAACTCCAGCTAGCTGATGCGGATGTGCTGATGTGGATAGCGATATCCTCACAAGAGCCCTGAATTTCAACAAATCCTTGACACACCTATTGTATGTATGTAGGATAGGCATTTAAAAACCCTTCGGCTGTTTGAACACCCCTATTTCTTTGTGGGTGATGTGGACTCCCACAAGCCGCTTGACATCTCACTTGTAGGGAGGTGCATCGTGTTAGCCATTAGCTTAATCGAAGTGTATTTTGTTCCCTTTCAGCGCGAAGGCGGAATTCGTGGGAACTGCGTTACAAGTCAGACCAGTGGTGCTAGAATGTCACGGATGCAGTTTGTCCTTGATGCTGCAACTCTTACAATGCCACGGATCATTGCCTGCGGGACGTCATCCGGTGGCCTCTGGGACATTCTTGAAGTTTCTGTGTCATTTTACTCCCATGCCTGTCATGGGGATATGCAAGGGAGTGTGCTGGTGCATTGCTTACACTCACACACTCTCGAAGTTGCCGGGAAGTGAAATTGATGCTATGGAGAGCTACTTCGAGAGATTTACTGTCTTTACCAATCTTGTGCTTTGCAGGATCCCAATATTTTTCCCCTCCGCATTGAGGGACCTGAGGACATATTCTTGCACTCTGCTTAGCGATATCAAGCATCAAACTAGAGTGATTTATCTCTCTCTTGGTGTTGACGCATGTGTATGCTCAAATGCACGTACCTGCTTATTTATGCATCGGGGCGTGTCATCTCATACAGGTGTTTGCCCGTGTTCTTCCCCTATCCTTCTGGCGGGTGTTACCTTGAGGAGAATGTTGCAAATTTTGAGAGCGAACCCCTGTGAGGCTCCGTCCTTCTGGGTGGCGCGACATTATGCTTAGCGCTTCGCATCATGCTAAACAATGGGATGCCCGCCGCAAGGTGAGCAAGTGCTTGCAGTAGTGCTTAATGTCTCCTAAATTATAGGTTATTTGAGGAAGAGTACTGCACGTGAACCGTCTTGTCAAGGAACTTGCTTTCCCTACAAGCACTGGATTCCATGAGCAGGGTTTGCAACAGAATCCGCCTATTGAGCTGCCGCATTCTGCCTCAAAGCACTGGTCTTGTGGTGCGATTGAGAAGAGTCTGACTGACGGTGTCGTCGTTTTAGCTACCTAGAATTAGGGAGTAGGACTTTGGAGAGTCTCTTTGTCCATATGGAATCATACTGGTGGACTGAGACAACAAGAGCTACGTCCGGGGGTGCTGTTGTGTCCCTTGCCGTCCTCTAGTGCTCCATTGAAAGTCCTCCCCCGACGTTTCTGAGGGAACTGGCCTGAACATCACCCACTCACTGTTGAAGTGTGTGGACGAAAGAGATAGCTCCTGCGTTTGTTTCACTGGCCAAGTCGCAGCCCCCATTGAAAATCTGGAACTTCTATTTGGTCATTCTTAAAACTCTGCCGTGTAAAAGGACGTTTGGAGGCCGTTGAACTGCAAATGCTTGAGGAGTCAGCTTTGCGTGAAAGTGGAAAGGTTGCCACATGGCATGTGTGTGATGTGTGTCCCGTCAACATAGGTTGAGCTATTGCTATGACCCCTCCAGCACTTCAAAGCTTATTGCATGCGCACTTTGGTTTGAAGGGCTGGCTATGTTTTGCAATAGGAAATTATTGTGTGCTGATGAATTTCCCAGTTGTTCAAACCTCAATCAGGTCAGGTTATATGTACTAGGAATAAATGGTCCTGGCACTTGTTATTCATTACCGAGGTATTCACGTCGGATCTGTCCTGTAGGATGGTCTGTACCTCCTGAATCCTATGCTACCAGGAGTGCAAGTTTTGTGAAAGGCAACTTGCTTTGGTTTGGTGCGAAAATTGTGTCAGGCTCGCAGGCGTGTTGTGGCATTACCTGTCCAAGTATAGACCTCAGGACCCCGACTCCCTGTTGCTTAAACACAGGGGAGGCAATTGTGTCGTTTTCTTGAAGACAGTCCTCGAGGTGAAGAACCGTGACACTGCTTGCATATCACTTTCCAACGGAGAACACACGGACTTTTGGGCTAGCGCCTGTCTGTCCGTGTGTGTATCAGACCGCCAGTGCCTTTGTGACAGCGTGTAACTTCTTGATGGAGTTGTGCGGGAGGGGAAATACGCAAGGTATAACCAAACCGTTGCATACTGCCTGGGAGTGTCCAATATCTGAGTCATTGCTATCATTAACATCTAGTAGCGTCAGGAGTTCTTCAAGAAGTTTTCCCTTTCTTTCGAGCATAAGATTTACCGAGTTCCAGAGCAAAGTTGTAGCGTCCAGGGGGAACGCAATCGTGCCTTCAGCCCCAAAATTTGGAATGCAATCGTGCCTTCAGCCCCAAATTTGGAACGCAATCGTGCCTTCAGCCCCAAATTTTAAAATCCTGTCTCCACCTTTGCGTAAAAGGAAGAAGACGTTTCCCTGCCGGGATGCACCTTCACCTGGTTAATTATTAAGTGTCGTGAGGTGTCCTATGCTGACCCCACGTCCACAGTTCTGTACAGCTGCATCTGTCCCGCCAAGGGCTTGATCATACACAAGTATATACGCGTACTCAGACGAAATGAACGTGAAAATGTGTTTAAACATGTGCTAGCCGTGTGGAAGCCTTTTCTGGTAGCACAAGCTTTGAGACTGTGGATACCAACTTAAGTGTACATTACAGCTGAAACTTACAAGTACATCATCCACTCCAACAGCAAATCTCTCTCTTTTGAGTGGGTACAGTTCAGTCTGCAACTCACCACCACGATCCAAAAACTGTCTGTCACTTCCGATTCACAGCCTAGAACAAGGAGTTTCGATGAATCTTTGATCTCCCTCAAGTTTAAAAGAAACCCGCCTGCAACGTCACCAGCTTGAATCTGCAGTTTTGGATCGGAGCAAGGGCGTCTCTGCTCGCCAGAGTGCCGCGTCGTATTCTATTTAAAAGAACCCCGGATCAATTCCAGAAGTCACGCACAAATTGTCACGCTTCCTGGCCTCCAGAGATTCAAGAGTATCAAATAACTCAGTGGAGCCCCCTGCCATCAGACTGAGGCATTGCCACTCCACTAATCAGGAAAAATCTGCTTATCAAGCTTGACAAAGAAAGATCAGAATGTCCACCCATAGTGATGTTACATCAGTGTAGATTAAGCTGGGCGAACCCTCCTAAAGTGGGCCCGTCCAGCTCAAGCATGATCAGTTTGCAGGACGGGCAGCACTGATGCAAACACAGCAATTGCATGCCCACCAGTTCCCACCCCAGGCCCAAGATTATCCCAGTGAAAATTTCAATCATCTAATCGACACAGCACAGGAAAAGTTGTACATATGCAGCCAACCGTGTTCGGTTTCCTGTCTCTGTGCCGATAAGCCAGCGAGAGTAGGCTAATACATTAAAGAACAATGGCATCGATGCATCACAGGTGCGACATTCACCGCAAAAATGCAGTGCAAAAACCCCTGTGCACAGCAAACCTGGCATACCGTACTTGATAGTAGGAACCAGTAATCACAACAGCCCAAGCTTTGGAAGGTGGAGGGCCACAACCCAAAAAACGTCTTGCGTTGACCACCAAAAGCAAAAAAGGATCGATTCAGCTTTCCTTTTTGGGTTTGTTGGGGGGGGGGGGGGGAGGGGGGGGGGAGGGCACCCTCATCAAGAGTATAACTGACCAACATGGATTCCCTTATATCATAGTACAAAACCCAAACCTAGACCAGCATTTGCCACTTGGTCTCTGGTTGCTGTCGTCCTTAACCACAGGATCGTAAGACAATATCCACCATGCAGTTGCCTGGCTCCTCAATGATGGTATCTACTCAGCTGTGTAAGTCAAGGCTACAAACACTGCCTCACGAATGGCTCACCTGCAATACAGACTGCAAGGCCCACATAGGAATAAAAATCAGCAACCTGTAGGCACAGTTGCATCCTACATCAAACATCTTTCACCACCAAAATTTCACAACGGTCCACGCAAGATCAAAATTGCCTCGCTGTGACCAGTTGACTGCACCATTGTTCTGGATAAAACCAACAATATAGATGCTGAGACCCAAAACTATTAGGTCAGCACATGCGGATCCAAGACTTCGTAAATGCCAGTCTGCTCTCCTGACTGAGACAGACCCTAGACAACCTGCACAGGATGCCTTTTGAATGCATAAAATCTACCAGGAACCAGGCATCTCCTGAGCAGGGTCCTGAGTCCATCATACACACTTCAAAACATGAAAAGAAAATTGCAAGATCGGGCTTGCCAACATGCCTCCCAACCTATGCACCGAGATTGCAATCCAGTAAATAATCTTTCCCAATCTTCTCAGATCATCCGCCCACAGCAGTGGCAAAAATTGTAGGCCTCTCTGCACACAATATCATCACCCATCCGGCCATGCAAAAATGCCCTGGCAGTAACCAACAGCAGCACTGGGTGGCATGAGGAAACCCTGGGGAAAAAGCCTGGCCCTGGACAGGCAAAGACTAAAAGACATCTCCAGCTCAATATTATGTACAAAGTGGGTCGTAACCAACGTTGCAACCAGAGCACCTCTCCACCCAGGTCCGTCTGAGTGCCTGTCCATATCCTTGTATGCGCATGTGCTACGTTTTCTGTACAAAATTTCGCTCCTCGCTGAGCATGACCTAAGTACCAAGATAGGCCTGTCACATGCTTGCTGTAACTTTTGTGATATCATCACAAGGTATCAAATACAATCAACTCCACTTGCTTGGAGATGGCAATTTTGATATCTTCAGAAATTTAACAATCTGTCCGCATGCCTCCCACACAATCAAACTCTGACCCCATCCATTCAAAGCATTTTACAAGCATTAAAAACAGACCCCCTGGCATGCTGCCATCCTCTGACAAGACACCCATGACAGGATCTGTCATAAGCATCATCTAGAAGATCCTCACTTAACTCAGTTGAGTGCAGAACATGCACTTTACACAACCCCAGAAGTTGGAGGCTCACAGGAGCGGCAATTACAAGGCAACAAGAATGTTGTCCACCCTCAGCATCCATGCCAGGGGCAAGGCCAAGAGCCAAATGGAGTGACGGACCCAAGCAGACAGGGACGCAACTCCTAGGTATTCTTGCTGAATGGTTTGTAGTACTTCAAGTCTGCCAGCAAACCCCCCGTAAACCAGCCTCGTGGTACCATCTGTGGCAACCGCACATTGGTGTTAGCACAGTGTTCTTGACATTTCACACCACAAAATCCTGCCCTCCTGCATACCAAATGGAAAAGCAATGAGTACGAACTGCTGACAAAAATGGATGAAACCTACGGAGATGGGCACCCCCAAAAAGAAAATACCCCACAAAAGTAGAAGTGGCTCGCCCCAAGCGCTTGCCCCGGCCGAGGCGGGGGGCGGGGGGGGGGGCCGCTCCGACATGTTCCTCGGACACATTTGTTGAGAGGACCTCTACATATTTCTTTCAAGAACACCCTTCTGGTGTAGAAGCACGCACAATCTAACTTGCGTACTAAACAGCCACAAAGCATGTTACCAAGGGCACACTAAGGCGGTAGAAACTTACTGTGTCATCCGGATGGTACCAGCTTAGACGTGCCTTTGGCCTAGACTTTGCATCCTCTGCAATAAACGTTGAGCGGATGACTTTACTATTTGCGGCCCTGCAAGTAATGCATCCACAGGAATGTGGTTAATGGGGTAATGGCACAAAGCGCACACAAAGAAGCCCGTAATCAATCAACATTTAGGTTAAACTTCAAGACATGTGAAGTAGGTGAACGGATCCATGGACACACCAGAGGACGTATTTTTAAATAGCTTGGCTGACAAGCACTGGCGTAACACCACCTAATTGTAAACTTCCTTTGATGCAATCATGGACATACAATCCTGCCCACAAGCCTTGGTGAGACCTACAGAACAAGACAAGGCCTTGAACTCTTCCGGACCACTCAGGCAGGCCCAAGCCTTACAGTCATGCCAATAACAGGCAATATTCCACATTCTTAAGGACCACAAGGGACAACAAAAGATTACCGAAACCTGCACATTTCCCATAAAAAATCAGTAGGTGTGCCATTCAAATCGGGTCAGCAGACACAGCAAGAACACGGAATCATTGCAGTCCTCTCCGGAAGATGTCGCGGATTATTGTAACTTCAAGCAGAGACGTCATGTCTTGCACTTAAAGCAGTTCAATAACAACTGTATCGGGCAAGCCTACTATATCGTGTCCCAGACCACCAGACCAACAAAGGCAAGATAGGCACCTCACCATCTCGTGAACGGAAGAACGTGGGCAATAGTGGGCACTTCGATGTCCTGAATTCGCGCAGCAGCACTTTTAGCTGTCGCTCGAGCCGTTTGCTTTGCCCGTCGTTGTTCCTCCTTGATGAGTTCATATGCAGGCATCACTCTTTCTCCCAAAGCCTCGGCCCAAGCTTTCAACGGAAGGCCTTCAAACGGATCCCGATGGACGGGCTTTTCAGCTGGTGTAATTGGTTCGGATGTCTTCATAGACTTCGTGGGTAAAAAGACATCCGCACCAATATGCAGCTTGAAAGCCTGCAAGAACTCGGCACAGTCAGCAATGACCGACCCCCGCCGTCCTGATAAGGTGTTCCGGAACTTACACCTTCGAAGAAATGTCTGTGAGACCAAGAAAAATCCAGAGAACCTCAGCAAAGCAGAAAAAAACAGCAATGTTAATGAACAGATAGCAGTCCGCAATGATAATGTATTCGGAAGCAGAATAGCAAGGAGAGCAGGCTCAGGAGGACTTCGCACCTTCTCCAGGTGGCTTTGTAAGGACAACTTCTGGCGTGCATCACCAAAGCGCTCAATAGGTCTGTCTTCACACTCGCGGGTAGCAGTCTCTTCAACTGCCTTTCCCAAAGTCTTCGTCTACACACAAACCCCGACACCAAGATAAAGCAGTCCGGAGAGAAAACTCAGACAGCGAGCCTTGAATATGAGAAGCCAGGCCTAAAATTGGCACAGCACATAACTGACATGCACATGCTTAATTCAAAAGTAAAGCTCCCTCAGACCGTCAGCACATCGGGAAGACCAAAAACCGCGCTCTCCACCGATTGACCCCACAGTAATACAGGAATCTGACCACAGTCCAATGCAAGTATCATTGAAGGGACCCACACCTCTGGCACCGGAGCCCCACCCTGCAAAGGACTCCGGATGAATGCGGCCAGCCCCAGACGACGGAGACCCAAAGCAGCCATCGCCACGCTTCTCCTAATCCAAAAATACAAATGCCTCTACACCACTGGATCGAGCGTGATATGTCGAAGGCCTGCTATCCCCCTATACACTGCGCAGGGTTGACAAGAATCACGGAAGATCTTCAGCAGCGCTAGGGTAGTGGGCGTAATGGGATTACTAACCCAGATGACGTCGGGATTCTGAACTCGGGGATTGAATTTGTGACAAGCACGTACGCAAAAGTAGCAAGCAGGACAGAGGCCGTACGACGCCTCCCCAGTGCCAGGTAAGGCAATGTTCACATTAAACTTAACAACACTTCATTGTGCTGTGGGGTTTGTGAGGGCGGGTGTTAGCCAGACAGAGAGTTTTAAAGGAAAAGTGAAATATATCAGTCGCAGGCCCCCGATGCCCGAATAGTCATGTTTTATACACGAGTATATATATACCGTACCGTCGCAAAATATTGACCCAGGAATGGGGGGTCAACATTAAAAATATTCTGATTTTCCGCAGGGAAGGGGAAAATAACGGGGATTTTGGGGGGTCAAAATAAAAATATGGGTCAATATTTTGCGACGGTACGGTATATATATATATATTTGTGGGTGTTAAACCGTAGGTCTGAGCCCAATGTGACCTGCTCTTTCTTGGTTTCTAGGGTTCTTATTAGTCATGTTACATACCGGGGGAGGGGAAATAGGTCAAACCCACGGGGTCACACTGCCGGGAGTATCGGGGTGGGAGTTAAGGGCTCTCGCCCGCATCTTCCTTTTTCCTTCCTCCCCAGTGGGACCACCAGTTTCTCCCCCCCCCCACGGGGGGGGGGGGGGTGTGTGAACGTAGGTCTGAAACCCATGTGCCACTCTCTTTCTGGTTCTTTAGGGGTCAAACTGCCGGGCCACACTGTCGGGAGTAGTGGGGTGAGAGTTTGGGGCTCTCGCCCCCATCTTCCTTCTTCTGCCTCCTAGATCTCGGGGGCTGTTTACCTGCCTGAACCCCCCGTCGATTCATGCTTCCAACAACCTGCTGGCTTGAAATTCAGAATAAAGATGAAGCCTATCCTAACCGCACACCACAATTTTTGCATGCGGGTACGC
>KV908472.1:32500-42500 GCA_002005505.1 Botryococcus braunii | reverse complement strand
ATGCCACTGGCAGCTGTGAAGATCTCTAAACAATCTTCTACAGAAACTGCAACAAGAACAGATTCCGACCAAAACAGTTTATAAACATTACCTGCTGATGCATGGCACAGACACGCAAGGCAAGTATTGCCACAAGTACTGTTTTGACCCCGTTTCAGAGTCTTTGTGAGAGCCTGCTCATGCCCGCCCTCAATATCATTTAATTGCAACAAAAGGATAACATGAGGGTGGCACACTTCCCTTTATTTGGTCTGTCGAACAGCATTCTAATTTTTCAAGCCAGAATCCACGTCCATCCCATTGCAAGCAGTTAGGGCGAAAGGGCAGAGATCACTCTAATCTGGCACCGCTACAGCCATGCCACCCATTTGACCCCAATCATCCCATGAGTTCATGAGATCATGAAGTCCCTCTTGGGCCTTGCATGGCAGCAAGAGACTGGTGAAACGAGCTCCCATGTCAAAATTATCCTACTTCTTCTTGGTATCTTGCTCCCAACCATCGTACTCGAGGACACGCGGACCCAAGGGCTGAAGAGGCCGGGTGTTCCGGGCCAGCGTTCGCTGGTTGCCAACAAATGTTTGGAAGTCTAGCACCTGCATGAACATCATAGATTCAGGACACCTACCACACTGACACTGAGAGCATTTAAGCATATGTTCACTGACACAGAGACAGCGGACGAACGAAGAGCTGAAGGGGAGCCTAGACCCAGTAGGCAAATAACATCTACAAGGAAAACATGTTGCACTAAGTTACTGCTCATCCTGCCTGAGCCGGTAATCATTTGATCAGTTTCTAACGGCACTTTGTAGCTGCGAGACCTGCCATGAGATGGGGACAGCATGCAAAGATTATTGCACTTGTGGACAGAACCCTCCCTTTCCACAGTTTTGAAGCTTCTCTCGCCATTTTACATTTTAATGGCTTCTGCAGATGATTCTGAGCGATGCAAATACGACTGTTCTCCTCGTGGCTAACCCATCAGATAAGCAGCAAATAGAATCTGTACATATGAGCAGCTTCATTGACATGGGCTCAATACTGTGTAGGGCCTGCCCACTCGCAACCACCCGCTAGAAGGGGGGGGGGGGGCGCTTGCTATTACTCAGAATTCCCAACCCTCTGAGAACACACCTGACTGTCAGTGCAGGAACCAGGAGTTGCCATGACAAACCAGCTGACTCCCTCAGAGCAAGGAGGAGTGGTTAAGCTGCCCTGATAGTGCACATATGGACGATGGCCATAGTCATTTGGTGGCGGCATAGTCTTCATGAGCATGTCCTTAATGTCCACACATGTAGCAATCCTCTCCACCACTGAGGGTTGGGGTGGTCCATAAGTGAGTGCCATCTGGAGGGCCTCATTGGGCTGAGCAGCTCCTCTTTGGAGTAGTACTCCAACAACTGCCAGCTTTCCTGGCCACCACACCCAATCCACGTTTTAACCATGGTGGTAAGTGCTCGTCACGTACTTCACAGATTATGCTAATAGTTTCAGATCCCTCCTACCCGTCCTTGAAATCCAGCTTCAGTTAGCAGTCAGCCTTTCCATACACTCATATTAAAGCAAGGGCCAAGGATAAGTCGCACTTCAGTGCCAGTGGCATCTCCACCAGCTAGAACCTCTGCTACATCCGACACAAGCTTGGAAGACCACGAACAAAATCCATCAGGCGTAAACTGAACTATTCGCGCACAGGGACGGAAAGCATACAACTCTGGGGCCTGAGGCCTTCGCACCTTCTTTGCTCTTGTGAACCAAGTGAGCCTCCAAGGGGAGGCGGATTCCGTCAAAAGCGTGCTCGCTTGGAGCATGAAAGTGGTACTGTACCAAAGAGTACTCCTTGCCTCCAACTTTCATGGTATTGCCGCCAGGAATTGTAACCTACAAGCAACCGCAGTCCGTAATAATGTGCATGTAGGAAATAAGCCATGCTTCTTCGTATATAATGCGCCTTTTATCAGTAGGTGCTATACTGTTATGACGAAGCCCCTGATAGATACTAAGAAAATAAAACCACCACATCGCTCACATTAATGCCCTACCTATCAACATCATCAGATCACCAACATGTTTTGATTTGTTGCAGCACAGCCACAGCAACCAACCAACCCACCCCTCATGAGGTGCTGTGCTGCTATGGTGAAGCCCCTGAGAATATTGAATAGTAAAAGGCTGACATTATGGCCCTAACGATCAAGATTGTCAAACCACCAACATATTTTGATCTGTTGCAGCAACAGCAACCAGCCAACTCAACCAACACCAACCAACACAACCAACAACCCCCCCCCCCCCACAAATGCACGCACGCTCGCGCGCGCGCGCTCTCTCTCTCTCTCTCTCTCTCTCTCTCTCTCTCTCTCTCTCTCTCTCTCTCTCTCTCTCTCTCTCTCTCTCTCTCTCTCCCTCTCCCTCCCCCCCCTTCTCAAGTTTCTCTCCCCTCTCCCCCTCCTCCCCAACCTCACTCTGACTATCCTCCTTCCCCCCGCTCCCGCTCCCCCTCCCCCTCCCCCTCCCCCTCCCCCTCCCCCCCCTTCCCCCCCTCCCTCCCTCCCTCTCTCTCTCTCTCTCTCTCTCTCTCTCTCTCTCTCTCTCTCTCTCTCTCTCTCTCTCTCTCTCTCTCTCGTCGTGCCCAGCCATTAGGGCATTGCCTCTGAATCCATTCCCTGATAGAAATACAAAATCTGTAAAAACAGGAATGACACAAGCATGAGTCCAAGCAGGGCAGCATTCAAAGTGGCCAGTACCGAAACTGCAGAAACTTACTGTTGGGGAGCCCTTCCCATTGTTGATAACCGCAACATCCACATTATCTGAGTAGTTGAACTCGATGTCGCCTAGAGGACCAGATGTTCCAACCTTACCACCTGCAAACCATGCCCTCGCCCTTCTGACAAAATGTAATCTGACAACTCGCTGCTCAACGTTTACCATCAATTTCCTTCACAGTAAGTGTCAGAGTGCAGGCATTGTATTCCTTGGTTGTGGAATTCTTAGACAGCCATCAGAGCAGTCCCAGAGTAATACAGCGACAAAGCTCACAGGCAAGCAAATCTGCGCTGCACAGAGAAAAACAATCGGATTAAATGAGGACAACTTACTGTTCCTTATGGGAATATCAATGGGAGACTGGAATTGTCCTGTTGCACAGACACCCTCCCAGTTCTGTCCATAGCCCCAAAGGTCATCAGCCTTTGCTATCTGATTGCAGCAGGGGCAGCCTCCCAGGAGGCCAGTTGCTGAGGTGAGGCCTAGCGCCCCCATAATGGCTCGCCTGTTGATCGGCCTGTACAGTATGAAGCATATGATAAATTCCCAGAACGAACACTGTCCTATGCAATAAGGCTTTAAACACTCTGGCTGTACAGCGTATTTATTAAACGAACTAAGATCCTCCATATTGCGAATAAATAAGCAAGAGAGGAACCTCAGAAGCAAGAAGGCGATAACAATTGGTGAGCAGCGGTGCTTGGACAAGGTCGTCCGACACTCGATGGCACCAAGGACCCAAATTCGTTCCCAAGTCAGTCCTAATCTACAACAACAATGAAACTGAAATAGAAGGTGTAGAAGGTGGTAGAGTGCGCTTTACTGTGCAACAGAGGCGCACCTCATAACTGGAGGAGTAGCCGCTCCTCGTTGCCCCCTGTCAACCTCCATACCTTCTGCTGACGCATAGACCACTGGAAGTAATCTCCTAGCCGATACTTTGTTGCCAATCCCAGCCTACAGGGTGAGACACCAGATTTCGCTCAAAATCGCATCGCTACAACGTCAGAGTTAGTGTTGGAGGAAATGTTATCGAACCGACACCCTTTGAGCAAAGACACCAGAAAATTCCACAACATACCCCTAGAATACAGGAAAAACGTACATGTCCGACAAAGGGAAGTTTCTTGTGGCACGCAAGGGCTGCGGACGGAGAAGGTAGTAACATTGTCGACGACATATCAAACTCGTGTTCCAATCTGATCAGTACGACCCCCTTTACTGTAGCTCACTTACAAAACCACAGAAATACTGCTTGCAGTTATACAAGTTTGAAAGGTAGAGGACTGGTACAGGGACGTCGACCTCTAAGTCACTCCAGATAATGTGAGAGAGAAGTTTGAGGGAGATTCCTCCGACAAGATCAGCCATCCGCTCGGGCCTACAACGGTCACGTGAAAAGGCAAATTTACCGATACTGTCGTGGCCAGTTTGGATCCTGAAGGACTTCCCCAGATCTGTGTACCTCCGAAAAGTGTTCAACTGACTTCAACCAGGCAAATGCGAAAATAGAGGTATGAAGGGCTCAAACGTACGAGCTAGCACGTCGTTAGTTGCAGGTTTTTGTGCGTTAAACTGCTGGGATGAATATGAAGCAAAGCTGCCGGACAGGCGCGACAAGAAATTGCACATGTGGTCCACTTGTCCTGTTGAGTTCGCATCCCCGCCAACCAAGGTCAACGGTTCAGTATCAACGACTGGTTTCTTTTCATCAACGGGTCTGGCCTTCACAATGTCTGGCGGGGCAGCGACAACTAGCAGCTGCCGTTGATGACAATTCACCTTTGTTCAAACCTTTCGTTCCGCAGGTATCGACTCTTCAATTTCCGCAAGGCCCAAACACACATACGCACATCATTGAGGAAAATCTGCAATTCGTATTCTGACTTATTTGGGGCACTGTGTTTGAAGGACAGACGAAACTTGCTGATGAACTTCGACAATTCAAAATGGAAGTAAGCAGACATGATGGAACAGTTGTGATTCAATGCTTAACAGGAGATCATATACCAGACACAGCAGCTCTGCTTACAGAAGCATTCAGTGAGGCCATGGGTTTCGTACCCTTATACAGGCGTGTCCCAAGCTTGAACGCTCAGTCCATTATTGTTGGGAAATGAACTTACGGCAGTGATTTCTGAAAACCTCGGGTGACCCATTGCAGGCGATTTCTGTGCAGAAATATAGAGCAGTATTTATTGTCCCACATGACGTTGATTCCAAAGACTGTAATTTTAGTCGCGATTTTGTATCAGAATGGCGCCTGCCTCCCCAGGAAGTTGCACAGTGCTGAAAGCAGCACAACTGATCTGGACTTTCCTACATCTGGGCATGAGCAAAAAATAGGAACTGCAAGCCATCACTCGAAAGGTGTTGTTGTTGGCACTTTGGAGCTCTCGTTCACAACATCTACAAGGACTCGCTTTATGACTCTGAATGCGCCTCCAGTGAGTTGCTGAACTCCGCCATATGCATTTTTGACATGTAAGGCATCTTAACGCCTCTGGGTTATGACAGACCTCTTGGTGGTCACAAATGAAAATATCATCTCCATCTCGTGGAACATCTGAAGGCCATTTGTGTTCAGTCAGAAAAATATTTTTCTGTGGGTCCCAGCATGTTGGATTTTGTATGCTTTCTTTGTCTGTTCGCGAGTTCTGGTCTGCATTCTTTCGCCTCGGACTTGTATTATGCGTCTGCTGGCTGGCGTGTTGTATCAACAGAATAGCAAAAGTATGCCGTTGTCCCGCCAGGTGGACCGCAACCACACAAACAATCATGTGCCTATTTGAAAGCTGTGTTGTCACAGAACGTGTTGGCCCTATGCATTGACATTCTTGTGAGTGTCTCACTTAGTTTGCATGCAATCCCAGGACTGTGCCTACTTATGCAACATGGCTGTCAGTCGTGCTTATCAGCGGCAAGGCTTTGGCAAGTTGCTACTGGAGGCAAGCGAGCGTGTCGTAAAGTTGGTGGATGAGAAAAGGATCTTCCTTCACCTGAGGTGTGGTGTGATAGAGGTCCTTGGGTGGCCTCGGGCACAATTCTAGTACGGCCACTGTCATGCACAGATGTGGTTTCTAGGGCCTTCAGAAAAGAGTTATGTGGCATATGCGGTTCACAGATGTGTGGTGGTTGTCACACACCAGTTTGCAAGTGTCACATGAACTACAACCCTATTCAGAAGAGTCAAAGCCCTTGGAAAGGTATTGAGCACAATGCTGCTAGAAAGTGGCCATGCAGTAAGCAGGCAGCAAGTGAGACACATAAATAGTCTGTCCTTGAGGTTTCCTTTTGAAGTGTTAGAGATGTCACAATATCACGACATCCTGTTCAGCTGTCCTGCTGGCACACTATTGTTGCTTCAAGGGCATGTCTATCCTATTGCTAAGTTCGATTTTCAATTTTTCTAATTTTGTTTGTTGCATTTTCTGACAACTCCGTTGCCAAGATCGCAAGCTAAGTCCCGACTACCTTGACGGAGACCTAAGGTGTAACATGGCGAAATTTACAAAGAGGTGGCAGGTTACCGTGGTGATGAACGTCAGCTGGCTAGGGTCTCCACGGCAGGACTGTCGATGCCGAACTTAGAATGGGGGAAGTTCAAATGTCCTTGTCTGTCCTTGGGCAAGTATTGTAGAGGGAAATTACAGGCACCTCATTAACACGTTTTTTTCAGTCCTTGCGGTGTGGTTACAGGTTCAAGGATCATCCTGCTGCTGGTCTGTACAAGCAAGCTGGGTATGAAGTTGTGGCTCAGGACAACTTGCTTGTCCTTCTCCTTGGCCAAGACCGACGGTATCTCATGCTGAAGATGCTTTAGACATTCACCGAATTGGTTGCAGATCAGCAATGGGTTTAGCTCTTTTGACCACTTTACTCTTTGAGAACGCCCAACAGTTTTTATTTTTTGTAACATCAGTTTGTGTTCACATGCGCCATGGCTTCACTTGCCGATAAGTATGTCTAGGTAGTGAAGCATCGTTGCAGGGGGCTTCAGACCGACGACCAAATTTTGTAGGGATTTCGTCAACACGCTGAGGGTGTCAACCATTCTTCATATTTGGTTGTAGCACTTTTAACTGCTGAGCCATATATTCTTTAATAATAGATCAAGTATTATTGAACAAGCAAGAGAGAATTTTGGACATGTTGCTTAGACAGCTGAGGAACTGAGGATGTTGGAAACTAGCCACAATTCTAGTGGCTTCAATCATTCAGTATCCCGTTTTTTGTTGGTGTAACACAGAAGGGGTTCTGCAAGTTACTTGACAAGACATCCTCACTGGGCTATGTGTGGCTCTGCAACGTTGTTGGACAGTACTACGGCAGTTTTGCAGAGATTGCCTGCAGCAGTACAGTGGCCTGCAGCTCCTTGCTGCCATTCATGTAGCTACAGCATTGGAGTCTTTTTATTGGTGTAAGTTCAACCTATGGTGTACCAGAGTGTGGTTGTACATACATACAGAAGCATGGACAGCAAACAGCATGCACAGATTGCAATAAGCAGGCTCTCAAGGGATCAGGGACACAAATGGCATGCCTTTCCATCCTGTATATACCTCACCCTGCTCAGCTTCCTACCGAATTCGTCGGAGCTGTAGACTAACTTGCAAGCAATTTCCTGCAATCGATGTGTTCAGGGGGGATTACTGGTTGAGTTTAGCCAAATCGAACTTCCCTTCCAGATACTGTGACGTGTGTTCCTGCAAGCTTTAGAGCAAATTTGCGTAAAGTTTTATTACACGTTGAACAGTCAATGTGTTGGGCCACTAATGACCTTTCAGTGTTGAAGATGCGCCCAATAATTCTCGGTTGCAATCTTGAAGGAATGATCTACACTGCACATTTTCAGGCCCGGGCTATGCTGCTGATGGCATTGAACTCTTGGCCTGGTGTGCAGAATATGACTACCTAGTACAGCACTCGTCCATTTCTAATCTTTCTCACTTCGTGTTTGAGTGCTCTTATAATACACTGGGCCATTACTGTCCTTCCGGGAGTCACAGGAGCATGTCCTCAAAAGCTTGAAGTGTCACACGTTGGCCACAAGAATTTGCTCCAGGCGAAGGAGTCGCAAGTGGTCAGTCACCAGTCATCTTCATCCATGTTGTCCTCCCTGGAGCCAGGTGCTATGTATCGAGCTCCGTGTCGCAGGTTATACTGTTCGTACCGTGCTATTTCACCTGGCTCCACTGATGCTCTTTGTGCCTTGGCTGCGATCTGTTCCCACGTCCCACTACCCTTTTAGTCCCACTTTCTGGCGAACTGACGATTGAGTGCAACAACCTCTGAGGTCTTGGGGCAAGTCATGGAGTGCTGGCCCCTTCTTGCTGCCTTCTCCCTTCTCCCTGCATGGCAGAAATTTACCCGCAATGATCGTTGCATTTACCCTTCACCACCCAAGGTGGACAGAGTCAAAGGAGCAATAGAACGAGCATCCCTTCATGGCATTGTTTAATGGGGGGGGGAGGGGGATGAAAGAGACGCCCGTCAGCTGTAAAAGGTCAGTCACACGGTCAAACATTGTCAATGCAGTGCGGTTGCGTGTGTGTCTATGTTGGTTGGTGTGTGTGTGTGTCTGTGTGTGTGTGTGTGTGTGTGTGTGTGTGTGTGTGTGTGTGTGTGTGTGTGTGTGTGTTTGCGGCCGCGCACGGGGCGGGGTTGGGTTTCCATGCGGCGGATGACAAAAAGGGAGTGATGTGTTAAATGATCTGTTCCCAGACTTTGGGGAGAAGTTGATACTCCCCCCCTTCTCCCCCGCCCCCTCCCCAGGGAGGGGGGCAAATCCAAGGGTCATATTCAGTATACAGCAGTGTCCAGTTTGAGGGAGGCGGAACCAACTAAAGGCTCGGACCAAATCCAGCGGGTCCACAGAAGAGGAAGAATTCCCTCCCCTGTTGGGGAGCGCATGGTCGAGGTGCTTGCAAAGGGTCTAACATGTTGTGCTGGTGTGGTTGTGGGCTTGGGGTCACGTCCGCGTTGGGCCAGCTCCCAAAACAAGGTTGCAAATTGTCTGGGCCACCTTCCCTTTCAGTAAGATGGGAAGAGCAGCTGTATCCTGGCTTTCAAGCTGACTGTTGACCAACAAGGAAGCAAACGGGATTCAGATACCTGGAAGTCACGGAGAACTATGGGACGCAGGTCTTTCTCGCTAATGCTGGCTACTGCAGCACCATGGGATGCAACTGCATCCCGCACTGGCCCCTGGCAGGCCTCCTGTATCAAGCCTCTCATGTCGGATCCTGCCATGCAAAAAGTTACATTTAGTTTTGAATGAGCCAAACGCGGGCTGGGATGCATCCGCACATACGTTCACAGTTCCGAAAGGGACACGGGGGATTGGGGGGAGCCCCCCCCCCCCCCCCAAAAAAAAAAAAAAAAAAAAAAAAAAAAAAAAAAAAACCCCAACGCACACATATGCGCTCGTAGGCACGCGCACGCACGCACACAAACACTGAGAGGGAGATGGGGGGGGGGGAGGGGGGGTGGACGGAGTCAAAACCCACACTTTGCCCCTGACGTCTGGGAGCAATGAACACCCTGTGGAACTGACTGACAGGCCGTAGAATGATGCAATTGACCCAACGTCCAATGCTTCGTCCAGGGGGTGGCTTTGAGCGTGTTACGCACCAGAGTAGCCTGCAGTCTTCTCTACTATCTTGTCAATGTCTGCGGAGGACAGTGCAGATTGGACACCCGTCCCCGGCCCCAGCTGGCGCAGCACCATGCATCTCCGGGCCTCCACACAGGGTAGGGGAATATACAATTGCTTGGGCATCCGTCGCCGGGCTGCCTCATCCAGTTCCTAGACAGGCAACTATTTCACCTTCCACTACTTTGCACAGGAATTCACGCACCACATGCACGAGAGCGCGCGGGCACACACACACACACACACACACACACACACACACACACACACACACACACACACACACACACACTCGCGCGCGCGCGCTCTCATGCGTATGGGTACTAGCAGTCCAGCAGACATGCTGCACTTACGCTTTGTAAGAAAAAGCTTGCAACTGGTGCAAGTCCGATACTCTAGACCATATATCATTCTTGTTCTTGATGACCTAAGAAACATTGGATGGGAAATGAACCCGGGGGGGGGGGGGGGGGGGGGAGGGGGGGACATTTGTTGAATACCCACCATATTATGACTACTACATCTTAAGGAATGTCGCAGGTAGGACGAGGGTTAGAAGCCCCCCGGGGG
>KV908472.1:20000-22500 GCA_002005505.1 Botryococcus braunii | reverse complement strand
GTGACATCGGAACAGGCCCATCCTCCTCCCGGTCACAGAGGTTGATGACTTCATGCTGCGACCAGCTCTGCGGCGGGTTGCATGGAGGCTGAGCTTCTTGCTGCCTCTGCTGAAGCCGCTGTCCTGTCCCATAGGCCAAAATTTGGGGCCGCGACGCATCCCGACCCTGCAAGACCACAGCACAGTAGGTACACAAGCTTAGGCTTGCTCCAACAAGAGCAACGTCTTTTGAGCTGCATGGTGCCTCAGCAGCTTCTCAATGGAATCCATTGGCTGATCGAGTAAGAGCTGTGCGATGTTTGACAGAACCTGAAGGGAGAAACCCATGGCTTAAGCTTCATTACTGAAACATGCATTCCTTACCACTTAGATGCAAAGCAGGAACTGAAACTGTCGATTTTTGTGATTCCTCCTGTAAAGAAAAAGTTGCAAAAGCATTTACGTTGGGAACCCCATGATATGCCGTGAAATGCTGGATGAAGGAGAGGAATTGCGGCTGATAGAGATAGCAGCAGCTACGTGTTTAATTTGATTATGTCAGTTGACACAGACCACAGAGGTGCAAAAGCAGAAAGGGGGGTGAGGGGCTGGGCAGACAGAAAGTGAGTTTGTGTTGCAACATCGGACATCAAATGTCTTCCACCTCCCACGCGGTCTGTCATATCCATAGCATTGATCACATGGTGGCCTATCCGTATCCCCAACCCCTACCCACAGACCTACCCAAGAGCCAGGAGGGGAATGGAAAGCGGGGGGTAGAAGGGGCCACAGAGATAGAGGGGAGGATAAGCTGGAAGGAGGAGGCAAGCAAAGGCGTACGTCTGAGCTTGCAAGAGTCTGTTTCTGTCTGTCTCCCTCGTCCCCACTTCGCCCCCACTTCGCCCCCTCTCCCCCTCCCCCCCTCCCTCTCCCTCCCCCCCCCCCCCCCCTCTCTCTCTCTCTCTCTCTCTCTCTCTCTCTCTCTCTCTCTCTCTCTCTCCTCTCTCTCTCTCTCTCTCTCTCTCTCTCTCTCTCTCTCTCTCGGGCAGCCCCCCCTCCCTTCTCAACGTCCTCCCCTCTCTCTCTCTCCCCCCCCCCCCTCTCTCGCTCTCTCTCTCTCTCTGTCTCTCTCTCTCTCTCCCCCCCCTTCCTCCCCAACCTCTCCGTGACTGTGGAGGTGAAAAGGATCTATGTCACCGCACAAGAGGGAGAGGGAGAGGGCCGAGGGAGAGAGACAGACAGACGGACAGAGAGAAGGGGGAGGGGGAGAGAAGAGAGAGAGCGGGGGGGGGGGGGACACACACACACACACACACACACACACACACACACACACACACACACACACACACACACACACACACACACACACACACAGTGAGGGGGGCCCACTTGCCCGAGGTCCGACATACCCGTTAGTTTCAGGAATTGTAGAAAGCTGGCTTTCTGTTTTATCAAGGCAAGGCATGACAATTTTTGCGCATTTACTGCCTTTGATGACCTGTCTAGCTAGCATTGTCATCCCCCCCCCCCCCCCCGGCGGGGCCTTCCGAGGATCTCTATCATGCTCGTCTATAAAAATTCCTGAAATGCTAATGTCTCTCCATCAAGCATAGAAGACAGCAGCATTTCCTTAGTTGCTCTGTAAATCCACTGGCAAGCAAAGGTCCCAAAAGAAGCGTGAGACACAGGATTTGAGAAGCTTGAGACATGGAGCAGACCTGCACCTCCTTATTCATGGGGCTGTGTCTTTGTGAGCATTTTCCTATCCACTGACTTGAGCTCTCATCAAAAGGTGTCCACGAAAAAAGGGTGTCAAAAGGCGCTATCTGCTTCGCCACGTCCATCAAGGACAGTCCCTGCATGCCATCAATATCACATGAGGGTATTTGCGGTAATACAGTCAAAGCGAAAGTGTTGATGATACACTTGCCTGTCCCAATCTCCAAGAAACATTCTCGGTGCATCCAGCAGCTCTCCGAGCTTCCGCAAACATTTGATTCCTGAGAGTTCAAGCCCCATTGCTTCTCAGAAGAGTACCAAAACACAGGACCCAAGTAAGCGACTTCTACCACGGGATCCCGCATGAGTCAACTCACCTCTTTTCTACCGCTTTAGGGTGCATCATAAGTTCATTAATATGATCTTGGCAAAGCCGTCTGAGCCGACGGGTATGTAGGGATGTCGTAACATCGTTCAAGCTCTCGGCGTAGAGAAAACATTGAAGCTGTGTCCAAAGGCATTGAGCTTTATCGATTTCCCCCTTTTTTTCCGCTTGTTCTGCACTGAAAAGAAGGTATCGCAGCCTCTCTCCCTTCTCCAAGTCTTGTCTTGATCCGTGCTGTTCCATGAAGGTAGCACTCGTAATAGATCCGAGCGCCTCAGTCTAAGAGGTGCTAGACTCGTTATCCTGCGAGAACAAAAGAGAATCCGGGAATTCGAAAATCTTCGCCAAAAGTTTGTTCGTCCCTTGGCGTCACACAGGTTTTTTGGAGACTCCCACGCTTGAGAAGGAAAAGGT
>KV908472.1:0-15000 GCA_002005505.1 Botryococcus braunii | reverse complement strand
CCTGCCTTTTCATGGATGTGTTCCAAGACAAATAATGAGGACACAACTTTTCGTGCATCTGACTTCCGTCAAAGCTGTGCAGATCTCCTTGCACAATGTCGGAGAGATTTTATAAAACGGCAAGCAGAGATGCAGGAAGATCTTGTTGCGGCTTCCTCAGGTATGAACCAAATCTAGAGTTTGCTGCATTTTATTGAGCTGTGGCAGCATGGGCCCTGTACATGTAAACCAGCTTTAAGGAAGGAAGCATTTGAGTAAAATTACATCAGCTGTAGTAACTGCAGCATTTGATGAAGTCTGTGAAGTCTGTGCAATGAACTTCCAGGAATTCTAGACCTTGGATGCCCAGGCCAAGAACACTTCGAGTCTTATCGTGGCTCACCATATGAAGGTTGTTTGAACACTTCCGCAGATTGCTCCTCACATGACTGCTTGTGCTTGTTTCCCCGTTCACACAAATGCACATTGCAATGCATGCTGAGATACGGTCTTGTTTGCACATACAGGTGTGGGAGAAGAGGACTTTCACAAGATGTGCGAGAAGGCACGCTTGCTTGGGGTTGACACTGCCGTCATTACGGAACTCTGCAAGGCTGTCCAGATGAGGACCAAGCTGTCATACAAGAGCTAAAACTGCACCTGCAGAATGACTCATGCACCTGCTAGCCTTGTCCACTAGTGTGGCACGTGCTCGTAGTCTTGGCCTTGTGAAGGCAGCGGAGGCTGCTGAACCATTCTTCAAGCCCGAATTGAAGACCTGAGTCGTATGCTCCAATGTGCTTCGGAGTCTGGGTGCTCCCAAGCTGTTGAGGGTAAGCGCTTAGTTATGTGGTAGTGACGTATACTTGTTTCCACATCGCCTAAGAGCCTTCTCCTCCCCCCCTCTCTCTCAACACTCACTCTCTCTTTATCTATCTCTCACTCTCACTCTCACTCGCTCTCTCTCTCTTCTCTCTCTCTCTCTCTCTCTCTCTCTCTCTCCTCTCTCTCTCTCTCTCTCTCTCTCCTCTCCTCTCTCTCTCTCTCTCTCCTCTCCCTCTCTCTCTCTTGTTGTGTGTGTGTGTGTGTGGAGAGAGAGAGGAGAGAGAGAGAGAGAAGAGAGAGGGAGGAGGAAGGAGAAGGAGAGAGAGAGAGAGAGAGAGAGAGAGAAGGAGAGAGAAGAGAAAGAAGAGAGAGAGAGAGAGGAGAGAGAGAGGGGGGGGGAGGGAGGGAGAGAGAGAGAGAGGGAGAGAAGAGAGAGAGAGAGAGAGAGAGAGAGAGAGAGAGAGAGAGGGAGAGAGAGAGAATTTGCGTGTGTGTGTACGTGCGTGCGTGCATGTTGTGTGTGTGTGTGTGTGTGTATGTGTGTGTGTGTGTGTGTGTGTGTGTGTGTGTGTGTGTGTGCGCGCGCGCGCCGCGCGCGACCGCAGATGTGTTTGTGTGTGGGGGTGATTATCCATATAGACCACCTACTGAAAGACACTAGAAAGCACGAAATAAAAGCAGCCTAATTCGTTCGTTCGCTTTTTCAGAGCTTTGTGGGGATGCCCGGACACTGGGCTTGACTGGAGATGTCATTGCCGCTCAGAAGACCTTATCCTTCCGTCGCGCAGCTGCGGAGCGAAATTTAAAGAGATCTACGCAAGACCATGACATTCGTGTTTTTCAAGCCGCTGTATCTGCTGCAGAGTTTGTCGGATTGCCCCCTGATGCTTTAGGAAGCTACAACAAGGACTGGGAAGCTGTATCATTGAGTGTTCTGCGGGATCTGCAGTCTGCTGTGAGATCCGGGACGATTTACGAGATTGCTCGCCTCAGGTAGGCCTGTCAGTGGCACGTGCTTCTTGCAAAATTCCTGCTTGTTCGCACAGTGTAAAACAACATCACAGGCCTACTTGAAAAAGTGTAAAGTGTGCATGACCCGGCACACAGGGCGATATTATGTGAAGTACACCCCCCCCCCCTTCCGGGTTTTACTTCTTGACGTTAACCCACCGACTTCTCGGTAGGTTTGTTAATGGCTGTTGCCACACATCTACAGTCAAGAACCATTCAACCAACAAAAGTTGTGTCTTCACCCCACACACCGTTTCACCAAAAAAGCAGACTGTAGACACCAAGTGAACCCAAGCCTACTAGCACGGTGCCTATGCAGGCACATCATCTGCACGCGTGGGTTGGATAACTCTTGGCGAACCCATACGAAGCAGGTCCAGCAACGCTGTGAAATTGTCGCAGGATATTGCGGCAGCAGTAGGACTGAAAAATGCAAGTGTCAAGATGGTGTTGGCGCAACTGACTCTCCTGCAACTATCAACAAGAGTTCAGGTCCCTCAGCCGAGTAGTGTAGGTAGCCACGGAAAAGAAAAACAGAGCTTGATGTGCCTGCCAGATGATAGAGAAGCTGCAGCGTCTGGAAGTGAGCCCTCCAGCAGTGGTGCATGGAGCCTTGCTTCACCAACAGTTGCAGAGAATGTGAAGGTGCAGGGTGCTGTTGCCGGGCAGAGCAAAAACTGTTTTGCAATATCCTGTCACGTGTTGCAAGGACTTGGGAAGGTGTGCATCAAACTCACTGCTGACTGCTGAATAAGCTTACTGAGTGCTTCGCGATCCTTCTACCTCCCCCCTTTCCCCCCCCCCTCTAAGTCTCTCTCTCTCTCCTCTCTCTCTCTCTCTCTCTCTTCTCTCTTCTCTCTCTCTCTCTTCTTTCTCTCTCCCCCCCCCCCCCCCCCCCCCCCCCCCCCCCCCCCCACCCCCCCCCCCCCCCCCCCCCCCCCCCCCCCCCCCCCCCCCCCCCCCCCCCCCCCCCCCCCCCCCCCCCCCCCCCCCCCCCCCCCCCCCCCCCCCCTCTCCCCCCCTCTCTCCTCTCTCTCTCCTCTCTCTCTCTCTCCTCTCTCTCTGTGTTGTGTGTGTGTGTGTGTGTGTGGTGTGTGTGTGTGTGTGTGTGTGTGTGTTGTGTGTGTGTGTGTGGTGTGTGTGTGTGTGTGTGTGTGTGTGTGTGTGTGTGTGTGTGTGTGTGTGTGTGTGTGTGTGTTGTGGTGTGTGTGGTGTGTGTGTGTGTGTGTGTGTGTGCAGCTGCAACCATATGGGGTTGATCCGACAAGTTGACGCACTTGTTTGGGAGCAGGTGACGATAATCGGCTTGCAGAAAGAGTAATGTCCTGCATGGACCACCTTGAATCGTGGCCCAATCTTCAAGGTCTTCAACATAACGAGACATCTGAGACAAATGGCCTGAACCGTTATATATTTGGGCTTTTTGCTGCCTACTCTCTTGGGATGACCCGGACAATTGTCAGGGCACTCCGAGCACTGCGATTCATTGGAGTAAAAGCTGTAGACTTGCAAATTCACCGGTCCCTCGTTGGAACTCTTGTATGCTCAAAGAAGGAACATGAAGAATTAACAGAAGATTCGTCCGACTGCTTTTCACAAATCCTCCCTGAGGTAGATTTCCAAAGGGCTCCTGGTGCCAAAAATCTTTCTATCCTTCTTTGGAGAACGGGCATGCTCTTTGCAAGAGTTCAATACAATGAGTGTAAGTGCTAGCAAGCGCTCCTTTGTAGAACGTATTCCTGGTCGTATATACCAAATGATTCTCTACGGACTTGGCTCCATTTTATTTTTCACGATGCTTTTCAAACAGATGAAATATATAAACACTGGTGAGGACGGTCGAGAGATTTCGTCTTCGTGCTTTGGCAAGACCTGTTAGCGGCATCCCCTTGTCAACCACATGTGGAATTTTCACTCAGGAGAGAAGACAAGGACAGTCAACCGTTCATGACAAATTGAAGTGGGACGTGATAATTTCGGAAATCAACAAGGACACGCCTGACGGAGTCCTCACCTGGCCAAGGAGCCCGCCTATTACCCACCTCCATGCAAGCCTTGCTGGGTTTTTCAATAAAACCGGTTCATATGAGGCTCCAAATGGAAGATCGGCTTTCTCACAGGCATGACAGGAACACAACCTTTCACGAGTTTGCAGCTTTGGTAGGCGTTCTTCACGTTAGCATGAATCCTTCCTTTCCAAGCATAAGCATCACGCACCTCTAAAAATTCCTGAGCTTCCAGTACTTTTGAATGTTAACGCATCAGGCACTTGAGCAACTAAACCTACTTAGCAAGAACATGAATTACAGGGTCTGCACCGTGATGAACAATCAGAAGCCGCTAGAGAAAATTCTGAGAGAGGGGATGAAGCCACCGATGCAATGGACATGGGCTGGCATCCACAGGTGAATTATGATTGATTATGTCCACGCCCCATTACTAATGAGTCATTGCCGGTGCAAGTCTGGACGGCATTATTGCTCCTTTTATGCAGGCATCTTGTCACCCCACATGCACTCAACAGCCTCCAGCAAAATGAGAGAAAACATTCGTTGATGTATGCAAACCCGTTGCTGGAGCCTTCGAAGGTTCAAGCTTCAACCTTTTCATGTGTTGACAGAGATATCTCGTGTTCTTTGCATAATTCTACAGCCGCTTTTGTACCTAAATGCACTTCTTCCCGCAGATTGAAATGGGACACAGGGGGAACAACGAAACCCATGTCCTGCAAGCGTCGACTCTCTATCAGCATTCACTTGGACAGCCCCTGGCTGGAGTAAAAACGATGGATCTCGCTTTATCGCAATTGCACGGGCTTGGCACTGCCTTGAGGAGTATGTCTTCAATGTGTTCTCTACGGTTGTGCAATAATCGACTCCGTGACTTGCGAGGCACGTCCCACATGATGCCTTTGCCACCTTTCCGTTTCCCTACTTGAGCCTCCGTGGCTGCTATTATAATCCTAGTGTGATTAGCTATGTAGTCACTCCACAAAAAGGTCATGTCAGTCATCACTATAGCAGCGTAGGTAACACGCAAGTTGAGGTGCCCAGTGAGCCAACAGGGACCTTTTTGATGGAAGGGTTAGAGCGACTGAAAATGTTGCTCATTCCTTATTGCCACAACTATCCCGCTCCCACTCTTGGACATCCTTCTGGTGCAGACACCCTTTAAAAGCAAACCCATACATCACGAATTTCTAGTAGAATGACGCATTGATCCATATCCCCCTTTCCCCGTTATCCCACAAAGAATTATGAATACCGTACTGCACAAAAACATGCTACTTAACATGTTGGGTTCAGTAATCCTGCGGCTTCAGCGGATGTGTAACAGTTCTCTCAACACTTTGAAATGCATATTTAATCATGTGATGATGCACCACAGGTGTTGAAAGTTGCGGTGCACTGACATCCTTACATGCCAGCGGAAACTATCTTACGGATGTTGAACCGCTTCAATACCTGACATCTCTGCGGTGAGTCATCGTCAATGGGGCTTGCATAAGACAACATCCTGACATAACCATACATAAGTGAGATGTGACCAGGCTTTCACTTGCTGTCAGTCATGCTGAAGATGCACCTTGCTTACCACACGACGGAAAATGAGCTTTCTCCACTGAGAGAACTATATATGCACATGTCTTGGTCTTGCTGTACCTCGCGAGCTGTACCTCAATCGGTTTCCAGATTACCACAACGTAGTGCACCCTGCTTTGAACTGCCATTAATGGGGCAGTCTAATGCTGTAGTCATATACAGGGACGTTGATGTAAGCAATAACCGCATATCCAGCTTGAAACCTCTTCGAGCTTGCCCACAATTGCTTAGGATCAACGCGACAAGGAATCGCATTACGTCGCTACCCAGAGGCAACTTTCATAACGTTGTTTTATTGATTCTGGACGACAATCTCTTGACACATCTTTCAGGTGGGCACACCACTCGGTCCTTCCGGAAAATTTGACAGCGTTTACTGCCTTTACTGTGTTTACATTTAGTGTGCTCCTCACAAGTCCCATGGTCAACAAGTACTTCACAACGCCTGGATTCCTTCACCAGGAAGCACTGTTTGTTGCGAACTCTAACCAATCCACCTCCATATGGGTATGCATACAGAATAGAGCGATCTCGTAGCCTTTAGTGCTGTGGGGCCTTAGTAATCAAAAGTGGGTCGATCGTGAAAATACCTTCTGTGATGGGTGGGAGCTCCTTGATACTCGACCACAGATGTAGAAGAGCATCACATCGATATGTATAGCCCGAAACACGTTTGCAAGAGAGCAGCCATAGGCTTCCCACGCCTGACGGCTTATACTGGTAGGTGATCTACAAGTGGAACTAAGAGTGAAATAAAGAAGCGGACAGAAGTCACTGATGTGCGAGCTTTCTAGCGTCGTCTCCTACTTTGGCATGTAGACATACATAGATGCTGAGTTCCAATTATATGGTGGAATCAGGCATAAGGTCGAAGACGAAGTTCCTAGTAATTGGTCCTACATGACCTACATGTGACTGTCCACTATGTGGACTCTAGCTAGCCTTTCACTGAAGGGTTTCAGCGTCAGGGCGTGACAGCCCGGCTGTCCCTTTTGAATTTCAAAATTGCGTTTTGCAACTCGATCGAGATCGCGAATTAGCCCAGTGGGACCCACCTGGGCCCAACGGTCCCGCATCCAGCTGACAAAATTTATTGCAATCTTGCAAGCACAGGGAAGGTTCTGTTTCCACCGTTTATTAGAATTCAGATTTGGTGACTTTCTCAAGTCTTTTGCTCCTGCTTTGGTCTTTCCGAATTCCCGTTGACGTCCGATGTGATCTTGCGTCGCAGGTGTCGAATGCTTTCCAAGTCTCCTGCAGCTTGAGGTCAATAACAATCGCTTGGGGTCTTTAAGTGACGTACAGTCCTGCAGCTGCCTACAAAGTCTATCTGCTGGTCAGAACAGGCTGATTGCGTTCCCTGCCGCTGACCTACCGAACTGGTCGTTGATCAGCCTTAAGCTCAACGGAAACAGGTGAGACTTTGTTCCTCCTAAGTCAGTCAGAGTGCTGTTTCTGAAAGCCATAAATTAAATCTCAGGAACCTTTCAATCATTCTATTAGCAATAAGTCTATATATCAGGGGTTTGACTTAGAGAACCAAGGGTTCAGACACCCATCCGTCTATGTCCCCACAAAATAATTGTGCTGACTCTAACCTAATATATGGTATAACTATATTACCACCTTTCATACAACCATTGTGCACCTGTTGGTCTTCAAACACCTTGAGTAAGCGGCATCCACCATAATTGCATGACCACAAATTTCATGCATGTGAGCACCCTAACATGGAGGTACATCCCACCCTAATTATTAGATCCACAGAAATATATTTGATGTTGCTTTCGGATTTTCCTCTGGAAGAGTATGCTCAAATTAAGAAGCGTTTGGCAGTGCAGTATTGAGGAAATTCCGTCGTTACCATGGTTCCCGCATCTTCAATCACTATACTTGCAAGAGAATGCTATTGCAACTTGTGCTGCAATGGAAAACTTACCAAGCTTGGGTATCCTTAATCTGGCACACAATCGTCTGGAGTCATTAGATGTCTTGCGCGCGCTCCTTCCATTATCTGCCATAGAGAGGCTGGATCTAAATGGCAATCCCATCGAGGACGATCCTAGGTGAGACAATTTGAACCTTTCGTCAAGGATCTTCAAGCCTACTGCCTACTGGAACTCTCATGTTCCGCCCTGAAAGTCTGTGTGAACAGGGGTGGGACCAAACCAAGCACAGTACACTTGCAATTGTGTGTGTGTGTGTGTGTGTGTGTGTGTGTGTGTGTGTGTGTGTGTGTGTGTGTGTGTGTGTGTGTGTGTGTGTGTGTGTTTTCGGCCGCGCGTGTGCGTATGCGTGCGTCTGTGTGTGTGTGTGTGTGTGTGTGTGTGTGTGTGTGTGTGTGTGTGTGTGTGTGTGTGTGTGGAGGGGGGTGGAATGTCGGCGCGCATATCTCTCTCTCTCTCTCTCTCTCTCTCTCTCTCTCTCTCTCTCTCTCTCTCTCTCTCTCTCTCTCTCTCTCTGTGTGTGTGTGTGTGTCTGTGTGTGTGTGTCTGTGTGTGTGTGTGTGTCTGTGTGTGTGTGTGTGTGTCTGTGTGTGTGTGTGTGTGTGTGTGTGTGTGTGTGAGCGCGCGCGCGCGCGCCACACACACACACACACACACACACACACACACACACACACACAGAGAGAGAGAGAGAGAGAGAGAGAGAGAGAGAGAGAGAGAGAGAGAGAGAGAGAGAGAGAGAGAGAGAGAGAGAGAGAGAGAGAGAGAGACTTAAAAGTACTACTTTAATGAGATTTTCACATTTTTTAGCCCCCCAAACATAGATTACTCTCGGGGATATGTGGTACCAGGTACGCTGCAACAAGAGTACGAGGAATCGCATGGGTCACCCATGATCACGACCATAGCCGTGTGCCCCAGGATGTGATCCAGAGTCGGGTCATGTCGGCTATTCGCTCCTCTCCATCTGCTTTGATGACAGTACACAGGCGACTGTTCTATGTTCGCGATCCACCTGTGATTCACTTGAGCAATCAAGTAGCAAGGCCGGGTAGGGCACAACCCGCATTTATAAACTTGGCTAAACAAGCATATCGGCAAACGGTGCTTTGTCCGGATGAAAGGCATGATGGGAAATCTCCAGGAGAGCTCTGGAGCTCCGTGGATGTAAAATGGCAGTATTGCACAGCTCAACAGGTATGTCAATTATTGGAACTCGATCCTTGCCCTTGATTTGCGCAAATATATCGTCTGCTGAAGAGCACATGGATTGTTTTTCGTAGCAGAAATCGCTTTGCCTAACATTGCTACCACACAACAGATAGCCCAACACATTATGGGTTGCCCCAACAACTGCAATATGCTAGTTATGTTTACTGGCGCTGTCCATATCGATGTCCATGTACTTCTCCTTTATCCCTTAATAATGTGTCCTCATCTGCCCCTAGTACTCTGCTTGATCTGTTATAGATGTAGGCTTTCATCGAGCTGCCTCAGCTGTTTGATCTTGTTCGTAGGTCGTGCTTGAACAGAAGGCAAAGAGAATACACTTCCAAGCAATCTGTCACCAGCTGGCCCAGTGTACATCTGCGGTTGCCACCACAAAAATCCCTCCGGATTTTCAAGACCTGCTGGAGTGTGATTTTCCGGACGTGTCTGTCATTCAGAGTAAGCCGCAGGCCTGTCACGAACTGCCATATGGGCAGGTCTAGCGGACTGTTCTCCCTTTGCAATACGTGTCTGCACCGCAATGGCGAGTAATGGGCTGTGGTGGTGGTGGGGGGGGGGGGGGGATGATGTATGATAGCATGATGGCTGCATGCTTGCAGTGGTTCGACAAAAACATATAGCTGCTGAGGAATAAAGCAATAGACACGGGCTGACGAATTGCATCCCGTGTGTATTGCACTTGATTTTCATGTCTGGAGGAACTTTGTGTACAGTGGCAAAGCCTTTCTCGAACTCCAGAATGGGACATATGAGTCCGACCCTTATGGACATTGCTGTTGCATCGTTTTGCCAGAGAGAGCAAGCAAATGCAATGTAGTTTGCATCCATTTGGACAAATCCCAGGCAATCTGTGTTTTGGGTCATCCAGAGTGCTGCCAAGGGAGTGCAGAAGCGTTGGCCAGCTGGCGTTCAGCAGCGCAAAGGGCCATGGTCAAGAGAGACGCTCATGAGCTCCTCCACAAAAGCTTACATGAGCACCAGGAAGGGCTTGTCAATGGCGAAGGCTTTCAAAGGCGCCAACGCAGAGTACTAGCAGCTGCTGCTTCAAAAGTGCAGATGTGCTGGAGGCGGCATAAGTCTCGCAAAGAGAAAAACATACGGATTTTCAAGGCCCAGACTTGGGCTGCGACGCTGATACAGGTGCAGCTCGTTCCGACTGTTCACAGTTCAATTGTAGAAGCCTGAATCTACGCCAAAGAAGTAAATACAATGAAAACAGGAAAGCAAGGGCGAGAATCTGCTATTATTGTTTTCTTAATGTTCCTGCCCTGTAGGCGTACTTCCGCGGCCACTTTGTGCGTCATTGCCTTGCTAAAGCTGCAAAGGCTGCAGAGGGCAGCTTCAGTGACATGGAGGATCTGGACCATTCGTTCTTGGCAGAAGACTTCTGCAACATACAAGACATAGCTCCCTTCATGCCGCAGATGTCTGGTTGGGGGTGGCTGGACACTGTGTGGGCTGACAATAAAAGCTCCCCACGCTCTAGGAGACTAGCGGAGACCCAGATGCCTGTGAAAGCTTCAACACAACATGCTGGGAGGGAAGAGGCTCAAAGTGTTCCCGGACTTATTGTTGGTCTGCCCAATACCCATGCGGTGTCTGAGCCGCACAGATCCACCTCTCGCATGGACCGGACGGATGGCAGTTGTAATGTGCACATGCAAAGAACTAGGACGCAGGACCAAGCAGATACCGAGCCGTCCTCTTCTGGTTCCACTCATTCTGAGGCAGGTCAGACAAGCACACCAGCAAGGGGCAGTCAGCGTTGCAGTACAGCACAAGCCGCGTGCTCAGAGAGAGATCGTGCTGAAGTTGGAGGGGAGGATGGAGAAGCGACAGTCCTGACAGTAGCTCCCGAGATTGCGATCGGGGTCCCAAACCATCAATCACGAAGAGAAGTATGTTAAGCAGACTCATTAAAGATAGCGGTTGCCCACGCCTACAAATGGTTAAATCATGAGTGTGTGGTTTTCGATACACTTGGTGTCAGATGAGATTGATGGTCTATGGACTGAACGCTTCCGCATTTATAGTTTTTTTTTTTTTTTTTTTTTTTTTTGCATCAAGTATTTGACTTTCCATTTTTATGTTTAATTAAAGCTGTTGTAGTACAAATAATCCCCTTATCGCCTCCCCTCAAAAACACTAAAGAAACACACGCACACACACACACACACACACACACACACACACACACACACACACACACACACATAACAACACCAACAAAATGACAAAAAGACAGTTCACATTTTGTCTTGTGTCCCTGCAGGCCAAGCTTGATCACATGATGAAAGAGTGGGGCTTCCGAGACAGAGCCACAGCAGAAGCTGCTTTGAAGGCTCAAGAACATCAACAACGGCATCAAAAGGCAGGCCATCTGCGAAAAGAATTGCAGGTCCGAGGACTGAGTCGACCTCATGCGTGTACAGATATGCCTTGAACTTGCAGTCCGTGAAAAATGGCATGTGGTACCTCTTGTTGCTGTTCATGAAATTGCGTTAATGCATTGCTCACTGCATGTTTCTCGTTTGCTAGTTGGCATTTGAACTTTATGTGGACTATTTGCAGGATCCTCAGGTTCGGCTGGCACGTTTGAAGCTGCAGATTGCGAAAACAGCATGTGTTCCTAGAAGCAGGAGTGAAGCACTTGAAAGATGGTCTCTTTCTGATCGACCAGATGCTGCAACGCTGTTGCCTGCAATCAAACAGTAAGTCCACATGACCCATGACCCCAGACCTAACCAGAACTATATGTAAATTACCTGAGGATGACTGCAAGCCTGCCCACTAAAGAGTGTGTGCTGATCTCTACACGTCTCTGAACCATCGCCAGGGTCCTCAAGCATGGGCATCCTGCAATATGCCCGCTTCAAGGATTTTGGATTGCATTGAGCTCGTCAAAGTGTTCTTGCAAGTCAATTGATTTGTCGACCCCATGGGGTTGCGTGGTTGAAACTTAGAGGTTGGTAGTTCATAGGTCTCCTTTTCAATGCACCATTTGGTATGTCGATGAACACGGCATTCGTCCTTAGAATGCTGTAAGGAGTGGGGCTCGACTCCCCGACCTAGGTCTAGGCATGCTTACCACCGTCATACTGATTGAACTCACTATAATGCCGACCGACGACCCCTTGGCCACCAGAAAGGCGTTCAACGCGTCTGAAATGTGATTTATGTTCCTTCATCACAGTCCTAGACAATCTTTTCTCCACTAACAAAAGATATTCATGTGTGTTTGCACAGGGCCGGTCCGGCATCAAAACTATATCACAAGTTCCGGCAAAGCATTCCAAATTGGGCAAGGCCAACATTGTAAAGCACCCTGGGAACTTACAGCAAGTAGAGCCCTTTACCCCAGTAGGACCTCTACTAGTGGCAATCACATGAAGAACCGATGTGTGCGTGCTTTTCAAACAATCTAAGGGCCTTCTTGCGGGCGCATGGTGATTTGAACGAAAATTGCTGCTTCGTGCAACTCAGACATATTTGTTGTCTGCCAAGATATACAGCGAGCTGTCGGCCAGTTACTCTGGCCCATAGGTATGGAGGATCGACCCAAGGGGTGACATGGTCTACAACCATATGGTATGCATACCAAACGGAGCCAGCCTTTAAAAAGGAGAAAAAGGTTGGGTACCAAAGAACACGTTGGTAAAGGACAACTTTGTCCGCCAGCCCTCGAGCTCCTCCCATCACGACCCAAAGATGTCTAAACAATACATGTTGACAAAACATGTACAAAGATGGGCTGGAATGCATGAGTCAGAATGCAGAGTGTGCGCATTAGCGGAAGGCATATGTGTTGGTCAGAAATTTGAAGTGTTGAAGCCAGAAAAGCTACATAACCTCTTTACGTACTATAAGTTCTAGTTCCTCGTCATCCCCTTTAACATGGTCATTGTTTCAACGTGCCATAACTACCACCCAACGTCCAATCCAACGTGGTCGCTGTTTCAATATGTCATTAAACCCCACCCAAAACCCCCAAAACAGAACACACACACACACACACACACACACACACACACACACACACACACACACACACACACACACACACACACACACCCACCCACACACCCACACCCACACCCACACCCACACACACCCACACCCACACCCACCCACACACACACACACACACACACACACACACACACACACACACACACACACACACACACACACACAATACACCAAAAAAGACATTAATCAGCACATGGCCATGCCAAACCATGATCAGTGCTTCATAAAACACTCCTGACATTGAAAGCAGCCTAATGTTGGATGTACAAAATGCAGGAGTATACAACAAAACGTCATACAACTGACTGGCTGCAGACAGTCCTTGGCCTATGAGGTCAGGTGAGGGGTTTGAAGTAAAAGTTGACCCTACCACACAGTACCATGGAGGGATTATATCTGCCCCAACAATGCTGTGAATGCCTTAACCCCTGAATGTATGTGCATTTCTTGTTATGCATATGCAAAGGAGTAAACCTTCAATACAGTTTATTTATAGCCACACAAGGGCAATAACTTCACTTTCTATCTATGAGCCACATCTACATCCTGCGCTTACGTTCAGAGCATCTGCGCAACATGCATGATGGAGTCAAGTCACAGAATATTTGCGGCAAAGAGACGCGAAGGGAGCACCACGAAAGAAAACAACGGTAACCAAGGATGATAACCATCAACAGTTTGATCTGAAGTAAAAAGAGGCCTTGGAAGAAAAGCAGCGCTGAACCAGCATCGCAGATTACATTTGGCTCCTCCACGTATTATATAGTAATGAACCACTGAACAAGGCGATCCACAGGCTCATATTGCAACTCCAATGCTCTTATAGCCAACAGCAAGCTCGATTATTGCCATCCACAAGAGTTGCGAGAAAGGATCATAGCTTGAGACCCGCACTTCTCTCACTCAGCAGGAAGTCAGTGCCTTTAACGGTTCAACCATGTTTACAGGCGGTCCAAAGAAGGAGTTATCCCATTAACAACGACATGGAGCGAGCTAGCCATTAACAAAAATTTCATTCTTTCCTTAAACAAGCCTTGCGACACAACACCCTTGACATTCTCATTCCAAATTATAAACCCCGTTGACAATCTCATTCCAAATTTTTGCGCCTCCTCTTGTTTCAGCTTACCAACACACCGGCATTTTGGAGGAGCTTTGCAAGTTCACCACTTTGCTTTAGGCGAACAGTGTCGTCTCCACCACCGATAAATTTCCCGCCAATGAAGACGCGCTGCAATCAAACCCAGTCTCAAATGGTCGTCACCGAACAGAAAGCAACTCTCATGAACACCCAGGGGATCGGGTTGGGGCTCTCAAGTAAACCCATGGGATCGAATTGATGCTCAAGTAAAAAAATGTTTCGAAAAAGGTTTCTTGAGACGTACTGGCACAGAGCGGCCTCCTGTCAGTTGGGCAAGAGCATCCTGAATATTATCGCCGTCCGGCCTCAAATCCAACTGCACCCTCCAGGTGGAATATTTCAGCAACGATGAATGAAAATTGAGTGGCCTAAATGAACATTGAGTAGCCCAAATCAATTCTATACGAAACCATACCTCCAAAGCTGCAATCTTCCCAGGGGGAAGCAGCTCGGACAACGCAGCCTTCGCCTTCCTGTGCAGTCCAACACGGATGTAGATAACCGCCCGATGTTTGTTTTTCTTAACGATTGAACTTAAGGACGGATAACAGCCACAACCAAGTCGATGCAGAGCGGATACGAGTTACACATTATCCCGATATCGAAGCGTACTTGCAATATGGACAGTAAGACTTGCTGAAGATGAATACTGGATTGTCAGATATTGCCTTTTCAACTAAGTGTTTGGAGTCACTCATATTATCCTCGACGGAAGCTTCTACAACAGGATCCTCTAAGTCTGGAGTCCTAGGCGTTGACGAACCACCAAAGAAGATATACCCGATGGAAACAACAGCGAATGTACTTAAGACTGAAACAAGCAACTTTGTTTTGTTTTTTGGCCGCTTCATACCTCGCAGGATGGACATTACGTTAATCGGTTCTAGGATGTGGCGATGTGTCACATGCAGTGGCTCGTGCTGCAACATGCACGTGGCAGCAGCACGTGCGCAAGCGCTCTCCAGCACATGTGCGGCAGCATGGCCGTGAGGCAAGTGCATCAGGAGAGAAAGGAATGGAAAAGAACGCATCACAAAAAGCCAGGTGACTCTGACAAATAGATTATTCTGAATGCATGAAAGTGTCCGGCCGATATAACCCAAAAATCACCCAAGTGGCTTGCATACATTTACAAGGGACATTTTGGTGCCTCACACTGTCCACATTTGACACCAGGAATCATAACCAAACTTCAACGCCACAGGTACGGCGGAGTTCCAGTGACACTTTCCATTTC
>KV908471.1:394411-398432 GCA_002005505.1 Botryococcus braunii | reverse complement strand
GAGAGAGGAGAGAGAGAGAGAGAGAGGAGAGAGAGGAGGAGAGAGAGGAGAGGAGAGAGAGAGGGGGGGGGGGGGGGGGGGGGGGGGGAGGGGGGGGGAGAGGGGAGAGAGAGAGAAAAGATAGATAGCTAGAGAGAGAGAGCAGGGGGGAGAGAGGGGGGGGGGGGAGAGAGAGAGAGAGAGAGAGAGAGAGAGAGAGAGAGAGAGAGAGAGAGAAGAGAGAGAGAGAGAGAGAGAGAGAGAGAGAGAGAGAGAGAGAGACACGCACACGCACGCATATATGCACGCACGCACGCACACACACACACCACACACACCACACACACACACACACACACACACACACACACACAGCTTTTCCCAATTCCCACGCCCCTTCCCCACTTTTTTAAAACCAACAACAACAAAGTGGAATGGGCTGGGCGGTTCGGTGAGCCTGAGGGCCAAGCCTGGTACACCTGGTCTGCTTGTGTCGCCCAGAACCTAACGGGTCCTGCCTGGGCAGGAATTGAAGTGGGCACAGAGAGATGTCTCCAAACCTCGAAGAGAGCTGCTCCTGGAGGTCCTCGACTCTCAACATTCTACCGAAGGGCGTCTCAAGTCCGGACGCAGCTCGTACTTCGGACCCCGCTCCCCTGGTTCGTGGCGCCTGCAGACGGCTGTCACCTTGAAGGCTTTCCTGTCAGGAAAGCCTTTAACTCATCCTTCATTAGGTTAATACAGCTGGTGGGTAGCCACCAGGTAACATTAGATAAACTGCATGTGTTTACAAGGGAAGGAAGGAAGGAAATATTACAAGGGATAAACTGCATAGAATACCCAGCTAAGGGTCTGCTACAAAAAAATACGACAGGTTTGTTTTGGGCTTCTGTTTGTTTTGAGCTTCACAAGGATAATATAACTCATTCTTCATTAGCTTGATTAAGGTGGAGGGCTAGTGGTATCGGTTAGTGACACCGGTTAGTAGTATCAGCTGGTGGGTAGCAACCAGTAACATTAAAGAAACTGCATGTGTTTACAAAGGCATTCTATGCGCTATCTTTGCTGTGGGGATGAAACGCTATGTAAACAAGTGCAGCGCACTTTAATGGATGTATTTTGACCCCATATGCTCAATTAAACAAGTAGTGGCTGTCATAATGCGTTGGATGGACTTTCTTTGTTGAGCTTGGTTAGGAGATCTCCTGTCGAGAGAGCGGAGCCAAAGCACGTTGCGTTCCTGTTCTGCGAATCATATCGCAGTGCTGCCTAACATGCATGATGATCAACTTGCAATACATATGTGCTACATTTTTGGTACAGCTTAAGCCGATCAGTCAATCAAGTATTGCATACCCTGTCTGTGTGTGTGTGTGTGTGTGTGTGTGTGTGTGTGTGTGTGTGTGTGTGTGTGTGTGTGTGTGTGTGTGTGTGTGTGTGTGTGTCTGAGTGTGTGTCTGTGTGTGTGTGTGTGTGTGTGTTGTGTGGGTGTGTGTGTGTGTCTGAGTGTGTGTGTGTGTGTGTGTGTGTGTGTGTGTGTTCCATTCTTGGTACAGCACATGTGTGTGTGTGTGTGTGTGTGTGTGTGTGTGTGTGTGTGTGTGTGTGTTGTGTGTGTGTGTGTGTGTGTGTGTGTGTGTGTTCCATTCTTGGTACAGCACATGTGTGTGTGTGTGTGTGTGTGTGCGTGTGTGTGCGTGTGTGTGTGTGTGTGTGTGTGCGTGTGTGTGCGTGTGTGTGTGTGTGTGTGTGTGTGTGTGTGTGTGTGTGTGTGTGTGTGTGTGTGTGTGTGTGTGGTGTGTGTGCGCGCGCGCGCGCGCGAGAGTTTGAGAATTTGAGAAAAAGAGTTGTGAGTTTGAGAGAAAAGAGAGAGAGAGAGAGAGAGAGAGAGAGAGAGAGAGAGAGAGAGAGAGAGAGAGAGTGTGTGTGTGTGTGTGTGTGTGTGTGTGTGTGTGTGTGTGTGTGTGTGTGTGTGTGTGTGTGTGTGTGTGTGTTTTCTTTTTCTCCTTTTTCTCAAACTCTATTCTGAGCCCAACTTGCTCAGAAACACCAGCACGATAAGGGGCCCCGGTCGCTTACCTTGAGTGAAGGAGATTGGGTTCCCCTCTCTACACGTAATGCTGGACGGAAAACGGTGCAGTGCACCAAGTTCTTGCCAAAGTACATTGGACCTTACAAAGTCACCCAACGTGTTGGGGAAGTTGCTTACCGGCTTGAGCTACCCCGCGGAGTCCGCTGGCATAATGTCTTTTTCACGTCTCATTGTTGAAGCCGTATAAGGGAGGCACACGAGCACCGGTTGCTCCACCTCCTATGCCAACTATACTTGATGGCAGCCTTTGGTATGAAGTTGAAGATATCATTGGTCAAAAGGTCACTGGCTTCCGTCGTAACAAAGAGAAAGTCACTCCGACATATCATTTCCTCGTGAAGTGGAAAGGATGCCCCGAGACTGACAACTCGTGGGAACCCGCATCCAATTTTGCTGCGAATCCGGAGACTCGCACTATGTTGATGAAATACCGCACGCAACATGAGTTGTGAAGGGCACCTGCCGTACGGCATGGATGACCCTGGCTGTGGCCTTAGTAGCAAGCCTCTTAAGGTGGGGGGAGGCTGGGGCCCGTTCGTTAAACAGCCCGAAGGGATTGAGCCCGAATTCGTTTAGCGGGACACGTGCTGGCGTTGATCCAGTCTGAGCCAATACCAGAAAGTGGCGAGGAAGTATGTCTCGTCCCGACATAGACGCGCCCTCTCGTTTTTCTCCGAAGAGGATGACCCGCACTTAGCACCCACCAACGACACAGGGCTGCAGACCCTGAAACCACCAGATATGACAATAGGTGCCCAACTTCGTGCGAGACCCATTCAGCATGCGGCCATTGCGGGTGCTGGACGCCTTAACGTGATCGTAAACCACCCGCCCGCGGAAGTATGTCGTATGACGTCAAGAAGGCAGTATGGGGTGCACTGCTAGCGAGTTGGGTCTCGCACCTGGACTCCTTAGCTTGAGGATTGGTGTGGCTGGCCACCACTACCGGTTCAACGGTTAAGGTATGAAGGGAACGAATCCATGTACTATGAAGTATGGTTTATTCACCGGGGTCTTGCGGGGACGCAAGACACTTAAGGTGGGGGGAGTTGTAACAGTGACTAGGACCGGGTTTGAATCGGCTGAGTGCTCGGGTCGGATCCGTGTTATCATGGTCCTTCTGGATAAGGTCTCGTGGAAAGTGCAGTACGGCTGAGTGCTCGGGTCGGATCCGTGTTATCATGGTCCTTCTGGATAAGGTCTCGTGGAAAGTGCAGTACGGCAAGTGTGCCTGATAGTAGCGTAGCTCAAGGGACGTGGCCCTGGTCGGCGCAACAAGGATACATATTGCAAGGGATTCCGTGCAAGCTGAATGTAATGTCTCCGTCGAAAAGAAACACACACACACACACACACACACACACACACACACACACACACACACACACACACACACACACACACACACACACACACACACACACGGGGTATGTAATACTTATGCGTCGCTTGAGCCAACCAGGAAGAGATGCATTTGATACATGACCTGTTACGTCGCTCAAGCCAACCAGGAAGAGATGCATGTGAAAGGTGTTCTATTGGGAACGATACGGGGGTCCCCCTCCTGAAGCAAAGTTTGTGGAAGCCAGTTAGTCCGGGAAGCTGTCAGAGTCGGAACGACGAGAGTCGGAAGGCCTTATACTCTTCCCAAGAGCGGGCCCCTCCTGAAGCAAGGCCTGCCCCTGCCGGGACCTCAGCTGAAGCAAAGAATCGTGGATTACAATTTGGACACCCCCAGCCGGGCCCCTCCTGAAGCAAAGTAACCCCCTGCCAGGCCCCTCCTGAAGCAAAGTCTGGGGGGGGCGGTATATCGGTAGTCCACCCCCCCCCCCCCGGGGGGAGGTCCGTTTCCCACGAGCAAAGCCCCTCCTGAAACAAAGGATCGTGGATTACGGTGAAGTCGAGACCTGCCTTGTAATCCATTCCACGGGGTTACCCAGTCGAGGGATC
>KV908471.1:377415-380390 GCA_002005505.1 Botryococcus braunii | reverse complement strand
CACACACACACACACCACACACACACACAAACCCACCACACCACACGCACACAGCCCCCCACACACACCACACCACACACCCCACCACCACACACCACCACCACCACGCACGCACCCACCCACGCACCCACCACACCACACACCACACACACACACACACACACACACACACACACCACACCACACCACACACACACACACACACCACAACACACAACACCACACCACACCCACGCACTCACGCACGCACGCACCCCACCACGCACCACAACACAACCACACACACACACACACTACACAAACACACCACACACCACACACACACACACACACCACACACACCACACACCACACACACACCACCACACACACACCACACCGCACGCCACCCACGCCACGCACACACCACCACCACCACACCACACACCCCCCCACCCTACCCACACACCCACTCTCCTCACACCCACCACACGCACCACCAGACACGCACACACACACAGACTCACACAAACACAACGCCACGCACGCACCACACACACACACACCACACACCACACACACCACACGCGCGCACGCGCACACACACACACAGACACAAACACGCACATACACACGCACGCACCTCTCTCTCTCTCTCTCTCTCTCTCTCTCTCTCCTCTCTCTCTCTCTCTCTCTCTCTCTCTCTCTCTCTCTCTCACACACACACACACACACACACACACACACACACACACAACACACACACACACACACACACACACACACACACACACCACAGACACAGACCAGACAGACAGACTGAAAGAGAGAGAGAGAGAGAGAGAGAGAGAGAGAGAGAGAGAGAGAGAGAGAGAGAAGAGAGAGAGAGAGAGAGAGAAGAGAGAAGAGAGAGAGGAGAGAGAGAGAGAAGAGAGAGGGAGGGAGGGAGAGAGAGAGAAGGTGGAGAGAGAAGAGAGAGAGAGAGAGAGAGAGAGAGAGGAGAGAGAGAGAAGAGAGAGAGAGAGAGAGAGAGAGAGAGGAGAGAGAGAGAGAGAGAGAGAGAGAGAGAGAGAGAGAGAGAGAGGTGGGGGGGGAGAGAATCTAAAGCATTTCTGCTTTCGGCGTCACCTGCAGTGATGGCACGACGGCAGCGTCAGCTCGTAGCCTGTGGAAAAACTGTCCACACTACAACGTTTCCAGGAACAACACACAGCACTGTCCAACAGTAGAGGTTGGCCAAGGATACCAACATGCTTCGGACAAGTACCGAGCCGTTCCTGGGCTGCCCAGGGATGGCTCGGACTGCAGGGATCCTAAAGTACTACCATATGTAATGTCTATTGAGATCGCATATCGTACAAGTCACGTGTTATGTCATTGAGGTACGAGTATGACCTATACCGTTCATAAAGCCTATAGTTTACACCGCTGTTGATGGCATGTGACAGAGGCTGTCACTAAGCACAGTATTGACCAATTCATTCAACAGAGACACACACACACACACACACACACACACACACACACACACACACACACACACACACACACACACACACACACACAGACGTTACTGTCCAATAAATGCACAGATTAGACCGCGTGGTGCGTGGCTCATTGCGTTGGGCGCGATCGGGAGTTCCTCTTCAACTCACACTCGTTGAATCTGAAAGCGCTGGGGCTTTCATGACACAGCTACATCAGTCAAGCAAACCAGGAAGAGATGCATTAGGTTTAATGGTGTTTAACTGGGGACGATACGGGGGGTTCCGTGCTCTAGACAAGGGCAGCTCGGGATAAATCGATCATGGGGAGCCAGCCCCTTGAGGCCCACAGGCTACCCATCACCCAAAACATTATGTAAACTGTACCATCGGCCGCTCCGAAAACCTTCGGAAACATTCTCGCAAGACCAGGAGACAGGACCAGGAGACGCGTAGGCCGGACTTGGTCTTTCTTGATTGGGATGGGGGGCGGGATCTATACGTCGATGTTGTGGGAACCTCTCCATTTGCCGCCTCTTATTGGGCTGGTGGTGGGGAATTCGTGCCTGGGGGGCTTGCGGCGCGGGCTGCGGCTGGCAAGCTGGCCTCGTACAGGGAGGTTCTACTTAGGCAGCCACCCCGTGTCGTTTTCCGCCCCTTCGCCTTTGAGACATTTGGGGGGTTTGATATGGCGGCGGAGGAGTTCTTGACGCGGCTCCGAGGCCTGGTTAACCTTAACGTTAATCAGGCGCTAGTTGCGCATGAAGACCTTGTCTGGTTTTCTACGCATCGGAGGGTGAGCTTTGCGATTGCCCAGGCCGTTGGGTGGCAGTTGGCTGCGAGGCTCCCCTACGGGGGGCTTGACGTTAGAGTTTAGATTTGTGTGGCTTCTGTGGTGAGGGGGGTGTGATTTCCTCTTATGTAATTCTTTAAACACAAAAGACAGGCTTTGCAAGAGTTTAGATTTGTGTGGCTTCTGTGGTGAGGGGGGTGTGATTTCCTCTTATGTAATTCTTTAAACACAAAAGACAGGCTTTGCAAGACAAGTGGTGGTGTTTCAGGGCTTAAGGTAGACGTTCCGAAGCCTTAGCTTTACTATTCCGACTTTTAAGCTCTACGATATTACGTAAATTCAGTCACTGTTCGGGTGATCTGTAGACAGGATTGAGTCCATGCCACGGTGGCACTGCCACATCATTCTGATTTGACCACGTGGGCGCTAGGAGGGGTGTGCACGGTACAACAGTTTATCCTGGGCCGGGTTAGCTCACTTAACATGCATTACAGATAGAAAAACGTTGTTGGCTCACACCTTTGCATATACCCTGTCTGTACAGGGGCAGAAGGATCCGCGCCTGAGTGTTCTGAGCAACGGCTTCTTGAATCGTAAGCGTCGGGAACCGGCATGTCTGCGACTGGTTTGCATACACAACTCTGCTGGAGGCAAAACTATTCTCTGAACCATTCGTATTCAAAACATCATGGCAAAAGTCTCCCTTGTCGTTTTATGCT
>KV908471.1:362415-369915 GCA_002005505.1 Botryococcus braunii | reverse complement strand
AGATGCAAGTTCAATATGCAGAATGGAATTTTGAACGTGACCAGGAAGAAAAGTACCGCGTGCAAAGACGTTGCAGAGGCTGGTTGAGTGGAGGTTCTGTTAACGCAGTAACTAAAGATCACAATAAAAACCACCTTGCAGTGGGCGTGGAGGCATAAAGGGTGTTTTATGTTTGCTTTTCGCTGAGGATTAGTGAAACCCCTCTGGACTTGGGGTAACCAAATGCAGTAGTCTCGAGTGCTAATCGAAGAGAAAGAGTTTCTGCAGTGAGGGGGTTGAATGGGGGGGGGGGGAGATGTCTATGCTGAAAAAAACAAAGGCAAAAAAGAAAAAAAAAAAAAAAAAAAAAGAAAAAGAAAAAAGAAAAAAGCGAAAAAAAGAACTGAAGGGCCAATGCATCTAGAGGTTGGACGAGAAACTCGATGTGAGACCTTACTGATGCACCCGTGTACCTCCCCCGCCTCCAAAACAATAACCCGACAGGCTTGTGGGGGCCTGAATAGGCCTCTCAAGTGAAAGTGAATTTACAAGCAAACGCGCAGTGGTGCGCGATGGGGTTGGGGGTTTTCAATGTGGCGCTGAAGTCATAGATCACAAACAAAGTTGGTTACACTTCAGTGGGCTTTTTCCCTCCCCCCCCCAACCCCCCCCCCCTTTTTTTTTTGTTTTGGGGGGGGGGGGAGGGGGGCTCCTCAGTTGCTTCCTTGTGGTCGCCAAAGGCAATGTCTCACAGTCAATGGTCATCTCTTAGTCACAGTCAAAGTCATAGTCAAACGTCGAAAGTTTATAAAGAAAGGCTCGGCGCGCAGGTGGCTGAGCTGGTGAAGCAGGACCGCCTGAATCGATTGAACCGAGTTGTGAATGAGGTGGCGGAGGAGCGCGCCCAACGCTTCCTTAACCGAGATCTAGAGGTGTGCGGAAGCCTTACCATCCCCTGTTTAGCATCTTCGTCATCATGGTATGTTTGTTTTGAGTTCTCCACCTCTGCCACTCTATTCCCTCGGCTCTTCCCCCTTTTCCCCCCCCCCTTTGTTGGGGGGTTTGAGAGGTGGGATTGGGAACCCTCTGTCTTTCCTGTGCCTTGTCCGAGGTATTCGCCCCATGCAAAGAGGGGGGGGGGGGGACCAAGCATGTATGTTATTGGTTCTCTCTATGTTTCGCTCCCTCTGAGCTGCCCCCCCCCCAACACACACACACACACACACACACACACACACACACACACACACACACACACACACACACACACACCGGGGGGGGGGGGAGAAGGGGGATAAGAGCAGGGGAGAGGGATAGACACATACACACACACACACACACACACACACACACACACACACACTAACACACACACATACACACACACACACAGACACACACACACACACACACACACACACACACACACACACACACACACACACACACAGAGAGAGACAGAGAGGGGGGGGGTGTTTCTTTTTGGGCAACTACTGCATTGCTTTGAAGGCATATTGCCCCGTGACGTCTTTGTGTGGGATCTCATACGTGTGCGTGGCCTCTGAGTACCATGAGTGGCATGCTGGGCCGCTGCAGGTGCTGGTGGAGGGTTCAAACCCCAAGAACCCCACAGAGGCGATGGGCCGCTCCAGACACAACAAGCTCGTTTTTTTCCCGGGGGATGGAGCCGCTTTGAAAGGCAGTCTTGTCAATGTTCACATCGACATGGTACATGCATACTCTCTTTTTGGTTCCCGTGTGGAGTGATGCACGGTGCTCAACCATTTGAGGCGTGGCCTGCCACTCAAGTCGTGGCTAAATGCCCAGCGATCTGAGGCGTGACTAAATGTTACTGAACCACCGACGACATGACCACGTGCCTGAGTGGGGTAGGTGAGCCAAATTGCCGGCATTGACTTTGAAGCCATTAGCCCGCCAATGGGTTTTAAAGGAGAGCGAAAGATATCAGTCTCACGCCCCCGATGGGTTTTCCCAACCAGATAAGTGCCAACAGGGTAGCCGCGCGGGGCTTTGGTACCCTGGTGAACGGCGGGAAAGGTGGGGGTAGGTCGGCATTTGGATCCTGGGAATTTTGGCACGCGGATGGGATACTTGAGCAGCTCAAGTTGAGCTACCTTATGGTGGGACAGCCGCAAGCACACGGCCGGGTGCCATTTTAGCACTGGGGTGAACTTTCAGTCAAAGAAACCTCTTGTGTGCCCGACAAACTGACACATGGACCTGGACCTGGAAGTCATCCGTGATAAAGGGCGGTTCCTGTCTGTCTTCCGTACAAAATTTTGTAAGAGGAATGGAATTTAAAGGCTTGGTCAATCCAGTTCACTTGCAGTCGTAGCATCCCAGTTGTGACGGGATGCTATTCAAGGGTAGCTGCACTCAGCATAGCGCTCAGCGGGTTTGGAACCTAGAATCCTTTGCCTAGCTTGGGCATCGCAAGGTGCTAATTTTTCTGAGTCATCGGCCTGACAGGAGTAATTAAGTGGTTCAGCAATAGTGTAGTCGTTGTTTGTGGTGGGGACACGATTGACACTGGCGGCGTGTTGAAACAAGATGGAGTGGTTACAGCACCCCAGTTGTAGGTGCAGAGCCCTTCATGTGATCCCCGCCTTTGTACCAAGGACCAGGGCATTGTTTACATATCATGTGCAGCACTCTAGCATCCTCTTCTGGCGTGCGAATCATTCTGAACTTTAAAACTCCTTCCTCCCTGTATTTGCTTCGTCCTCACATGGTGTGTTGGTGAGGGGCTTTCCTGAAGCCGCGGGTTGTGGCTGGACTACAGCTAGTGCCTCTGGCTTATTTTCTAGGTGGCCTTGAAATGGGGATCTAGGTTGCAACTGAGAGATCCTCCTCCCGTGATTCAGGGCAGTGGCCTGACAAACATGGATGCACATAGCACTCATAAGCACAATGTTCACATGTTGATGCTGAAGCTTCTGTGATGGTCAGGGCTTTTGACTTGTGGTCATGATTAGGGCATTGATCCAATGCTGATCAGGGCTTTGATGCAAACCTAAACGAAGGATTCTCATGGGACCTTGAGCAAGTGCTCAGGCAGCTGAAGGGGAATAAAGAGATCCATATCTGGGGACGCGACTGAGCTCACGATGGACCATATGGTCGCACTCAAAACAAGTATCCAATTTGGAGATACATGCTAGTCCTGCAAAGCTACTACGTTTGGCATGTACTAGAGTTCAGGCCTGGACTCAGCAAACCGCCCTCCTGGCCTTTTCCCTCTGTAAGTTTATACATTTCTCGGGTTGGGTGGCAGTATGGCTGGCACGTGACATCATCAGAACTGTTCCAACCAGTAAGCCACAGGGAACGGAGCCTGTCCGCCCCAGCTGATTATGAGCAATGTCCAGATCAAGGTGGGCCGATCAAGCAGTCTATAACAACAGCGTCAGATGTCCACTACATTTGATTTTAAGTTTATCTTTTTTAGAACTAATTCCAACATCGGGAAGAATACACTTTCGACCATGGGATTCAAACATTTAATAGGTTGCGGGGGTTGGCGACGTATGTCACACATCAACAACGTGAACCATTAAAATTGGGTTCGTCTTCTAGGAGAGAGGTTCTTTTGAATGCCATGCCAAGATTGAGGGCGTGCATGGGGAGCAAAGACAGCTCAACACTGTTAATAGCAGCTTTCTCTCGAGACGATCGAACTGAGCCGGGCAGGCTAGGGTACGGCCCGGTATCAGTCAGCGGCTGACTAGGATGTTTTCGAGCCCATCCACAATGGATGAACCAGCGGGCAATGCCAGATGCACTCTCCGTTCTTCCGCGCCACTTGCACACTGCTGAAAGTGTTTCTTCATTAGTTTCTCGTTTGGAGAGCAATGTCGCTCTGTACGGTTAGTGGTAGCCCTAGGCCTGTGTGGCTGAAGTCCAGTCGGTCAAGGGTGGCCCCGCAATTGTCGCGTTGTACGAAAGCTCCAGCTCCGTCATCTCTATTGAAGAAACACGATAGTGAAAATGAAGTGAATCAGGGCCTTGGTACTGCTGCGAAAGCATCGGCTGCTGCGCTAATGGCGTCCTTAATGATCGTGGTAACGTCTCCGTACCCTATCTGTATGTGGCAGAGTGTTGGACGTGGCAAAGTATGCGTCCTTATTCAGATCCATTTGCGTCTTTGATGCCGGCATCGTAGAATCGTTGAATTCGCTGGGAGAGGTTGGAAGACGTCGTAGCACGGTAGGGTTGGCTTGCGGTGTCTGGGATTTTGGACTCTCTGTCTGTTCCTGCCAGAATATCTGGTGGTTCCGAAGACTCCAAGTCATGACACTGAGAGGTTTGGAGATGTTCTTGTGGCTGCAGACAAGCCCTGCGCAGGCTTTCCCTGAGGTTCCAAAGCTGTCGCAGCCCAAGCAGGAGCAAGTGGTGCCTGCCAAGCGAGCTCAAACAATTGGAGATCTAAGCATTGGTCTTCCCGGACTCAAACCCCTGGTAGGATCTCTTCTTGGTATCCACTATTACCCTGTGATCCTCGTTGGCTCACCTATTTGCACAAGGTTTGATTGCTGCATTACAGCAAAACACCTATATCAATTTGACTTGTTGGCAAAGAAGTGTACACAACTCCTCTTTGGGAGGGGGATTTGCTCCTCAATAAGCATCCTCAGCAAAACCAAACCACACCAGATGCTTATGGTTCCTCCTCTGCCCCGCATAAGTATTTGGAATCTTTCAAAGCTATACATATAAAGTTTAATATCAGCTAGTGGATTTGGCCTTTGGAGGTATAGCCTCGACAAGGGCCAAGTTATGGGTGCAGTAGTGTATGATGGTCATCTCGTGTTCAAGGTACTCTGCGAAGCAGAGGCTGGAGTAAGTTTGGCAATTGGGATGCTGTACAGGGTTTGCGACTGTTGAGGGAGGTAGTTAGGATTGACTCCCCCTTCCGTCTGGGCCCCGACCCGCACGTTGCCCGCATTGCAAGTTATCGCGCCACTCTGGCCAAGTGGTGAATGCATCCGCGCACCTGTTTGGAAATCTGCCTCCTGGAGGTTTAGTAGACATAAGCCGTCTCGCTCCTGTATACTGGACTGTGCTTTTGGCCCCACAAGTCCAAGATTTGGGAATCGCTTCAGCCCCAATCCACTTGGATGGCTCGAGTCTGTCAGATGCGGCTGAGTCCTTCCAGTTTATGCAAGTCTTCCCCGCTTGGAAGTCTGCTGAGCTATTAGCTGACTCCCCCGGCTTGAGGAGTGAAGCCAGATGGCACCGTTTCAGGCAAGTGGTGATTATTTGATAAAGGGCTGCAGATGGGTCTTGAGCTGGCTGAGCCTTTCTTGAAATGCCATCTGTGAGGGACCCTTGTTGCTTGGAATTGAGATATTCTGGTCAGTGGCGTGTTTTGGCTAATGGAGCTGAAACCTCCCAGTGTTGGGAGAGGTGGAAGAGACGTGGAAAGATGTGTTAGGCTAAAAGGATCTGTCAACACACACCTTGTACTTTTGTACTCTTAATACCGAGCGGGCCTTCGATTTTGATTCTGGTTTGGAGGGCTTGCCTTTTTTTTGGTGGTCTGAAAGGCTTGGGATCTCTCTTTACGGGCTTTCAAAAGACCTAATCGTGTGCGGGCGCACACTCGCAGAGGCTGAGAGACTTACTCCGCATATGTCATTATCCAAGCAATTGGCTGTTGAGGTCGGGGATGGTAAGACTTACCACCAACCACACAAGTGGAAATTCGAGTGATCATGCTCCACAGGCAACTACTTGCGAGCATTGCTGCGTAACAGATCATTGTGGAGGTCATGTTGCAAAGGCTCTTTTTGGGCATGGTGGGGTACTCTTTCTCCTAGGAGGTTAAATCCGGGGGTGTACAGCACGGTGGCCGTGTATCTTGGAGTATCTAGTTTTGCACTTCCGTGCGTTTCTGGTTGCATGCTCTGAGATCTAGGGACCATCATACTCGTGATTATTTATTGTCAAACTTTGTCTTTGTTGTAGTTCTCTTGGAAACATCGTGACACACTTGGTCATTGGTCAACAGTGGAGGGCTGCATAATGGGTAGATGCTGTTGTTGCCTGTCCTCTTGCTACGTTCAAGGAGCTGTAGCATGTTTTACCCATGACTTGTTGAGTGGCAATTGCAAAGCCATGGTAGTGCTGGCAGCATTTAATTGCTGTTGGCCATTGACGAGTTTAGTGATCGTGCGCACCATGACCGTACTTTGCATGGAGTGCAGACGGGTGAGTCCACTGAGGTGATAGCTGGGACTCACACAGGCTATGATAGATTTATGTTGTACATTCATGCCAATCTGGCAAAGCAAGATTATCCCATTCTTCTGGCGTGTGGCAGATGCCTGTCAATGGGGATGGCATTGTTGCACCCAATCAGATTTAGATCCAGATTTTTCCAGCCTAGGTCTTTCATTTTGCTTTTCAACCCACAGGGAAGTTGTGTTGGAACTGCAATGCTATGGGGTTCATCACAGAGGATGCCAAGCAGGTGTTGGACTGAGTTGCTTGCACAGCCCGGCATGTATGATGGCTGTCACGTAAAATGGGGTTTCCCTTTCATGGACCTCAAGGCAGGGGTTGTATGCAACACACTATTCTTGTGGAGTCATGGGCGTTAGGCTGGTGGACCTATTCGCCACACAGACCCTACTTCTGGGCCCGTAAAGAATGTGTAGCCTATCAAAAGAATGTGTTGTGGGTCTAAAAGATTGGAATATGTAGTCAGCCAAAAGGATGTGTAGTCTACCAAAAGAGTGTGTGCTTTATGAAAAGAAAGTGTTGTCTGCATCGCCAGGGCCATGCAGAAATTTAAGTCTCGAGTGGCCTTTCCAGAAGAAAAGTGATTTTTGGGTTCAAGGGGTACTGTTTGAAACCTTTCGGAGAACGCAGGCTTACACGTCCTTGTCAAGTAGTCAGACTTTTTTTGCCATCTTGGAGTTTGCATCCCTTTGGTCACAATTTGATGCCAAAATGTGTCGTTAGGTGTGTTTGGAAACCCTTTGATGCAGTATAGCAGTACAGGGATGTTCTTTCGCCTCAAGCACAAATGTCGTGCACACTGATAGTCTTGAACACAGATTGTGAGGCATTCAAATGTGGTTTATACTCCACAAGTGTAGAGATTGTACAGTGCTCCTCAGTGAACTGCGAGGGACAAGTGTTGTATGTAAAATATTTAAGGATTGTACAGATTATAAACAATTGGAAAACATATAGAATGCAAGGAGGGAATGCCATGCCCTCCATGCACGGTTGTTAAGGCACATCAATGTTGTGCAAGTATGTATTGATGCAACGCTGCCCCAACGGTGAAATGTTGTATAGTGTGAGGGCCAGGGGCCCAACATAATAGTTTTGAGGTGCATGCCTCATATGCTAGAATCGTAAGGTCCTGCATCGTGGGGCAGCTGTGAAAGTATGCGGTACCGTATGTGCAACAAGTGTAGAGCTGCAGTATAAAAAGCAAATGGTGAAAGCGCGCAATGTATGGCCTTCTTGCTAGGCTTTCAGAGCACC
>KV908471.1:352415-357415 GCA_002005505.1 Botryococcus braunii | reverse complement strand
AGATGGAACGCCCCTTGTCGAGACGCCAGCGTGAGCACACACGTCCAGATATCTTTGTCACCGTTCCAGCATGCATGGTAGCCATTTGCTAATCGTATTTTGTCAGCTGGGAAGCGGTAGAGGCTAGCAGGATTAGGAATGCGGGTTAGGGAGCACATCACCGGGCATGTAAGGCATAGTCCAGGCCATAGTTCCAAGTTTTGAAAACGGGTGAGTTAATGCCAGTTTGCATTTGCGTATGCATACACAAGCCTATTGCCCGGGGACTGAAAAGCTGATCGAGTACAAAGCAGATTTACAAGCCCTTTCATATCTTGACAGGTTGAATTATGTTTCCATGATCTGCCAAGAGCATGGTTTTCTTGGATAGCAGGTGTGGAGTGGGTTTGTTACAGTCTGCCGGATAGGATCAGGTTCGTGTCTTGAACAGGGGTTCCACTCTGGGACCTGGTACGGGCCACTTTGCCAAACTGCTCCGTGCAATTCCAAGTGCATGCAGCAGGGTCCGAACAGCAAGTGTGGAGTGGTGTTCTGAACAGGCTGTCAGTTAAGAATAGGTTAGCTTATCGATGAGCGGTGGTGTTAGGGGATCAGCTGATTTGGGCAGGTACGTGCTGCTCATGCAAAAAGTTAGGATACATGGTTTGCGTTTAGGATATGCTTCACTTTTCATTTTAAAACTGGGCAGCGCAGCTTCCATTTAGGGCTAAGGGGCTCGCACGCTTATGCAAGTGCTCGCTCCAGCTCTTGCACAGTCAGCCATGTTGGCACACAGTACAGTACGGGGGTTCGTTGTCTGGGCATCAGCCAATTTTCACCCTGCCGAATTGGTGCGGTGTGCCTTGTTTGTTATGCAACGCAGTTCAGTGTATACTGCCTCCATGCTACGCAGGCCTTTCCACCCTGCCTCAAAGTGTTGTTGCCAGTTGTAGCAGAAGCTTTTCTCGCGAGCGCTGCTTCCTGTTAACGGTACCTCGTGCTCTGAACATTTCAGCTGTGCAGAATCCGCAGATGTCTGTTTGAGATCTGTGTCCGAAAGGATAATTGAGGCTAGGATAATCGTTGGGCACAGCAGATACATGTCACGACTCTAGTACCGATCCAGGATCAGGATCTGGGACACTATAGCTGGTGAGGCACCAGTGGTGTTTGTGATGAGGGAGTGTGGGAATGATGTATGCCGATAATGATGTATCCGGTTGCAAATTGTTCCCAACAACTTTTGCGCCCTCGCAAGTACGAGCGTGATACGACGTTCGTTATTGCGGGGTTTGCCGCGCAGTGGATGTTAAATTTGCACTGTCAGAATTGCATGAATTTGTGGGGTATTCGAAGTGATGGTAGTCAGCAAGAGGCACTGAGCGGAGGAGGTCGGCGGAGTAGGAGACGTATATTTTGTTTTGAAGTGGGTCTATGGAACCGCAGTTCTGGGTCTGGAATGCCGGGTTGTCCGAGGTGACACCTGCTTTCTTGGTGTTTGCTGGGCGGATCTGTTGGTTTTGTGAGCCGTTGCTATACGTAAGATTTGCGTACAGGGACGGCGTCATGCAGGGTGTCACGACTTCATCCTCAGTTCTCCTCTGGTTTTAGCTGGTTTCCTGAGCCGGCCCTTCCTAGGAGAGCCGTCCCTATATGTGGAGGACATTCATGAAGGGACGGCTCCATGCAGGGTTTCAAGACTTCTGTCCTCAGTTATCCTCTGGTTCTAGGTGGTTTCGTGAGCCGTCCCTATGTGGGAGAGAGCCGTCCGTTTATATGGAGCACATGCATGTAGGGACGGCTCGATGCAGGGTGTCACGACTTCGTCCTGAGTCATCTGATACAGGGTGGTTCCGAGGCTTGCTGACTAGAGAGAACTTAACGCTGGAAGTTTTTGGACTGTTTGGAGTAGCAGCGAGGAGTACATGCTACCATCACAATTCTAGCTAGGAGGTTGCAAGGTAGAGCTTGCAAGTGTCATATCACTATCTGACGAGCCTCTCAACTTCATGAGCTTGTGCAAGTTGTGCCCAACGGTGGCTTGTCAGTGGGGATTTTCTGCTGTATTTTGTTTGCTGAATCTATGAACGAGTGTCAGTAACACTGATTACATTTTACCCATCGAGCCGACTAATTGCACTTGTTTGCCAACTTGCTTATGAGACGCATCCACTTTCGGGATTTCCACACCTACGCCACCGTATTCAGAATTCCATGCTTAAGCTTGTGGGGACCTTGCCCCTTTGACACGGCCTCAATGTCCTTCTGGATTTATGTTATCTGCCATCTTTGACCGTGACTTCATATCAGCAGATAGTACGTTAAGGGGATGGGGCCGTTTCAGATGTCTGTGCGCGCCAAATTATTTCCAACCACCGTTGCCAATGGCACCCAGAGATGGTATGGCACCTACTTGACAGCATTGCCTGATGGTATTACGTTTTGCTTATGATATTTGGTATCCACATATCCTCCTAAGGCAAGACACTATGATGTTTAGCCTAACTAGTAGTTCAGTCCCAATGTTACGGGATTGCTTATGAGAAAACTGGGAGAAGAGAGGGGGATCGTGCGGTTTCGGGGGAGGATGGGGTGAGACAGAGCGGGAGGTGGGTGGGTGGGTGACCCCCGGGGGGGGGGGGGGGGAGGGGTTTACTGCTGTTCGATGCACACACACACACACACACACACACACACACACACACACACACACACACACACACACACACACACACACACACACACACACACACACAACCACACACACACACACACACACACACAAACACACACGCACGCTCGCTCGCTCGCTCGCTCCCTTGCTCTCTCTCTCTCTCTCTCTCTCTCTCTCTCTCTCTCTCTCTCTCTCTCTCTCTCTCTCTCTCTCTCTCTCTCTCTCTCTCTCTCTCTCTCTCTCTCTCTCTCTCTCTCTCTCTCTCTCTCTCCCTCTCCCTCTCCCTCTCCATCCCCTCCCCCTCCCCCTCCCCCTCCCCTCCCCCTCCCCCCCCCCCCCCCCCCCCCTCTCTCTCTCTCTCTCTCTCTCTCTCTCTCTCTCTCTCTCCTCTCTCTCTCTCTCTCTCTCTCTCTCTCTCTCTCTCTCTCTCTCTCTCTCTCTCTCTCTCTCTCTCTCTCTCCCCCCCCCCTCCCCCCCCCCCCCTCGTCCTTAGAATACACCCGCAATGCCCTTTCCCTGTGCGAATTAGAGTCGACAAGGTGGGTTACTTTCATCTCGCTCAAAATTTAGGCGCTATGGCATCTGCAAAACTAGTAAGGCATCCAAGGAGATGGAAAAGCCTCTAGTGCCTTGAAAGATGGCCTTGAGAATGGTGGGCTAGACCATCAACAACTCAGACTCGCCGGCCGCGACTTGCGGTCCGCAACTGGCGGACCAACGTGACGGCTGCGGCCGCCGTCAGTGCGGTGAGCATCCGGTCCAAACTGACGAAGTTGATGAAGATTCATCGGATGGACACGAAGCTGTCCTACGAATCTAGCCGATCCATTCCATAGATTGTCTAGGGAATTGAGTTCATTTCCTCGAGTCCTTCAATGAACCTTCGCCCGAGGACTCTGGGCCAAGAGGCCGTCACGGCCGCAGAGTCACGGCACACTTTTGGGACGACAGAAGGAAACCGTACTGCACTGCCATCCGAAAATACATGGATTGTCTTCACGACGGACAGAGTTTGGCAGACTGCAAGGATGGGATTCTGAGTGTTGAAAATATGAGTCTAAGCCTTGTAAGACCCTTTATAGCTGGCGCGAAGGTTGTTTCGTGGAAGGTAAAGCAAGTACCGCTCCGTCCACGTCTGGGGAGACCACGGTTCCGGCCAAATGCGAGCCCTGGACAAGGCTGGGATGAGGGAAAGACAGGGAAAACATTGATTTTTCAGCGAATAAATGTAAAGGTGATGGGTCCTTGTTTGTCTGCTGGCAGCTTTTTGGGTTATAGGAAGTGTGCTGCCGATCCGACAATTGATCTGCTGGGTCCCTCCGATAGATGCAGCTGCGTAGGATTTTGACTTAACATCGTGGCACAATTTATTTATTTCTAAAGAACTGACTACATCACCAGGAAGGTGCTGACGTGCATGTTCGCTGTTTGCCACCCGTGTACTTTCGAGGCATCTGCGAACCCTTTGCGCCTACTTTTTTAATAAATTGCTTTCGAATTACCTGTGGCGTTTGGGTTCAGGAGTCTTCAATCTCAGAAAGTATCGTGTCTAAACTCAACAGCCGTTCGCTGGGAGACAAGCTGGTCAGCAACATTAAGGTTGCAGCGGCGTGATCGACACACAGTCCGCTCGTGGTGTCGTATGTGTGAGACATTTTGCACTCACGGCATGCACAGCCGTGAAAAGTGGAACAGACGATCATGGAACTTTTGACGGGTTCGACCGCCATTTAGCATTGAACGCTGCAGAATCACAAGCGTATTTTCCTCCTGTAATCACATTCTCGTGCTCCGTCCTGCCTCCAACGTATGCCTCATCATAAACAGAACATACATTATTTAATGCTTTTCTGAGATATTTTAAGTTAACGGGTTTTGACTTGCTACAAGTTGTTGAAAAAATTTGTAGCAAGTCTGAGACTACAAAAAGCGTATGTCGCTTGCCCGCAGTGATCAATCTCTGTCGCCTTGCAGCTGCAAATGTTGTCGTTGAGACATTACTTTTGATGTGCGGGAGGGTCTGACGGCGTAATCAGTCTGCTTCGTTTGTGATAATAACAGTCATGCTTTTGCAGGCTAAGCCAGCCAGCCAGCTGGGCTATGGCCTGGCACTAGTTCGTACTTCACTGTATACACATAGTACGTACTCCAACATATATCTGGAGTTTTTATCGCTTTGCAACGGCTAAACTGCGACACTGCTGAAGGCCTGGGCTAACAGCTTAGAATTGCAGGTTGCTGACATCTATACCAGGTTGAGCCGCTTTAAGAATGATCAATTGTGTCCGTGAGTCCCAGATCGACCGGGTATCAGTCAGATGATTTGTTTGGTGAGCTCAAGCACGTG
>KV908471.1:342415-347415 GCA_002005505.1 Botryococcus braunii | reverse complement strand
CAGGAGGCACACCTGGGGGAATGCGGCCATGTTGGCGGGAGCGACGGAGAACGGAGCGGGCCCTGGGGCGATCCCCACATGGCCTCCCAGGGACCCGCTTGCGGGAGCGAGGGGAGCCTGCAGTCCTGCCGTCAACCTGGCTGCTTGCGCAATGCTGCTTGCCTGCTCATGCCTCCTCCCCACATTTGTTAGTGTTATGCTCCTGTGATGCTGGGGGCTCTGCCCATCATGTTTACTGAAGCCTGGCCTCTCTGGTTTTCAATTGTTCACACCCCCCCTCTCTCTGCTTACGGCCCCTGCTCTCTCTGCTTACACCCCCGGCTCTTCCTCTCCTTACGCCCCCCCCCTCTCTCCTTACGTCACCCCCCTCTCTCCTTATGCCGCCCTCTCTCTCCTTACGCCCCTTTCTGTTTCTCCTCACGGCCCCCTCCTCTCTCTCCCGTTATGAACCCCCCCCCTCTCGTTACCACCCCCCCCTCTCTCCTTACGCTCCTCCAAACTCTCCTGAGGCCCCCTGTTCTCTCCTTACGCCCCCCCTCTCTCTCCTTATGCGCCCCACCTCTCTCTCCTTACGCTCCTCCTCTACCCTTATGCCCCCCTCCTCCTTATGCCCTCCTCTCTCTGCTCCCCCCCTCTCGTCATGCGCCCCCATCTCTCTCCTTACACCCTTACAGATGTTACAGAAGTGTGATCTCGGCATCTTTGCTGGGGAACGGATTCATGGGGTCGCGCAATGAGCTGTTGAGCCCATTGATCTTGGGTTTGTATTGGGGTTAATGGTACAAAACGCTTCCGTAGTCGATACACAAAGACGAACCCGCTTGGGTCAAGCATCGGACTCAACTGTCACTCCATGGAAGTTCCAACTTCAAGAAACACTTCATCTCCTTTTGCAGCGCCTGAACATAGAAAGAAGGAGAGCGGGAAAAAAAAGGGGGGGTACGATGCCCGATGATGTGTGGTGAAGGATTCGAACCTGCGCAGCTGCAACCAGAGAGTGAGGAAGGCGCCCGCCACTGCACCCAGGGTACTGCAGCCCCTGCAGCTCCAGGTGCGACACGCCCTCCATCGCATATTTAGTGTAGGACAAGTAACTGAAGTAGCGCAGGAACTGCAGCTGCATGTCTCCAACTCTCATGTAGAAGCCCGACAGCAGAATGGACGATGCCACATAGCCCGTTGCGAGCACGTATGCCAGGTCCTGATTTGGCGTCAGCCACACGCAAAATACCTGCGTACCGATTCCCAACCCTCATCAGTTGCCACGCCATTTGCATCGTGATTTGCGAGGCAAACACGCTCACCGCATTCCAGCACAAAGTCTGTGCGCCCCGGAGGTAAGCTCCTGTTAGGTATGTACATATAGAAATGGTTAGGTATATACATATAGAAATGATTAGGTATGTTAATATAGAAATTGTGACTGAGCCCTGTGGATGCACACACGCACGCACACGCACACACACTCACGCACACACACACACACACACACACACACACACACACACACACACACGCATGCACGCACGCATGCACGCGCGCAAACACACACACACACACACACAAAAGGGAGAGTGCGAGCATGTGAGGAGGGAGGAACACACACACACACACACACACACACACACACACACACACACACACACACACACAAAAGGAAGAGTGCAAGCATATGAAGAAGGGGGGAACACACTGAAGGAAGGGAGGGGGCACGAGAGGGCAAGAAGTATTGGGGGGAGGAGGGAGAGGGAGGGGAAGACGCGGTGCAGCAGGACAGCAAACCTGCAGTTGGATGGACAAGAGGGCCTGCATGCAGATGATGATGCAGATGACCGCAATGCTGACAAAGTCGGGTCGGAGCCCCGCCAGCCCGTATGCAGGAGGGTTCCCGCCAGCGTGTTCACCACCACCCTGGACACCTGCGCCAAAAAACAGCACGATTTGAGAAAGAGCGCCTGAAAGCTTGGTCTGGAGGGTTAGGGTCTAGGGTTTGGGGTTTAGGGTTAGGGTGGTCGCTGGTTGCAGCTGGGCAGGTCCGGAGCTGCCCTGCTGCACCAGCCACGCGTGTGGATATGTGTGGATCACCCACGTGTATGGATGCTTGAGACAATACACACACACACACCACACACACACACACACACGAGAGAGAGAGAGAGAGAGAGAGAGAGAAGAGAGAAGAGAGAGAGGAAGAGAGAGAGAGAAGAGAGAGAGAGAGAGAGAGAGAGGAGAGAGAGGAGAAAGAGAGAGGAGGAGAGAGAGAGAGAGAGAGAGCGAGCGAGAGAGAGAGAGAGAGAGGGAGCGAGGGAGAGGGGAGAGAGAGAGAGAGAGAGAGAGAGAGAGAAGAGAGAGAGAGAGAGAGAGAGAGAGAGAGAGAGAGAGAGAGAGAGAGAGAGTGGGGGGGGGGAGTGCGTGAGAAACTCCAAACAAAATTGCCTTTCAGTCACAGCGCCTCTCCGAGGAAGAGCAACCTTGGGGGGCCCCTTCTTAGTCTTCTCTCTCATGCCGAAGGAACAATGACAGATTTCCCGTGCAGGTTCCTTTAAAGCCCTCCAAGTTCAGGTCACGAGGCCCCCTCCCTTTGATGACTTCCTTAGACCTGAGAGCTGGGCGTGAGGTAGGCGAGGTGGGGGGGGGGGGGGGGGAGGTTGTAGGATGCCCCTTCCTGGATCAAGGCGCACGCATGCACGCACACACACACACACCACACACACACACACACACACACACCACACTCACACACACACACACACACCACACACACACACACACACACCTACACACACCCACACACCCACACACACACACACACACACACACACACACACACACCCACACACACACACACACGGTACTCTTCTTGTACCAACTCCCGCCTCCCTTCACTCTCGGTGATCTCAGGGGTCGTCTCCAATGTAAATTCTCCATCTTTTCAAAAACAAAAATCTGTGCTTGAAGGCCTCCTTGCACCACTCCTTGCACCACTTCCCAATCCCCCGACCCCTTCTAACGTGGTCGTTTTGCCTGTTGTTAAGACGTCCCCCTCCCTGCAACAGCTTGCCGCGTACCTACTGTATTGTTTGTACAGTCTCCATACATCGTCCATGAATCCTCGATACATCAGATACCTGTCTGCAGGGCTGTCCTCCAGGCAAACTCAGAAGGCTGAAGTTTCTCCATGCATACATGCTTCCATACATTGGACACACAGGGCGAGAGAGGATTTGAGTGTATGGAAGAAAAGCTGGATAGGTGGAGGGAGGGAGGGGGCGGAGGAGACATGGGAGGAAAAGAGAAAAACAAATGGATATGCCGCTGTGACAGCAACACCGGGGATTTGTACCGGCAACCACTGCAGCCAGATAGTAGGCGGACGGATGGTACAAGTCGCTTGCGACATCGGCAGCAAAGAATTTCCGATCCGATACATAGAACGACATGTAGCAGAAGGGTAACAGCTCGAAGAGGAGGAGGAGGAAGAAGAGGAGCGACAGCCGCTTTGCAACCGCCTCAGGGCCATCCCCCAGGTTGTAGAATACTAGCCCTGCAAGAAAGAACAAAAAAGGAATCTCACTGCACACACACACACACACACACACACACACACACACACACACACACACACACGTACGCTTGCGCACACACTCCCTCACACAAACACACACCCACGCACGTGCATGTTACCCCAAAATACTTAGGCATGCCGGCAATGCACTCATACACCAGGGTGCGTTTGCATACTTGTGTGTGTGTGTGTGTGTGTGTGTGTGTGCCACACATGCGCGCGCGCGCACACACACACACACACACACACACACACACACACACACACACACACACACACATACGGGGACGCAGACACAGCGCACACACAGGCTGCGGGCTAGTGGGGGAAGAGAATGAGAGATGGGCACAAGGAGAGAGGGAGGGGAGAGAGGGGGGGAGAGGGGAGGGCGAGCCTGGAAGGGGGAGAGGGAGGGAGAGAGAGAGAGAGAGAGAGAGAGAGAGAGAGAGAGAGAGAGAGAGAGAGAGAGAGAGAGAGAGAGAGAGAGAGAGAGAGAGAGGGGGGGGGCGTGGAGGAAAGTCGAGCGGCATTGCCGGAACGCATGTGCAGGCATGCATGCAGGCAGACAACGGAAGGGGGAAGGGCTTACCTCCGAGGGTACCGACCCAGGTGGCCAGGAAGATGCGGGACGTCGCGTCGGTGGGGTTACGCAGCTGCGTCAGCATTGCCCTTCTCAGCAGGACCCTGAACTGAGTCCACCAGCTGCAGCCCACATATCCAGATGTTCAGACTCCTTGAATGTTCAGATTCCTTGACAGTTTAGATTATTTGAAATTTTAGATTAGCATTCGATTTAGATTTCTGGATTTCTCCATTTTCATGACTCTCCAAGTGTAGATCGCTGTGCTGAATTTGACCTGAGTCGTCCACCCTCTGCACCTAAAACACTCTTAATGTGCAGACCCTTTGGGTGAGATTTTTTCTTTTTTCAAAACTGTCTGTGTGTAGATTGCCGCGATTTCTTCAAGTTAACCTACCAGCTGGTGCTCGATGTATAGTCTTAAGTTCATATCTCTACATCACCAGATGTCTATACTTTCAGAAGTCTCTCTCTCTCTCTCTCTCTCTCTCTCTCTCTCTCTCTCTCTCTCTCTCTCTCTCTCTCTCTCTCTCGCTCTCTCTCTCTCTCTCTCTCTCTCTCTCTCTCTCTCTCTCTCTCTCTCTCTCTCTCTCTCTCTCTCTCTCTCTCTCTCTCTCTCTCTCTCTCTCTCTCTCTCTCTCACACACACACACACACACACACACACACACACACACACACACACACACACACACACACACACAAACAACGGGGGCCAGGCATCACATTCCGAGAAAGCATTGACCTCAGCAAAGTAAGGGAGACGAAGCTCCAACAAAGATTAGAAGCCTCAAGTACAAGGAGCTGCACAACAGCAAGTGACAGCCCCATAAACTTAAGGGTTTTAAACTTCAC
>KV908471.1:329964-338163 GCA_002005505.1 Botryococcus braunii | reverse complement strand
AACTCTTACAGGCCTCCGAACCATCATGCAAGGCAATTGACTCACCTGACAATCACAGCCCCGAATCCAAGTTTTTTCCTGTTTCAATGAGGTTTTTGGTGTCTCTATCCCAAATGCTGCATTATGATGGACTCCCGAAGTTGCGGATGCCGTGAGGGAAAGAGTTCGCCCGATCGAAACAGCCTTAGTGAGCGCATCCTCTGGTGCAGGGGCAATCTCGGAGCAAAACAAACGCTTCCATGCTTTGCTAACGATACCATTGACTTTCTCTAGCGAGTAAAGAAGGAGGATGACACCGAGGATGTGGGCGACGACCACAGTCGGCACCCACACCTCATGGAGCACGGCCATCTACCGTCAGGCTGAGTTTAATGTTATCAGAGTTCCCTGCATGGGCCTAGCCATTTAAGAAATCAATAGTCCAGGCTGCCTGCGGCCGTGGAGGCCTACCGGAGATAGGCCAACCTTGGCTGAGTGGCAAATTCGAGCCTGATTAGGCTCTGCGAATGCGACGAGTCGACAAAACGTGTGAGAACTCCCGATGGCACCGGCAGCTGGGGTGACCAGCCTGTGGTGCTCGGTCTCGGGTCACCTCGGGTCACTGACCTGAGCCAGGGCCCCGTGGATCCCAGTTTCCAGCCTAGGACCATTCCAGTTGAAACACGAGGAAGGGAAAGGGGGGAGGGGGGGGGGGGGGCTGGGGGGACTACCTTTTAAGTGGGGAGGGACGCGAGGGACAAATATGATTCAGCTACTGAAATTCAGCGCATACTGTATACTTCGCAACCTGCAGTCTACCTGACATTCCTGGTCCCACCCGGCTAGTTCTCCCCAACTCCCAAGCATTTATTTAGTTGGACCCCTCACTACCAGCACAAACATTGCAAGCCCCAGTATTTCACTCATTCACCACATGAACTACATGACTTGTTCCTTCCATTTCACGTTGTCTGGGTAGGCTTGGCCAGAGATAAGGACAGACTGATGAAACACCGTTACATAAGAGCTCGCGCACCGCCCTATGTGTGTGGGCGAGCCATATGACTGGTCATAGTAGTATGACGTCACTACAGAGGACAAAAAGAAAGTCAAGAGCTCCAAAGAGGACCAAAAGATAGTCGGTAGGGCGTAACTTACCGGAGTTGAACATGTAGCGTAGCTAAAAGCTATGGTCCCGCAGACTTGCAAATGGGGTGCTATTGCTTATCCATTCAAGCAAACAGACACATTCTGTGCTGAGGTCACACATGAATTGCATGCAAGCAAAGAGTACATTGGAGGCGTTGACGTCCTTGGAGGCTGGACGACAAGACTGCGTTTGTCGGCAAGATAGCATCACAAGTCCAGTCTATTCCTGATTTATACCAGCTCATGTCAGAAAACCTATGCTGGCGTGACACTGAGACCCCAGCAGGACTGAAAAGGGTGAGTCACCGGCGGTGACACATAGCCAGCTGAAGAACTGTTGCTGATCTGGTAAGCTATTCCATTTACAAAAATAGTCGCTGTCCACACATGGACGCCTACCAGGGTTCTCAACTGGCATTCTGCTTAGGCAGCTCTCCCCAGACCTGCTACGCCTAATGGTCTTTGGTTCCAAACGACATATGTGGTGCTAAAAACTCTCGTTGCCACGCACCCTACCTATAGCCTCCGAGCTCCTTCACAGGGAAGCCCTCCTCCCTGTCAGTTGACATACTCAGACAAGAACCTACAGAACTATCTAAGTGCATGATCTTTATTGTAGGCCATGACTCTGCGTATATAAGCACGGCCTAATCTGTGAACAACTTAAATTCGTAAACCCTCTGTTGGGGAGCCAGGGACACCGTTTTTAATCGGACTACTTCAGTCACTCACTGGAGAGTTCACCCGCTAAATATACTTCATCATGAGATGTCTCATACTGAAATGAACAGCCACTGCTACTTCATAAATGGTCTAACATACCGCAGGTGCTGGTTGGTGCACCACATCCTGCAAGAATCCCCCCCTGCCCCCAAAAATGACCCATGATGCCCTCTCCTCTCTCCGCCTGCATTTACTGCCCTCTCTCGACCCTACCCCCCCTCTCTCTGATACACATGCACGCCGTTTACCTTGCCTGAACAGCTGCACTTGTGGGAAAAACACCTTTAAAGCTGGAGCAGTCAACGCAGAGCATCAAGAGTATGTCAAGAAACCGTTTGATTCTTGATGCAGCTGAGTTGCATATTGTGTTGAGGAATCCTTCAAATGGCAGATGACTCAAGTTGAGTAACCCTGGCCTTTGGAGTTCCACCCCACATGCTGGCCATAGTGACAACGGTTGCTTTCATATACACAAGGGACCCCTTTCAGTAGGGTTCTCCACAATCTGACGAAACATCTCGTCATCAGTCTCACATAGGCCACAAGGATGACCATGCATGACTCTCAAGCTAACAACTTATGTTTTGATGTACCAGAAACAAAAGATTGAGGGCTCTTGCACAGGCAACAGTCCGAGTGCACTGATTCATGTCAATCTGTAGAAGGAATTAACAAATGACCTTGTTGGCATCCCAGGCGTTTTCACAATCTCTGGGCATATACCTTGGGAACAATTTCGTTAAGGTTTCCGACCTCCTCCACAATGTGGCGGTACATCTTGTCATCAATGCCCCGGAAACCCCTGAGCAGGACCCTGTAGGCGTCCCCAGGAAGGGAGAGATAGGGCAGGTATGTGATGTCCGTGGTGAAGTCAACACCTGTGAGAGGAGCTTCTCTGGGACTCCATCTCCACTCCAGGATGAAGACTGGCAACTCCACACCCGGTACGCGTGCCTCGTATTTCACACCGTGTTCGTTCGACTCCACAACGGCCAATTGCATGTCGATATAGGCCTGCAGTACCCCCCCCCCCGTCTAAGCACATACTCGTTTTTGATTTGTGTTGTGCAGAGTGGTTTCTGACCCAATTCAACGTAGTGACCTCCGGGACTGCAAATGGCATTTGGAAGACGCCATCCCCCAACTTCTGCTTTCAGTGTGTATATCCGTTTGATCTTACACCGACCCCAGGACCTCAACTCATGCCGTCCCTAACGGCACGGCTTGACATGCAACCATGACCTTTGTCAAAACCAATAGACTCTTTCCCAGGGGTACTACCTCACCTTTTTTGTTTGTCTGTACAAAACCACCTGTGGCTGACCCAAGCATGCAGGCATAAGACACACATCCAATAACAAATAAAACACTGCAACTTCTCGTCTTAATATGGTAATCACAAGGGGATCTCAAGCATCATCGACCTGCTTTTTTAATTGCATCAATGAGGGACCATAAGCCGTATGAAGCAGGCAGAGAGGGTCACAATCAGCTTCAACCGCCTCACCTGCGGCTTGCACTCTTACCAAACATACTGAAAGCGTACCGGGCTTGCCTTCCAATCAAAATCAATACAAATCAAACCTGAAAAGGGATGGGGCTGTGGGACTGGTGGTCCCGCACCCCTATCCCTTGTCGGGTTTGTCATATATTGAAGCTGATGCATGTACCAAGTTGCTCGACACCAAGAGACGGATGGCAGTACATTTCAGAGCCAGCATCTTTGCTGGTTATGCAGGACCAGCCCACAAGGCACACAATCATTGAAGAACTGTAGGGCTACCTCAGAAGGAGGCTTCAGCAAGTCTATCAAATCGCATATGCCTAAAAGCGAGACCAACAAACGACAAATGTTTCCTCGGGGGGAAGGGGATATGGTGTACATACCTGTGTTGCAGCGGCCGTGCTTAAAGTGGCAAAAGAATTAGTCTTCAGGTAGCCGTCTGTCTCATTGGACATAAAGATTTCAGTGTAGCGTATAGTTGCCCCTTTTCCACCCGTGCTTTCATTGTTGAAGTAGGGATAAAATCCCTGGATGTGGTCCCGCGGATGCCTGACCTCCAAGCACACTTGGAATGAGCTTATGTTACAATTTTGCATGAAGCTTTAGATTTCCTGCACGCACGTCGGGGGCTGTGTCCTCTACAGCACTATGCCGTGATACTATTGCAAAACATCGATGAGAAGTTACGTATTCCCCCCCCCCACACACACACACACTTAAACACACCCACACCCACACCCACACACACACACACAGACACACACACACACACACACACACACAAGCTCGTAAAGTACCTACGCACACTGCACACAGATCCTCCCTTCCCTCTATCTAATACGTGTGTGTACTGAGATACAGAAAGGTTAGATAGATCAGAAAGGGGTAGAAACCGAAATTGAGAGGGGTAGGGCCGGGAGATGGCAAGTGACCGGGGGAGGAGGAGAGGGAGAGACAGAAGGAAGGGGGGGGGGGGAGTGACACACACACACACACACACACACACACACACACACACACACACACACACACACACACACACACACACACACACATATATATATATATATATATATAGAGAGAGAGAGAGAGAGAGAGAGAGAGAGAGAGAGAGAGAGAGAGAGAGAGAGAGAGAGAGAGAGAGAGAGAGGGAGAGAGAGATAGATGGGGAGTCTGAGGTAGATAGCAAGTAGTTACAAGCCTGTGTATGTGTGGGGGGAAGGGGGGCATGGAATGCTTGCAATGGACGACACAGAAAGCTTACTACTGTTTTCTGTCCTCCTTCCCAAAGGGTCTGTTCAGCAAGAAGCAGAAAGGAGCAATTCCCAAGGTGTGTGGTGATGCAAATATGTCAGTTCACACTTCCTCTCGTTTTTGGGACGCTCTCAGGAGAGATCATACATGAGAAGGTAGTTGGGGTAGACTTTGCCATCGGAAGGGTTCTTCGCGCTCCCCCCGATGTTCAGGAACCACCATTGCAGCTGTTCGGGTGTCACATCTGGCAAAGGAGCATGCTGAATATGCACTTTATACCCTCCAGGTATGTTTTGCCGGGTAACGTTGGCAGTCTCATAAGGCAAATACCTGTAAGCCACAAGAGGATTGTTTGTGACTCCCTACAACCAGGACGGAACAGATTTTTGTGTATCCAGGAGACTGGGATTGAGGGAAGTGGTCCCTTGGGCAAATAACTTCCTTTGGACCAGAACAATAACTGGGATGGGGGGTCCATTATAAGCTGAAGGGGAAGCTTGTGGCAGAGGTCTGTCTCTGAAGGACATTGGCGTCGCCCTCAAGTGGAACTCAGATGCACCCGTACCACTTAAATAGCATCTGGTGGCACGATGCATATTGCAGTGTCCAAACAATGCAAGGTAGCTCTCCCTTAATAAGTCAGGCTGGCATCAGACGGACCAGCCAATCCAAGATCGTAATAGAATTGGCAGAACCAAGATTGGGATAGCAAATTTACTGGACATGCATGGTTCCAAGCCACTATCCCTCCCAGCCCTCCAGTCCCTGACCAAGCTTTCCCTTTGTCAATCCCTCCCCACTCATTGCATTGTCCTCTAATGATCTCTGACGTCATCACATCCCTCTGCATATCCCTCCTACTATCACCTTGCCAACCCTGCAACGCCCGCAGCTCTACTCCTTCCTGTACAAGTAGGGTTCCTCTATTCGCGCCCAGAGGATGCGGCGTACCCGTTCTTTTCGATCCAAGACTCTGCGGGCCGGCTTGCAGGCAACATCGCCGGTCGAAGGGATAGAGAGACGGGCCCCGTGTATCCTACAGGGGCCCATGCAGGTATGTAGCGGACCCAGGACTCAGGAGTGAGGCCGCTAGCAGCCTGCAGCTGCTCGGCCAGGCCCGCCACAAACTCCACCACAGGTGCGGGGGCCGTAGCGGCATTCTGAATGGCGGATGTGACAGCAGCAGGCCCTTCAGTGTAGTATCTGAGCATGTCCAGGGACACCGCAGCTGTGGCTGCCCGTGCCAAGTCTGCTGCCCCTGGGGAGTTAGCGCCTCTTGGAGCAGGCACACCTGTCGAGCCCGCTGTTTGGTATGAGAGTTCATGCCATGGCAGAGCCTTGGCACTGTGTTATCTCTCTTGTGATGGGGTGGGGGGGGGTGGGCACAATGGAGGGAGAAGGCAAAATATAATGACACCGGATGTCCGAGAGATAGTGGAGGCTCAGAAATTAGCTCTATCAGCCAGGCTACAGCCTCCTGCTTCTGGATTTATTTGGGACTGAACAAGTGATGGTTTTGATGCAACTGCATCAGCCAGGGTTCAGAGGTAGGGATCATGGGTTATAAGAAGAAGCATGCATGGACGAAACGGACCAGTGCTGTAAATGCCACAAGAAGTTTACTGTACGAAAGGTGTCCAGGGGTATGTTATGAGCATTGAAACTCAAGCACATCAAGCTAAAGGTGCAAACCCCTGCCCAGAAGGATGTGTTGCATATGGCCTCGACATAAACTTCCCGTAAGTTTAAGGCGCTATAGTTGCGATCCCTCACCCCTGAGATCCCTTTCTTACATTTGTTCTTGTCAAGGAACTACCCTTACTGCTACTTCCTTTCCCATCTTCCTTTGATAGTAATGACGTGTGCCATATCATGTGTAGTCAGTGAAGGTGCGTTGTTTAAACTAACTTCATACATGGTCTCATACCTGTGATTGTCCTTATGGTGCTGCTTAGCACGTCTGTGGCAGGTGCGAAGATCGGACTCAATGTTTGTGACAGGCTTGGAGCCAGCAAAGCAGGTTGTGACGCCATCAAAAGGTACAATCCTAAGCATTGGGTCATTAATATTACTCCCCTCATGTTGCCCGCCCTGCACACTGAAAAATGAGAAGACATTTTGTTTGACAGTGTGGCATGAAAGGTACCCTGCAGAATTTTGTGGCACGATAGGTACAGATTGTCTTGCAATCCTTCCAGAGCCCAACAAGCAATGATGTGGCATTAAATTATTCCAAAAGACGAGAAATTAAACCAATTAATGATTGTTGTACGTAAGCGTGTCGTTGCACAGTCTACTATTCTTTTCTTATTTCTTCTGTTGGGTGCAGTAGGGTGGCTCTTACTGCTTTTTCTACAGATTTTAGAAAACTTAGCATGTTATCGCAGGGTTTTGCGGCGTTCTTCAGAAAAATCTTACCATTGCCTCTACTTTCTCAAACTAAGCTCAAACGAAATTCCCGAACCATTGTAGGTCTTAATGCAGCAATATAAATTCTAACAAGTAAACATACTGAAATTTATACCTATTTCACGAGCAACTACGCAGAATTTGTCCGAATTCATAGGCTGGTGGTACCTTCCCCTCTTTCGGCCTAATTCTTCAATAAGAACTCCGCCCGTTCAGGTCCAATTGCAACGCTGAGAGACAATGGTCACACCAGCTTTTAAATTTCCAATTTGCTGCAAGATATATGTGTATCGCTGTTTTCTTGCTTAACTGGTCGTTCGTAGCGGATACGGAACTCGGTTGACCACGGCCGGTGAAGCCCAACTCAAACACTCATCTTTACGCTGCAAAGCCTTTGTTAGAGCTTTTAATAGCTTATTTAAAAGGGTGAATGTAAAATTCCTTGAGGTTGTGCCTTTCGTCTGTCTTACGCTGTATTCCAAGACTCCTCGGAGCCTGCGGTCCGTAGGAGTCCCACGGTGCAAATTTAGAAGTAATCCCGTCACGTCGTTATGATGCTTCGAATTCAAGTCATCCGATGCATTTGCACCAGCACTGCTGGTCCACCACGCAAGGCTACAAATGGCTTTAGGAAAAGGAAGATGGAAATGGCTTGTGCTTCAAACGCTAAAAATGAGCGGGACAATCGTTCCAGAAAATAGGATCAGTGAACAGTGCTCCCTGAGCATCCCTGGACGCTGCCATGAAACATTTATCAACCCAGTCCAGCACAAGAAGGTAGACATTGACCAACGCTGCGTATGCCAGGACAGAAGCCTTGCAAAGGATCCTTAAACTGGGACAGGACAAGCCTTCCGAAGCACCTGTCTTCAAGAAGCTGAAGCAGCCATGGCCGGTCATGCCATGCATATGATACTAGATGGGCAGCATCCGACTACATTTGAATACAAATCCTTCTCCTCTTGACACAACCGACCAATTGCAGCCAAGCGCAATGAGTGCATGTAGGCACGAAGACACCGTTGAACCAGTGCACCACACGAAGTCACAGATGAATTACAAGGCAGAAACTAAGCAGGTCAAGAGGGGGTATACACATGTGCACACGGATGTTTGCCTGCACATGCATTTGCACATGTGGGCCAGCATTGATCAGAGTTAGAACTGCGTCTTGCTCATCT
>KV908471.1:322464-324964 GCA_002005505.1 Botryococcus braunii | reverse complement strand
GACGGCTAAGACTGCACAGTCTGTATCCTGTAGCAACAAGGCCTGTGAACATTCGGAGGTGAACACAACTGATATGCATAAGCACCTGACATCTGGAGCCTAAAATTTATTCCTGTAAGATGACTATAAAGAAATATCATAGAAAGCAGCTGCCGACACAGGGTGCACTACAGAGGTATGAGCTAGAACCCTAAAATCCTAATCTCATCTAAAACTATTACATGATTTACCTTATATAAGAAAGTGGTGTTTTGAAAGCTTGATTTACTTCCGACCTAACTTATGTTTGAATCGTTTCCTCGAACTATCGGGCTTGCCGTCCTCCAATCCTGCCCGCAGAGGTAGAAGCAAAAGAGTTTGAACGGTGTAGAGTGTATTTAAGAATTTATTTATCCTCTTGAGGCAACAACGTGCGCCTTACTAGGGAAGGCGGTGTGCGTGCACTGATTAACCGTACGAGAAATGAATCCGATCTGTCGGGCTTCTGTTTGTAACACGGTTACAGTAACCGGGTTACGGACAGCCGCGCGTCCCTCCCGCGACTCCGAGCGGCCCGCGAGCTCGGCGGCCCCAGGCCACTCGCCTCAGGCGGCCTGTGATGTACAGGGGGGAACCGGTGCATAGTGGGAGGGACGCGCCGTGGCGCGTGGAGGGGGCACACGCGGGCGGCCTAAGGGCGAGCTCACCCGGTGATCCTCACCGATTTTGTCCCAATATTCGGTGGCCCCGAGGCGAGGCAGTGCCACTCCCAGTTGCAGTGGCCCACTGGCATATGAACTCGAGACTCGAGTAGAGAGTCTCCGGGTCCCGCGATTTTGGAACTCGCTGTCGAGTGTCCTCCATTTACTGCTGTCTTGACGGTGCCTATCCGGTTCCCCACATGGGCTGGCTCCTTGAAAGCAATCCGTGACCTTGGGTACCTGTGCAGGTACTCCCTGCACACAAGTGACGTCACAATTGGCGTCGACGCCATCTCTTTGCACCCTACTGACGTGCGGCCCATTAAAGAGTTGCACGCTCTCGAGCTTGCCGTCCATGCCACGACTAAACTGTTGCACCCAAGCTTTGCCCATCTAAGCGTGCCCAGCTATGTTCTTATCACGGTTGTTCCCTCGCCCTGCCCATGCGAGTTGCGACAGGCCATTTCTGTGTTACGCATCTCCGCCCCATTTGCGGGTGGTCCAGGCCTGCGGCTCGATTGGGTGTGCACATCCTCCCCATATAATGGATTGGCCCTGCCATCGGGTTCCCCCCCACCTTCGCCAGTGTGGAATGTTTCCTACCGTGGCAATTTGTGATTAGCCCCACGTTTTTGGGTGTCCTTCATTTGACCCTGTGCGTCAACGTTTCTGCCACTTCCTTGTCCCTCTTCCACATCTCTTTCCTTCCGTCCCACCCTCGCCCCCCTCTCTCCCTCTCCCTCCCTCTCCACAACCCCCCCCCCCCCTCTCTCTCTCTCTCTCTCTCTCTCTCTCTCTCTCTCTCTCTCTCTCTCTCTCTCTCTCTCTCTCTCTCTCTCTCTCTCCCCCCCCTTTGAATCACTTCGTCCCTGCCTCCCTCCCTCCCCCGCCCCCCCTCCCCCCTCTTTCGTATTTCGCACTCTTTGCTGTAGAAGATGGGAAGCCGTGCTGGACAGTGGTTCAGTCCAAACTTACCACGACGTTTTCTGGCAAACAGCTCTCTTTCAAGCATTGCAGGTCTCAGACACAGATGAGACGCAATCAAGAAGCAGAGGAAGCAGTCTCGAAAGTAGCTGAGCTACAGTCATGTGCAACTTGTTTTGCAATTAACAAGACATCACGGCACAGGCCTGCACCTACAAGGCTAGTTCACTGTCATCCTCAAGAGTAAATAATTCTTCTTTCCTAACCATTGGCCAGCGTCGATTTGCTTTGACCACTGATGTCGCCTATTGTCTTTCCCAACATTCTCTATCTTATGCAGCAATGCTACGATAATATCAATGATGACATCCAACCTGTATGCCGGCCATGTGCCGCTAGACTATCTAACACTGGTTTAGCGCCCACGTCCGTGCTGTATTTTAGCTTAATAACCCCTTCCTTGCGCCTAGTTCCTCATCGGTAATGTGATCACAAACCGTTTGATTCGAACTTCGACAGCGATTTTGCTGCAAAAGGTACCCAGCTCTCTTCCAATTTTTCAGGCCTCTAACACGTGTGAGACGAAGTCAACGAGCTGACAAAGTAGCTTCCTACTCGAGCAGAGTAAAGACTACCGGCTCGGCTCGGTCGGAGAGAAACTCTCACCGAGAGCTTGAGCTGTCGCCCACAGAGCTCAAAAGGCCATGAACACATGGCGCGCAAGGGAGCTAACCTATTGGTTTCCTGGGGGCTCTTGTCCCGGGAGCCGCTAGGGTTCAGGTCGATTAGTACACCACCTGGTCCCTGGTCCCTCTTGTGAACAACACAGACACAGAGAGCCACTCCCCCGAGGGAAACCCCCTGACTACCCTGAACACCCCTCCCTCCCGACTTCA
>KV908471.1:312464-317464 GCA_002005505.1 Botryococcus braunii | reverse complement strand
CTTCAAAGGTTTTGACTGCTCAGTATACATCCGTTCGGATCCTGTCCCTTGGATGTAGGAGGATATACACACACAGGAGGTGGTTCAACAACCTTGTGCATGGAAACTGCAATGCTCATTATGATGTAAGCATTAAGTATGTAGCAGCGCTCACCCTTTGCTTTCAGAGGGAAGGACCAAAGCTCGTCTTCCTCTGTGACAACTGAATCCCAGCAGGCGGCTGGGAGCGGAAGCAGAATCTGACTTATCTTCTAGGAGATAGATAGGAAGCGCTGTAGAAAAGATTGATGGTGTTCCTCAATTGCTGTATCGTTTCCGAGTACACGCTTTCGATCTTTATCAAGATCTCGATCAACCTACTCCAAGCCCGCCCTCGGATGTGGAAATAGAGAACCCTTGCTGTAAGGAGTTCCTAAAAATTTCTATCAAGCCTCTGAGGCCGAATTGTGCGGCCCTTGAATTGTACGTTGTTCTTGCGGTTGTTAGCTGCACGCGAATTTCAAATCAAGCTGTTTCCCGCTAACAGCTATGCGAGCGGGGCACGTACAGTCGTACCGTCGACTTGAGGTTTTCGAGATTCCTTGCGAAGTTCCCTCCCTCCCGTACTACCCATCTTCCTTTTTCCTTCCTTCTCTCTCCCTCCATCTCCCACCCCCGCCCCTTCCCAAGCCCCCCTTCCTTCCCTCTCTTTTCTATTTTCGCATTCGCTCGCTCGCTCGCTTGCTCCCCCTCTCTCTCTCTGCACCCCCTCTCTTTTCCTATCTGTGTTCGCCTTATTTGGGTTTGGCCCTATACCCGGCGGGCCCACCGACTTGGACACGTGGCACATATGGCACAGGGTGCCATATGTGCCACGTGTCCAAGTCGGTTGCTGATATATTTCACGTCTTCTTCTAAGTTATTGCTGACACCCGGACAGAAACCCAGACTGAAAACCCTTCATGAACTTACTTTACCCTTGAGAACACAGACTCACGCAGTGCATACCGCAAACCGGGGGTAGCCACCTTGCAGGATAGACTAACACATCCTTCACATAAGCGGGCACCCCACGGGAGGGAGCGTACCACTCGGGGAGTCTGGTTCGCCCATGTGGTTCCTCTGGCCCAAGGACCTCTAAGTTATATTACCCCATTGATGCTGAGCGGAAAGGTATAAAGCACCTCACTGTATATACGGTGGGAAAGGGGTGCCCTTCTGGTTCATATAAGAGAAATTACGTAACCTTTTATGTGAATAAATCTCTCCGCGGAGCGATTTCTCTCCGTGTGTGCTTGGTCATGCACACATTACAGCTCCTATAGAGCAAATAGTGAAGCACACTGTTTTCTAAGATTAGCACTTTGCTGCACCATGCGGCCATGTCAACCTCGGTCCCCGAGGTCAATGCACAGGGACACACCTACATGCGAGCGCGCATGCAACACACACACACACACACACACACACACACACACACACACACACACACACACACACACACACACACACACACACACACACACACACACACGCATGCACGCACGCACGCACGCTCGCACGCACACACACACACACACACGCACGCACGCACACACACACACACACACACACACACACGCACACACACGCACACACACACGCGCACACACACACACACACACACATACACACACACACACACACACACACACACGCATGCACGCACGCACGCACGCACGCACACACACACACACACACACACACACACACACACACACGCACGCACACACACACACACACACACACACACGCACGCGCGCACGCGCGCACGCGCGCACGCACGCACACACACACACACACACACACACACACACACACACACACACACACACACACACACACACACACACACACAGACACATACAGGCATGTACATGTGCGCGTGTGTACCTGGCCGGCCATTGGGCCATCGATCCCACAAAGACATTATTACAATAGCAACGAATTCGACTATGACGACAACAACCAGCACTGCTAGGAAGGCTACATTGGCCCTTCTGTGACCAGGAGGGATCGCAATAATTAACATGGTGACCTTGGCCACCATGTGACCTTATCAGGTGACCTTGGCCACCATGTGACCAGGTGTGCTCACAACAGGGGTTACCTCCGCCACCATGTGACCATGCGTGATCAGTACGGTGGTATTGTCCACATCAGGCTCCCGTGGCCACTCTAGAGCCAGTGCCATATCGTTATGCATATGGCAAGGCCTGGATACGCATGAGTACCCATCGATACCTATCGTGGCCACAACTGTATGCTTCTCTAGCAAATATCCACGGCCGTTGAGGTGTGGAAATTCTTTGTCAAGGCCGAACTTGAGTCAACCCTGACGTCAGTACTAGCAAGAGTAACTTGCTCTAAAACCCATGTTCGATTTTGCACCTTTCCGGTGCCTGGCCTAACCTTCACAACATTGATTTGTTCCTGGGCAATCCCAGGAGGATACTTGCAGAACACCCCTGGAAAATCTTAATTATACCACGAGTTTCTGCACAACCGGATTATGTCCAGATGCACTACTGTTATGTCCATTCCAACAAAACAACAATCCGAAATATCCCCGAATGACCGATTGCCCTCCACTCGAACCAGTTACTGGCTCAAGCCTCCCCTTGAACTTGTAGAAACGTAAGTGAACTCGCCCCACCCATACCGGCTTTCCGGAAGGATCCTACTTGAAAATTTTCGCGTATTTGTCCCCAGAGAGCTCATGATCAAAGCATACTCGCCCTGCAGCTGTCCATACTGCTTGCCCTCGTGCCACTCTCTCAAATACTTGTCCCCAAGGGCAAAGGTGACCCCGCCCTGCCCAAGCTCCCTGCCCTCCTTCCAATATCCAATTATCCCGGTTGCCTAAGGTCCCCCCACCCATCTCAACACTCGTACTAGCAAAAAAAAAAAAAAAAAAAAAAAAAAAAACCCCGTGGGTGCCCCAAAAAAGCCGGTGCCCAGAAACTCTCCCCAACGACTGCTCCCCAGCTTTTGGGAGGCTTTAGACCTTTAAGAGAATGGGCTCCAACTTAGCGCCTCCCCCCCCACCCCCCATAAGAAAAAAGAAAGGAAAAAAAAGAAAGACAGAAAAAACAAGCACCAAAAACTCCCAAACAACAAGGGCCCAAAGAATTCCCAAGAAACAGATCCCAAAACCAGGGTTCCAAAAGCCATCTCAACAAAAATTCCCTAAATGCCCCCAAAACCCTTCCCAACCGTGCGGCACATGAAGCTTTTTAAAATAGAACATTATCATACATATCCAAGGGCATCCCCCCGAACAGTGTCTCCCAGAGCCTCACCAATATTTTACCGGAAATGTCCCTAAACATCTCCCCACTGGAGCCAACAAGAACAACTAACAAACCTTCCCAAACCCAACATCACGCACTGGACGCCATCAGCCAACGTGTGAACTTGTTCTTCCCTTGTTTCCGGCCCTCTTTCCACTCCCCCACGTACTTCCCCCCAGCGGGATAGGCGTGCTCGCCACGCCCATGCTGCTTCCCTTTCTTCCACTGCCCCACGTACTTGCCCCCACTGGAAAAGGTTTCTTCGCCATGCCCATGCTGCTTGCCGTCCTTCCACTCCCCCACGTACTTGCTCCCATTGGCCCAGGTATACTCGCCGTGCCCATGACGCACGCTCTCCTTCCTCTCCCCCACGTACTTGTCCCCATTGGCAAAGTTGTACTCGCCGTGCCCATGCATCTGGCCCTCCTTCCACTCACCCACGTACTTGTCCCCATCGGCACAGGTTTCTTCGCCATGCCCATGCTTCATGCCCTCCTTCCACTCCCCCGCGTGTTTTCCCCCATCGGCACAGGTGCGTTCGCCCTGCCCATGCTCCTTGCCCTCCTTCCACTCCCCCACGTACTTGTCCCCATTGGCCCAGGTGCGCTCGCCCTGCTCATCCTCCTTGCCCTCTTTCCACTCCCCCACATACTTGTCCCCATTGGCGTAGTTGTACTCGCCATGCCCATGCGGCTTTCCCTCCTTCCATTCGCCCACGTACTTTTCCCCATTGGCATAGGTGCGCTCGCCCTGCCCATGCTTCTTGTCCTCCTTCCACTCCCCCACGTACTTGTCCCCATTGGCATAGTTGTACTCGCCGTGCCCATGGCGCTTGCTCTCCTCCCACTCCCCCACGTACTTGTCCCCATTGGTATAGGTGCGCTCGCCCTGCCCATGCTTCTGGCCCTCCTTCCACTCCCCCACGTACTTGACCCCACTGGCATAGTTGTACTCGCCGTGCCCATGGCGCTTGCTCTCCTTCCACTCCCCCACGTACTTGTCCCCATTGGCATAGTTGTACTCGCCGTGCCCATGCTTCTGGCCCTCCTTCCACTCACCCAAGTGCTTGTTGCCAGAGGGCCAGGTGGCCTCGCCATGCCCATGCTGCTTGCCCTCCTTCCACTGCCCCACGTACTTGGCCCCATTGGCCGAGGTAAGCTCGCCGAGCCCATGCCGCTTGCCCTCCTTCCACTCCCCCACATAGGAGATCACAGGGGAGGTGAAGCGGCCGCGGCCATGTGGTCGGCCGGCATGCCAGCACCCCTCGTACTGCCAAATGTGGAGGGTCCCATCCCCAGCTTTGAAGGTGTAAGCCTGGGCCTTGCATCCCTGTGGTGCTAGCTCCGGTGACGTCGTCATGCGGGTCGCCTGCGTCACAACAACGCTAGTTTATTTTACTAATGAGCGTGTACGGGATCAGCGATGGGGGAGGGGGGAAGGGTAAACACCTGAGCCCTCCCTGCCATTGTGCTACGCGATTAGTAATTCAGTGTTTTGGGGGGGGGGGGGCTTAACCTTATATACCTTGTCTCAGAGAAGCTTGTTAGAGAAGCTTGTTAGAGAAGCTTGTTAGAGAAGCTTGTTAGAGAAGCTTGCTAGAGAAGCTTGCTAGAGAAGCTTGTTAGAGCACATGTACTACATGCGGAGTTTTTGCTTCAGATGAGCACATTCCTATAAGCTACGACAATT
>KV908471.1:289964-307464 GCA_002005505.1 Botryococcus braunii | reverse complement strand
TAACATTATTATTCTTCAGCTACATTATTGGAACGCGCAGCCAGCCCATTCAGGCGCAGACACCGGTGAGCGTTCCCATCGCCACTATTCAGCGCCATCGAGGCTCCCGAGAAACTCGAAAGTGCTACACACTGCATCAAGGGCGTTTGTTGCTAGCCAATGACCTTCAATAACTTTATGTTTGAGTTTCTAATGTCGAACTATGCATGGTAGGGAAACGGGGATAATCATTTCGTCGCTGTCTCCGATGGAAACTTTGCCGTTGGCTGCGAAACGTTCTATCCTGCCATTTACAACCAGTAAGTGCTCCAATTACCCAGATTAAGCCCTGATTATAGGTGAAATCCGGCTTTGTGTATGGTCAGACAGACTTGCTGAGTTATGATGTCTTTGCGGCTGTGTGTACGACTGCTTGTTATATCTGACATGGTGTTAGGTCCTGAGTGGGTTAGAGATGGAATAAATTTTTTGGAAGCTTTAAAAAAGCTTGTTCCTGCCATCGGTCGTGCGTTCTCCTGCTCAACCGCAGCAAACGTGGGAAGCATCGATTGCACATCAGAGCCCATGCGTTACAATTGAAATCATGGTAACACAGTTGCACATAGAATGGCCACTGTTTTTCCCAGCAGATATTTGGAAATGGCGCTGACATACACTTCTGCGCTGCCCACAAATGCCACTCTGTATACTGGAGCAGGCGGTGATGCACGACCATTTATAACACAGATTTCAAATACAGAATTGCAAATCCCAGAATTAAAATGCAGAACTATTACTCCTTGTTTCTGCAGGTGGGAAGTCGTGGAGATGGCTTCAGGAGCTCCAACCCTCTTGGGTGCCTCTCTGCCACCTGGTGTGACAGGCCCGGAGGTAAATGCAGGCTCATGACCCTGAGGGGCAGTCCCCAGCAGATGATAGAAGTGACACATGCCTGAGTGCCTAGCGTCACACTAAGTGCCAATTGCAGTCAGTTGAACATTCCTTGGAAGGTTACGTCTGTGTCTCATCACATGTCGCCGGTGTCTCATGTAAGGGCCGTTGTACCTACATTGCTCCTCAGGTCATCACCTTACTAATGCATGGGTGCCCTTTCGCTTGGAACCTCCTTGCAAAGGTGCCCCGAGTAAATCATTTCACATTTACTTGCATACCAAGGTGCATTACAGCACAAGTTGCCCCGAGTAAATCAGCTCAGATTACGTGCATATCAAGGTGCATTGCAGCAGAAGTGATTCATAGGGTCCTACTCTCGGGACTCTAAGTAGGGCGTGGCCCCGGGGCTCAACTTGGCGGGAAAAGATTGGGGTCAAGTTTTGGAGGTATGGTTCAAGTGCGCTGATGCTGTCATTAACGTCAGAACGTCTCAACTGTCATACTGTCATAATGACTCAAGAGCGTTATTGGTGTTTTGCTGGGTGGAACAGCTGCTGCGCAAAACAATGGATGACGCCGCTGCGGCAGGGTTGACCGTCCTCCGGTTCTGGACCAATGGGGTGACGCCGTCATATGCCGTCCAGCAGAGCCCTGGCGTCTATAATGAGGCAATGCTGAGGGGCCTGGACTATGTGTTGGACGAGGCTCGGAAGCGCAATGTCAAGGTCAGCAGCTCGAACGCACGCACGAATATGTTGTGCAAAATATATTCTTCTTACAATTGTTCTTACATAAGAGAAATTCACAACCCCCGTCTATGTATGTTTTCCCTATGTTTCCCTTGGCAGGATACCAAAAAAATGGACATCAACTTTCGCTTTGTCCTAAATCTTCCCATCCTGGTACGGCTGGGGCTGGCGTATGCGTGGACTTGCTCCTGCCTACATTGACTACCTGTTGGCTTTGGACTGAATGAGCTTTTCTGTCCTTTAATAGTGCCCTTTACAAAAATTCAGATGTTTGGGCCACCCCTTTGTCATTCTTCTCCCCCCAGCCCCCTGTCTGAATCTAATCCCTGCCCGGGGGGGGGGGGGGGGCGGTCAATGCCACTACTCTCCGGGGTTTCCGTGGTTTCCTGCTTGGATTGAGATCCGAGCGTTATGGAGCTTGAAAAAGGTTTTGTCGATGAAAACACTAAACGGATTTGTTGGACACAACGTTTGCTCTCATGAACTCTTGATATTGATCAGATTTCTCACCAGAATTGTAAAGGGCTTGCGCTGCTCGGCAAGAGATAGTGCCTCGGTCCCTACACTTGAGCGACATGTCTCGCAATTTCATTGAAACGTAGTATTACTCGTTTGCATTTTGCACCAGGTCGCAGCTCGAGCTTGGGGTCATGACCTGCACTGCATATTGCAGCCTTTCATGTGATGTCCAGTAGGGCATCCTGCGTCTTTGCTTTCCGTGTATAATCTACACCAACATGTTCCTATGGATACCCTCCCAACTGTCAGTAGTAAAGGCTTCGGGAAACCGTTACGGCGGTGATTGTTAGAAATACAATCTTTATGGGTTTGTCGCAGTGGGCTCCATGGTTTGTCAGAGAATAGGGATGATGGAGTCTCGGTCAGGGGTCCATGAACAGGCGAGATGTTTGACGTGGAGAGAAGTTTTCGAGGGCCTACAAAAGGGGTTTTCCAAGGGTTGGGTGGTGCACAGGTGATTATGGTTTTGCTTGACAACTGGCAGCAGACAGGAGGGATTGCTGACTACATCAAATGGGCCAAGGATCCTACCCTCACGCACGATGATTTCTACACGAACCCCCAGATCCAGCAATGGTATGCATAGGTTCCCCTGGTGCCGGTACATGTAGGTCACAACTGGCAGTATTGCCACATATGCCCTGAACAAGGGGAAGCATAATCTTCCCATGAAGGCGAGAAGACAATCCAGCATGCGTGTGTCATGACATAGGAGTGTGATGGTCCTCTGGCCGTCAAGGGGGATTATACTTCACCTTGTTCAGAGCGTCTCTCGTGTATGCTCTCCTGGCAATCCAAGGTTTACAAACAAGGTTTAATATTTGTAACCACATAGACAGCTGCAGCTCGGTCGGCTTCGCCGAGTTTAATAGTTGTAAACGCATAGACAGCTCATGTTGTTTCGTGCTGTGATTCTACAAAGATATATCCCTCCTATATTTTGTGGCATGGAGCGGGTCGATGTGTCTTATCGAAGGATGCAGTTCGTGTCCATATCATGATCATATCCTGATCAGGAGACACTCGGAAGTGGCCACTGAGACATCCCCGACGCTTAAATTCTTGAGCAGCTCAATTGCACTATGGAGATCATGCTCTGGGCATCTAGTAGCACTCATATGATGCATGCATGATGATGGCAACTTGAGTGCCTGATACCATACTCTACGGCATGCCCTTGCGCAACTCGAGCTGTTAAGAAGTCGAATAAGCTTATTGGCTTATCTGACCCTGCCTGACGCGGGCTGGTGTGTCCACAGGTACAAGAACTACGTGAGGACGCTGGTGAACCGCGTGAACACCATCAACGGTATCACATACAAGGACGACCCTACTATATTCTCCTGGGAGCTTCTCAACGAGCTGCGCTGCACCAAGTGCCCGCCCGGCACCATTGCGGTACGTACCCGTATACGTCCATGCCAGTTGTCCCAAACCTTGGTCCAAATTATTACATAATCGGGGCCGCACCGAATGCCTGCATGCATCTTGAAGAAAACGCAAATATAGGCAGCACCCCTTGGAAGAATTGAGGGTATGTTAAGCACGTATGCCCTGTGCCCTGGTGACCTTGAGCTGGCGTCCAGTGGATTACCCACGCCGTCTAATCAGGGCTTTTGGGGTTGCACAAATGTTGTCGTTCCGAGCAGCAGTAGGGGCGGAAGCTCAAGAGCATGCGTATGTACAAATCTTCAGGGGCAGGTGGTCAAAATGCATCTAGAAACATGCTATCATTCTGCGGTATTGTCCGCATTCATCAACTTGCACGTGGTTACTTCCGTTTCCGTTCTCCATATATCTATTGCGGCAGTACATGACCTTCTTTGCATTCCTCAAGAACACTTGGGATGGGTCCCACTCTGTGAATTCTGTCTCTTGAGAGCAGGCATCTACTACCTTTTGCATGTGCACTTCCCATTACGGCCCCGCCCCGTCTTTGTGTGGTCTGACAGTGTCATCAGTCTCTACAAGCCAGTTCAGCCGTAATGAGGCCAGCACAGGTCCTTGCATCTTGATAATTTATGGGACACGTACTCTACCGCTTTACCTGTGTCTTTGACATACGTAAACCCCAAACCTGGCAACGGGTTTCCAGTGGAAACTTTCAAACCACCTTCCAGGCGTACTTTTTGTGTTCATGTCGCCCGTCTCTTCAAGCCCTGTTGCCGGATCACAAGCAGTCGTGAATATGTCTTTGGTGGGATGTGCCGTGCGGTGCATTCCCCTCGCGAGCTCTGCAAGACCAATGAAATGCAAGGCTGCTGAATCAGGAATTGTCCGTTGTTTGAGAATGGTCCTCATCTGAGTATACTTTCCCCAGAGTAGAATCTGCTTCGAGGGGCTTCATCGGGGTGAGGTGGCTACCCTTGCAAGTAGGCCTTAAATAGTTGTGGTTCGCACGTCACTGGGCAGAACTGGATCAAGGAGAACGCAGCGTACTTGAAGAGCATCGACCCAAACCACCTTGTCGGCGTGGGAGAGGAGGGATTCTACTCTTCGACCGCCAGCCGCTTGACAGCGAACCCCGGGGCGGACACCAGTGGCTGGGCCGCCCAAGAGGGGCAGGACTTCATCGCCGATCATTCTTCTCCGGACATTGATTATGCAGCGTTCCACAGTTGGATTGACAGGTTCGCGCTGGCCCTTGATGAAGGTCCGAGCTGAGGTCACCCTCCAACGGTTACTTGCAGGGTCTTTATCCCCGGGGCCCGAACATTGTCCTTTTCTCGCTTTGTGCGCGCGCGCGCGCGCGCGTGTGTGTGTGTGTGTGTGTGTGTGTGTGTGTGTGTGTGTGTGTGGTGTGCGTGGTGTGCGTGTGTGCGTGCGTGCTTTGCGTGCGCATACCTACATGCGTGGCGAGTCGTGGGAAATTTGGTGGTTAACTCGCCTGATTATTCTTCTTCTAAGAAGAATGCGCCACTCTACACCACAACCTCCCCACCGCAGACAGCTGTACATGCATTTTCACGCATTAGGCCCTCTTGGAACTCTCGATGTCGCTGCTCATGAATGTGCTTGGAAGGGCTGGAGAGGAGAGTTTTGCTGCTCTCACCGCCGTTGTTGCCTGCCAAGGCAGCTATTCTTTGGGGCGGGCAACTCACCAGGGGTTTGACTTCCCATTGGGGTCGCCGTGGGCGGTGCACAGCTGGGCTTATCCCCTCGGGAACGTCACGGAAGGGCGGCAGCGTGCCTGGATCGATGCTCATGCCCAGGACGGCGCCATTCTCAAGAAGCCAGTATGTGCACACCTTTCGACAGGGGGATCCTTTCAATTTAGATTTGGCTGAACCAATAGTTGGAACCAGTCTTGACGTACATGCTTATTCACGACCAATCTTGACTCTCCATGCTTTTTTCACGACCCCTGAGGGTCGTTTATGCATGCGTGTGTGAAGACTCCTTCTTGGCTTGTGACCCGCAGGGTCACGTGTGAGCAGGTCAATATGCAGAGCCCCTTCTTACTGCGCTAGCCTGCCAAGCCCCAGGGATCTCCCCCTCCCCCCTCCGGCGGGGTGGTAGGGTGTAACCTCTCGGGGGCGTTGAAGCTTTTAAAAATTTGCCGTGCCATGCCATCAGGATGTTTGCGTTACACATGATTGAATACGTAGTCAATTCCTGCCATCCCCAAGAAGACTAAGAAATTATTCCCGTTCCCAAGGACTCAATTGGTTTTTGAGAAATTGCGATTCCTGTCACCCCCAAGCACAGACTGTACATACGTAGGCAGTGGCCTGGATCCAGGAGTGCGTGGTCTTATCAGGCATGCTTCTGCACGATTTAATCGAGTGTTGTGAGAGTCCTAGATACTGCTGGAGGAGTTCGGGAAGTGGTTGAACGCGACCGTACGGGCAGACATGGCTCAACGCAACTTGTACTTCCGGATCATTTTTGACGAGTCCAACAGGTTGATCAATGCGCCAGGCTCTTACCTCAAGGTGAATGGCCTTTCCGTACTGCATTCTCTACAATTCTGTTACTTTTGTAGGTCCTACCTTATGTAATTTCTGTGTCTCTGTCTAAGTTCCAAAGAAATGCTCACTCTCTTCAATGTCGACATTTTGAAGGATTTCAAACCCTGTCCTTGACCTGTTTGAGCTCCTTCTCGAGCGATGTGAACCTGGCCGCGACGTGAACCTGGCTTGAGCGATGTGACCCTGGCCGCGACGGCAGTGGAGATCTTCTAGTAGCAGTCTTTTGCTTGAAAAACTTTGCTCCCATTCTAAGACCCCTGAAACTTATGTCATGGTTTTTGACTTCAAGTATCTGTGTTTCCTCTTGCCTGTCCCATCCTTCTACATGTCAGGGTCGTTGAGCATTATTCCCAGAGGTTAATTAGTTATAACTGCAGTCTAGATGAAATCATGTTAAGTAGCATGTGCATCAATCGACACTGTTGCAACCGTCACACACTGTGGATTAAGTCGTGCTGGAGCTCAGACACGCGTTTGTGGGCTCTCATTTTTATGATGAGATGTACGGGAGGGTCATGACGTGCTGTCGGGGCTTGAGGGCAGGGCCTTGGCTTCTGGCAGTTTTACGACAACGGCCAAATTGGGCCTGTCACAGAAGGAGGCGGCCAGGGACTGTACGGGATATACCCGACCGACCAAACCTTCTCCCTGATAACTGAGGTGGGCTCCCTGATACTGGTTCTTAGTGGCCCAAGAAATCAGTCTCCAGATGGCACAGGTCTTGAGGATTCCTTCCGCCTCCTTCCTGTTGCCATCCCATCGAGCTTTAGAGGTCTGCCGTGTAGGAGGGACTACGTTATCCATACTAATGTCCGGCCTCTGCCCCCCAATAGATTTAAGCGTTCTTCTATGCACCCATTTCTGGTCACATGTGCAGTCCAGACTTACTGACAGTAATATACTGTCTGACTGACATAGTGCATTACTGTTGTTACTATTATGTTATATATAACTAGTATATACTAGTTACTGACAGTAATATACTAGTTAGATTCAAAATGACAGGTAACATTTTAACAGTAGCAGCAAGAGCAACATCATGCAATCGCATCACCTACATGACAATAAGACCACCATCCCCAAGGGGTGCACTGGACTGTCCTAGATGGTGGTCTTATCGTCACGTAGATGATGCGGTTGCACGATGTTGCCCTTGCTGCTGCTGTTAAACTGTCACCTGTCATTTTGAATCTAACTAGTATATTACTTTCGGGTCAGACAGACCGTAACATTTCTGTCAGTAACTAGTATAACATATACTAATAACAACAGTCATGCACTATTTCAGTCAGTACATCAGTCAGACAGTATATTACTGTCAGTAACTAGTATATTACTGTCATTTTGAGTCTAAACTAGTATATACTGCGAAAAATACGTTATCAATTGTTCCTCTGTCAAGAAATACCCTCCATTCATACCCTACATCAACATCTGAGCCCAAACAAGAAATAAGCTTTTTACATCAAAAACCTTTGTTATTTTAAAACGCCTCTCACATCAACAGACTGTCAAAAGCCCACAATCAGCAGGGCTCGAAAGGGCCCACATATATGTATACCGTATCCCGCTGGCCCACGAAACTGATGTGTTTGTGTTCGCTTGACTGAAGGGGGGCGATTTGTCTTCACATTACGATGATCCCCTATTTACTATGCATAGTAGAATGGGGGATCATCCCCATTCGTAATGTGAAGACGAATCGTCCTTTTATGGATCATGTTTTTTTGGCGAGATCGTATGGCTCAAGGAACAGGATCTGGAAAGTAAAAAACACGGCTAGCCTAAAAAACAGCAAACGCCCTTGATCTTACTCACAGCAGTATTTGAGTGCAAATGGTCTTGCGCGGGCTATCCTATAAACCCGCCCGCCAGGTGACAGCAGATGTGTATGCATTCGACTCGTTTTCAGGTATCGCTGCGACTGGGTGCTCTGTACAACGTGTTTTAAAATACTTTTCACTTCAGAAGCAGAGTTGTAGCATTATCCTACCTAGTTGTCGCGTATACAGGAGCCTGCTAATGATTCGTCGGCGGAAAATTCTCGAAAGGGCTTTAAAGGCCGGCCTGCCGGTGCTGGGGACATATATATATATATATATATATATATATATATATATATATATATATATATATATATATATATATATATATATATATATATATATATATATATATATATATATGTCACATATATATATGTGACAACTAGCTAGGAAATGCTACAACTCTGCTTCTGAATTGAAGAGTATCATGGAACACGATGTACAGAGCACCATGTAGCACCGGTACCTGAAAATTAGTCGAATGCGTACACGTCTGCTGTCACCTGGCGCGCGGGTTTATAGGATAATCCGCGCAAGCTTTTTCTGCATGTAAATTGAAGACCGTTCTGCATTCAAATTCTGCTGAGTAAGATCAAGGGCGGTTGTTGTTTTATAGACTAGTCGTGTTTTTTACATTCCGGATCCTGTTCCTTAGCGAAACCATATTTCTCGCCAAGGAACAGGATCCATAAAAGGACGAATTCGTCTTCACATTACAATGATCCCCCAATTTTTTAGGCATAGTAGAATGGGGGGTCATCGTAATGTGAAGACAACTCGTCCTATCCCAGTCAAGCAAACACAAACACAAACACATCCCGGTCTTGGGCCAATGGAATTTCATATACGTATACGTGAGCCCTTTCGAGCCCTGCTGATTGTGGGCTTTTGAGAATCTGTCATTTTGAGAGGCGTCTTGAAATTACAATAGTCTTTGATGTAAAAAGCTTATCTCAGGTTTTGTTTGGGCTCAGATGTGAATGTAGGGTATAAATGTAGGGTATTACCTGAATGGGGAACAATTACTAAAGTATTTTTCGCAGTATACACTAGTTAGATTCAAATGACAGTAATATACTAGTTACTGACAGTGATATACTCTCTGACTGACATACTGACATAGTACATAGTTGTACTTTTTAGTATATGTTAGATTGGTTACTGACGGTAATTGTTGGATGATAGCAAAGCGGAAGAGGTTTTAGATTCAGACGAAGTCGTGTGTCCACCAAAAAAGATGTTACATGAATGATTCGCATGCCCACTCTTAAACCCGGGGCGAGTTGAATTATATGTACTGCCTCTAATGCGTAGTCGGGCAACCGAGCGAGCTACCTGAGCGAGGTTGTACTGCGAACCTTGATCACAAGGCAGATCATAGAGCAATGCCAAGGACCACTAGAGCATTATACCCTAGGAAACGCTACAGTAATTTTACTGTTTGTCTGACTGACAGTAATATACTAGTTAGGAGTCAAAATGACAAGTAACATTCACGGATCAAAGCATAACTCGCTAGCTTTGCAATAACGTTAACAACGTTGTGGTGAGTAGCATGTTGCAGAGCTTGTGAATTATGCTTTGACCCGTGAATGAACAATATTGAATATCACTATATTTATTAGCTACTTTGAGCGTTGGATGAGTTTTGCCTAACTCGAGTAGCATTTGGCAGAGGAGTCTATAAGTTTCGGTTCGTGCCCTTACGCTGTGTTTGTTCAGGACGTCTACCTGCCTGAATATTAAAATGGTCATAGAAAAGGCTATGGTTTTATTTCTGTCAAAACCAAAGCGGACCTTGAACGGGCGCTCCAGGGAGGGCGGCGCCACTTTTTCGTTTGAAAAGCAATTGTAGAGTTGCGTGACCAAGATGTCTTTGGGATTGTCGTTAGCAGGGTGTTAAATCGGGTCAGTCCTTGTTGGGGGATCTACTGGCTAAGTCTGACTTACGCCACGTGGTACAGGTACCCGACCACCTGATCCATGCGGTTTCTGTGACCAGCAATCGAGCCTTAGGCCGGTGTATGCACGCAGCCGAGATTCTCAATACTCGAATATGAGCGAGAAAATGTGGGTCCTTTTATTCATTATCGAGAATATCTTCCCCGGCCCTCGGAATACAGAGGACGTTTAATGAGCTACAGAAGACGTTTAATGAGCGCACAGACACTAGCTCATTAACGTCTTCTGTATTCGGGGGGCCGTGGAACATACTGAATAAAGGACCCACAGTTTTGCGCTCAATATTCGAGTATTGAGAAGTATGCTGCGTGCGTACACAGGCCTTAGGCCAGCTCGATTGCTGTTCACAGAAACCGAAAGGATCAGGTGGTCGGGGACCTTCTCCATATGTCGTCAGTGAGACAAAGCCAGTAAATCCCCCCAACAAAGACTGACCCCATTTAACACCCTACTAACGACGATCCCAAACACATCTTGGTCACGCAACTCTACAATTGCTTTTCAAACGAAAACGTGGCGCCGCCCTACATGGAGCGCTCGTTCAAGGTCCTCTTCGGTTTTTAAAGAAATCAAACCATAGCCTTTTTTTTGACCATTTTGATATTTAGGCAGGTAGACGTCCTGAACAAACACAACCCAAGTGCAAGAACCAAAACTTATAAACTCCTCTGCCAAAGGCTACTCGAGTAAGGCAAAACTCATCCAACGCTGAGAGTAGCTAATAAACAATGTTAGATTCAACGTAACATGTCGAATTCGTGATGGACGGCCTTTATACGGCTAAAGGTGCAGAGGCCTAGTCTTTGCTATTTGTTTTAGACTCCATAGGGGACGTCACGCTCGTGAGCAGTGTTACCCTTGTAGATCAGTGGCAGGTGACATGATTCGCAAGTTCTCCCACAAGTGATCAGGGTTCAGTCCCTGTGACCAGCTGATCACGATGAGTCTCATGATCAAGCCCCAAGGGGTTGTGAAGAACTTCTGTTGTTGTTTCCTACCTTTTATCCCACATCCTTTTTCTTTCGTGAAAAGACCTCAATTATCCCTGGCTCCCTTTTATTCTACAACAATTTCAGACTCCAACACAACAATTTCAGACTCCATAGGGGACGTCACGTTCGTGAGCAGTGTTACCCTTGTAGATCAGTGGCAGGTGACATGATTCGCAACTTCTCCCACCAGTGATCAGGGTTCAGCCCCTGTGACCAGCTGATCACGATGAGTCTCATGATCAAGCCCCGAGGGGTTGTGAGGAACTTCTGTTGTTGTTTCCTACCTTTTATCCCACATCCTTTTCCTTTCGTGAAAAGACCACAATTATCCCTGGCTCCCTTTTATTCTACAAAATAGTATCCTACAACGATGGTCGTTTTCTGATAAAGTTGGGAGAATGGATTAAGAAATCTTCGATGTCTTCTTGCATGCAAGAGGTGATCTCATCAATGAATGGTTCACCTTTCATCATGCGCTAAGTTAATAATGTGTGCGTTTTGCTGTCTTTCCCGACCCCCTCTTTCAGAACGGCCTAGATTTGTGTCGCTGATCAGGGAGTTGGTGCCTCTTCAGGAAGCTCGTTTCCTCAACTCCAAGAGCGTCCCTGTGGCGGGGGTCTGCGATCCTGGTGCTAATGCTGCTAATGTGCAGGCCTCTCCAGTCTGCACTAACACTCAAGTCCAGCGTTTACCTGGCACAGGGTACGAGTTTCTGGACACTTTTTAAGGACATTGTCGTCTCATCTGAGGTCAAGTAGACGAACTGCATTTCGCCTGCATTGTGAGTGGTACATGTATGCAAGGGGACTCCTGCCGCAGAAAAATAATGTTCATTTGGTGATAAACTATTGGAGGTAGGGGTGTACATACCCTATCCATCAAGTTGTTAACTTGGAAGGATGGGGATAGACAAGGATGCCACACTGATGTGTGCGCAAACCGCTCACGCATCTGCTGGCCCACAGTATTGCCCCCGGGTATTGCATCCACCACAGGCCATGCTCCATGTCCTTGATTTCTTTTTTCCCAAGCTTTGCACAGCGGCTAGTCGCCCCTTCCAGCCGCTTCCCTTGGGCCCCGGGAAGCTCCACAAGCTACAGCTTAGGTAGCCCTATTCGTATAATCAGCTTTTGGCTGTACATAAATATACTATGCTCTGGTTGTAGATTTGAAGGCCCTGCTTGCAACGTCGACATAAATGAGTGTGTGAGAGGAACAGACAACTGCGCCGCTAACGCCACCTGCATTAACACAAATGGCGCCTTCCAGTGCAAGTGCTGGCTGGGCTTCTCAGGTAGGCTGGTTCCCTGTGCTTTTGCTATGTCCATCTTTCTGTGCTTTCACTGAGCTGGTTGGGTTGTCATGGTTGGGGATGGAGGATTTGGCTGCCCTTTTTTTATAGATGTGGCAAATAGTTGGATGTCGAACATTGTTAACGGGGTCAACTCTTCAGAGTTGTCCCTTTGGCCTCTTCCGCTTGGGGCACTCTACAAGAGCGCACGTGCACCCTCCAGTGAAAAAGAGGAGTCGTAGGTTACAATGACAAAGAGCGCCGCTAGGATGCAGTGCACATAGCCCCGTCACTTTTAAAAGACGTGCTTCAGTGGAGACAAACCTGGAGCCACGGGAGCTAAGGGCATATCAAAGTCCATGACAGTGCATATAGAATTACACGTAGGAGTCATGGATCACACATAGTTTCTCTGATGCATTACTTGAGTTTTTGGGCTTCTGGAGCTTCTCTGGTATGGGCTCGTAGTTTTCAGGCAAGTCTAGTGGTACAAGCACCTTGACTTGGCGTACAAGCCAGATTTTAGGGTCGGAATTGGAGAGACTAAAGCACGTCACCATCTTTGAAGCTGTTGCGAAAGATTTCTCCACTTGCTCTTGCTTAAAGACGATCAAGGGGTCTTGTGCACGGTGTGGTCGTGTGGTCCTTGATAGATTGGTCCTTCTAGTCGGTTGTACAGCGCGTCGGGTGTTTTCCTTGCTCTGAGGCGTTCCCCCCCCCCCCCCCCCAAGTAGGTTGCAGGAAGTTGATGGGAAAGGAGAAGGAAGGAGGAAGCTATTATTGGCAGATCAAAGAAGTACAAAACTGGGGGAAAGAAGCTGAGATCTCCCTTTACGAAACGGGCAAATGCTGAAGCAAGGGCATTTGGAGAAAGATTTTCCAAACATTAATATTGGTTATGCTTGTCAATGGCTGGTCCTTGTGTTCGCTGGGATCGAGGGTATGACGTAGTGTGTGAAGGTTATGCGGCAGTGTTTCAATTGCGTTCTCTCATGCTTATGAGACGCAGCTGGTTGCCAGTTACGGCACGAATGCTGTTGCTACAGATTTGTTGAACTCTGCAGGCGATGGGAGCTCGTGCACCCCAACGGCAGCAATTCAGCAACTGCGGAGTCAGTACACTGATGTGGCCGACCAAGGCCCGCTCATCTGCGACATTCCTTACCCCATGTTTGCGCCAGGATTCCAGTATGACCCCACTGGTGCTCTGCAGCGGGATTCGTACGAGAGCGGTAAACAGGTGTGGGTCGCTGCCTCCTTTACAATGAAAAGTACAGGATATCCAACCGGGAACCACCTCCTTCTGGGACGTCCATGAAAAGGCAAGGGGCGATGCAGTGGTTGCTGTTTACAGGCATATGTATGCCTCTAAAGCTGCAAGAGATCTTATGTTTCTGTCTCAAGACAGTCGAGCATTTGTGCGTGCTGAGCCGATTTGCATTGGGACTTCTTGTGGTTTTATTGCCTTCGTGTTGTCTTTGGGGGGAAGGAGAGGGGGGGCTAGTTTTTGGGTCACATATCAATCGCGACACTGATTACCTAACCAGTCTCCCGCTGTCCACACATGGGCTTGATCACCTGTTACATTAGCTCGGTGCTGATCATTAAACCTTGAGGATTCCAAAGTCTTTAACCTCACTCCCGAGCAAAGCACCTCTTAATCCCCTGAGCTTCTTCCTTATGGCTTTAGGCTTCTTCCCTCTGGCCTTCTGGTTTGAAGCTCTGCTTATGCTACTTTGAGGAGGATGGTGTCAAGAAACTAGAGTGAAGCACACAATTGAGTACAAATTGAAGGGCATGGTACCGGTCTTGTGAAAAATCATCAATCCTGGCGTGGCATGACTGCGTGATATTCCTACGCGGCTTTGTTGTGCTGGGATGACGCCAATGCTTACTGGGCTTAGTGTGAGATGCATCCATATCCCCCCCTCCCTCCCCCCCCCCTTCTCTCTCTCTCTCTCTCTCTCTCTCTCTCTCTCTCTCTCTCTCTCTCTCTCTCTCTCTCTCTCTCTCTCTGTCTCTGTCTCTCTGTCTCTGTCTCTCTCTCTGTCTCTGTCTCTCTCTGTCTCTCTGTCTCTCCCCCTCCCCCCCCCCCCCCCAAAAAAAACAAAGCGTACCTTACCGGGGAAGGGAGGGGTTGTAGGACGGCGTCGGGAACGTCGGCCCAGTCCAGAGTCTGGAGCAGTGCCTGATAGCATGTGAGACGGCCCCCGGCTGTACCGCAGTTGCTTACTCCCCGGGCTGGCAAAACTGCTTCCTCAAAGGCTGTCCCAGCAAATATGCCGTCACCTGCCCGGTATTCCCCTCCTCTCAGTCCGAGAATGCTTTCCATGATTCCTGACGCCAACCTTGGGTTTTACATTGTTGGAAAAATAGACACTAACATGTATACCTTAGATATTTGAGAGACATGTTGGGTCATTTCATAATAGCATGTTTGTGAGCCACATCTCAGCAATAGAGGGCTGTATAAGACTTATAATGCATATAAACAATAAAGTACAGTTGTACTGCACTGGGTTGTACTTGTACTGTCCGGTACTTGAATAATCATTGACACTCATTGTTGGTTGTAGGGGCCATGGTACAAATTCGGCCTGTTTTATGCCTATTTTCTAGTAGAGTAAACTAAGTATGGGTCTCATCGATCGTGGGACTAGTTCGACGGACCTTGGTGTTTGATCCGTGATTCGTATCGGTTGTGAGTTAAAGATTCAAGTCACTTGGATTCGAGTCTATCATCGGCGTAGATCCGTACTGTTCATCGACGATTAGGTCGAATCATGAGGTACATTGAAATTCCAGTGCATAGTACTGATAGGATGCAAACTTGATCGTGCCCGTACGCCGTCAAGATCTGGAGTTGCAAATCTGTCAAGCGGCTAATTAATAAGTAGTCTCCTTTGTTAGTATATATAGGGAAGTGCTCTAGTGATGCAGGCAGTTCTGAATGCTCCATCAGGCTTCTGTGCCATTTGCTTGATCGTGCCGTAGTCCACGCTTGAAGCTTTCTTGAGAGCGCAGTTTATCAACACAAATCTGAAAAGTATATAATGATGATGCCACTTAACCAGAATGGTATCAACGAAGTTCGGTAATGGTACTATCGTCGCTCGAAACAAAATGATCTGTACGGGTGTAAGTGAAACCTCGCGGTTAGTGAAACCTCGCGGTAAGTGAAACCTACACCATTATAACACTCTTTGAAGGATACAGAGCACCTAAGCCTACTAGGGTCTATCTATAGACCGCTGGACCAGGCAGAAGGACTCTTGTCTTTACTTGGTGGGTACCTTTGGTAGGACTTCTCGTTTTAAGTTCTTGTGACTGGGATAGTGGGAGAGAAGTTGGATTGCTGGTTGGTGGAAGCTTTCCTTCGGGAACGTTTGGGTGGTCGTTGAAAGAGCTCTGCTGTTTAGAGCTGTGTTTGTCCTTACTGTCTTGTTATCAGGAGTGGCACGTATACACTGCCACCTCATGGCACAATCAATGATTCATACAATGTTCCTATTGAATTTGAAGGTTATCCTTCAACTAGTTATAACAATGATACGTTCAAACAATCCTACTCTTCTGAGAGAATACAAGGGGCCACTCTACCAGTGCAGGTGCCACCATCGAAAAAGAAGGGAGCGAGTCTGAGGAGCGCCCTCCAGGGGAGGTAAGCAATGAGTTTCTATACGATGGTTATCACCACTCTGATTCTCTTGTTGCTGATCCTGATAGCCAACACTCAGATGAGCCAAACCCTCCTGCAGGCTCAGCCACCTTGCATTCTGGTGGTATGCTTCCCACGCATCCTTTTGATCCTAGCAACACTAGAAGGGCCGTTAGATTTAATTCCACTCCCTTATCTGGTATACCTATGGGTGTGCGTAGACCTGTTCAGTCTGCATCTTCAGGCTCTAGGGCACTAGGCAGTGGTCCCCTGCAAGTTCCGATTACACAATCGCCTGCAGTCAGTATTCACCCTGCCAGTATTCCTATGAGTACTAGTGTGATCCACACATCAGCAGCAACACCTACGAGTGCCCAAACTACAACAGTTTATGTTCCACTGGCTACAGGGGAAATGATCCCTCAGACTCTTCCTGCATCTACTCTGAGTCAGATATCTAACCCTTCCTTGGTACAATCAACTAGTGTACAGGTGCCATCCACTCAAGGAGTGCCAACGACTGCCTCTGCGCCTTCAGCTGGAGGCCCTCCTGGTGTGGCACAGAGGCAGTCGTTGGCACAACTTGAGTGGATGGCACCTGTACACTAGTTGATTGTACCAAGGAAGGGTTAGATATCTGAGACAGAGTACATGCAGGAAGAGTCTGCGGGATCATTCCCCTTGTAGCCAGTGGAACATGAACTGTTGTAGTTTGGGCACTCGCAGGTGTTGCTGCTGATGTGTTTATCACACTAGTACTCATAGGAATACTGGCAGGGTGAATACTGAGTGCAAGCGATTGTGTAATCGGAACTTGCAGGGGACCACTGCCTAGTGTCCTAGAGCCTGAAGATGCAGACTGAACAGGTCTGCGCACACCCATAGGTTTAACATGTAAGGGAGTAGAATTAAATCTAACAGCCCTTCTATTGTTGCTAGGATCAAAAGGATGCGTAGGAAGCATACCACCAAAATGCAAGGTGCCTGAGCTTGCAGGAGGGTTTGGCTCATCTGACTGTTGGCCATCAGGATCATCAACAAGAGAATCAGAGTGGTGATAACCATCGTATAGAAACGCATTGCTTACCTCCCCTGGAGGGGGCTCCTCAGACTCGCTCCCTTCTGTTTCGCTGTTGGCACCTGCACTGGTAGTGTAGCCCCTTGTATCTCTCTCAGTAGAGTAGGACTGTTCGAACGTATCATTATTATAACTAGTTGAAGGATAACCTTCAACTTCAATAGGAACATTGTATGAATAATTGATTGTGCCATGAGGTGGCAGTGTATACGTGCCACTCATGATAACAAGTAGTAAGGACAAACACAGCTCTAAACAGCAGAGCTCTTCCAGCGACCACCCAAACCTTCCCGAAGGAAAGCTTCCACCAACCAGCAATCCAACTTCTCTCCCACTATCCCAATCATAAGGACTTAGACAGCCGAGAAGTCCTACCAACGGTATCCACCAAGTAAAGTCAAGAGTCCTTTTGCCTGGTCCAGCGGTTTATAAATAGACCCTGGGTAGAAAAGGTGCTCTGTATCCTTTAAAGAGTGTTATAATGGTGTAGGTTACCGCGAGGTTTCACTTACACCCGTACAGATCCTTTTACTTCGAGCGACGATAATACCATTACCGAACTTCGCCGACACCATTCTGGT
>KV908471.1:264964-287464 GCA_002005505.1 Botryococcus braunii | reverse complement strand
GAGCCCCGGTAACGCCCACATCTTTTACGCCTGGAGACTTCCTAACAGATTTCCTGCCGGCAGTTTGCCGTGAGACCCCAGCCCCGTGGCTGCATGGGGAAAGCGTGGCCTGGCTTGGGGAGGGTTGGAGGTGGCGCGCGCGCGTGTGTGGTTGAACGTATGCATGCAAGAGCATGTGTGCTTGTGATTCTGCGTGAGTGCGTCTGCATTGGCGTGTGCATTCGTGCGTGTCATGCTAATGTGGGCGCGTGCATGTGGGCGCGCGCGTGTGTGTATGTGTGCGCGCGCGCGTGCATGTCTCCACGTGCGAACTCGCAGGTGCATAGATATGTGGGTATATGATCACGGGCGTTACCCCTTCCTACCTCTTGCTCCTCCTTCACTTCCGTCCCAGTCTCTGCATTGCAGTTTTGTCACCCCCCCTCCCCCCTTCGGGGCACCACCCCCCACATACTCGCCCACACTCGCCATCCCGGCCTCATCAGCTGCGAATTCTCAGCCGTGTTTTGAGGGACCAAGAGTCAGACACAGGGGTCGTTTGCGGCGAATATGCAGGCTCTCGCGAATGCAGCAGCTCCCCCGAGGGCGGCAACAGTTATCCCCACAGCGCCGGCAGCATCCACAACCCAAAACCCCATCTTTGCCGTAGGGGCCCAGCCTCCGCTGGTCGTCCGGCCTCCCGTGGTCGCCCAGCCTCCCGTGGTCACCCCTGCCCGCCCGGGCAATCAGGTGGAGCTGCAGAGCGGCTTCGACAGTCTCCTGGGTACCAGCACTGCGGGCACTGCCGGGCGCTGAGTCAGCAGACCAGCCGTTACCCGTGTGCGTTGTTGCTACTCAAGAAGCCATCGCCGTCGCGTTTCCGCCAATTTTGCTGCCCAACCGACGCGGAAAGCCAGCTGGCCTGAGTTCTCCCATCGAAGAAGTACTGTGCACTGGGGTGCTGTTACATCTCCACCAAGTGCGAGCTGCTAAAGGAGTCATCTGCATGTTTGTTGTGTTAATTAATTTTATGCCTTTCCCTCAGAGGAGTAATAATGGCAAGTCTCCGTATGAAGACAATACCAATTAGGAAAGAGAGGCAGAACCCTGAGTTCTGCCAGGCAATACATGCATTTGAACGAAGACTATCATAACGCAAGTTACAGACACGTTTGTAGAAAGGAGGCATATGGGGCAAGCACGGATAGGGAAGGCACTTGGTTGGAACTATAGTGGCACTCCGGGTGCCTATCAATCAGTTGCTAACCAGTCCTTGACTTGTATATGTCCGTGCCTACTTAACAACGCACAAGTAGGAGGACATCGTCTAACACCCTCCGTGCCGCCACCATGCAGGTGACTTAATCCTTATTGTATTCCTGGATTTAGCACTCAGATGAACATTGTTAGAACATGTTAGACATATAGAGTTGAGTTTAGCTCATCGGACAAAGTAATGAACACGACCTGGGTGAGAGCAGGTTAGGCGTGTTTGAACTGCGTCACCTTGTTAGGAGAGATGAGAGATATTGTAACACTTGGTTGGAACTATAGTGGCACTCCGGGTGCCTATCAATCAGTTGCTAACCAGTCCTTGACTTGTATATGTCCGTGCCTACTTAACAACGCACAAGTAGGAGGACATCGTCTAACACCCTCCGTGCCGCCACCATGCAGGATACGCCAAGCCCAGAATATTTCAGGTTATGGGCCCACGGGCTCGGATGCTGAGAGTGGGTGGCGCCTAAATCGGAGCTCACTAGACTGTGAATGGCGAAGAAGCGGACAAAGCAAACAGCCAGGAAGACCACCAACCTCAACGTTCCAGCGCGCTTGAGATCAGGACCTCCGTCATACAACGAACTAATCAGAGAAGGAGGACAACGTGGAGACCGCAATCCTGACGAGAGAGCCTTTATCGTCAAAGACTACATCTTTCACCTTCACGTTGGCTGTCCGTTAGCTCAACCCACCTGGTTCAGAAGTAAGATCTTGCTGCTACCTTGCGAGTACTGGAGTTATAAGACAACTGGGGAATTATGACTTCCAAGAAGAAAGGATCATCAGCTAGTGGAGCATCAACGTCAAGCAGTGAACCAGCCTCATCCACACCCATCAGAGAACCGTGTACTCCCAGCACCTCAAGAGGCAGCGGAGATGAGCTGCCCAAGATTATCCCAACAAATGTCAAGGTACACATAAAACTGAAGGAACGGGGGACAAATATTATTGTTTGGAAGAATGCATTTTTGGCAGCAAATGAGTCAAAAGGGTCTTTGCCTGCCATCCTGGAGGCTATGCCTGGTACAGCACATGACGCAGCCGCAATGTTACTGATTTATGAGTCAGTCCCAGAGGAATGGCTGGGACCTCTGTCTAATCTGCCCTCTGCTTATGATGCATATGAGTTCATCTGCAGAAAGTTTATTGGTGGATATAATATCGAGGCCAATGCAGATTGGCTCCAAGAAATGAGCCAGGGAATGAAACATGACGAGACGATTTCGCAATATGTCAACAGAATGATCAACCTGAAGGCATGCCTTGACAGGAACAACCATGCTCTACTGGATGCACACGTTGCAACCCAGATTGTGCAGGGCTTGCCTGATGCAGCTAAAGAGCCAGGAATGATCACAACTGCTGCAGCACAACCCCTGGAGAAGCTGGCTGGACTTCTGCGCAACACAGCAGCTGCAGTGGGTTTTGATGAATATGCTCCTCGCCAACCAAGGGTTTTGGCTCTTGGACAAGGCTCCAGTGGAGCCAATACCCCACCAGCTGCCAGTGCAGTCCATCAGCAGGCCCAACCAACTGTCTCTGAGGCCAAGTCCGAGACTAAGGGCATCTGCAACTACTGCAATAAGAAGGGGCATTACTGGAGGGACTGTCGAAAGAGGAAGCGGGACGAGGAGACCCAACGGAACGTAGTGGCAGCGGTCCAACAATTGCAGGGAATGTGGCCACAGGGACCTCCACATATGGGTGGCCCACACCCTCCTGCAGCCCAGCTGGCGCACCCTGGACTGGATGCCTTTCCGGCATGGTTCCAACCCCCAGCTCCCCCACCTCCACCACCTGGAGGTATGCCATACATAATTTCCCTCAACATCCTGAAGACTCCTGTCAGAAATTCGTCTCTGCAATCCTGGCTGGTGGACAGTGGAGCATCTGTACATCTGGTGAATGATGTGACCCTACTACATAATCCAACTGTGCATGCCAAACCCATCCCATTACATCTGGCCACTTCAGATGCCACTGGAGGAATTGTAGCATCAGGCTCTGTCTGCATCCTCAGTCGAGTGGGAGTTCCCCTGTGGATACATCATGTTCAGTGTGTTCCTTCTGCAACCTCAAACATACTGTCAGTATCTGCAGCATTGCAGGATGGGGCAGTCTTTCGCACAGATGATGTTGGAGCGTTCACTGAAGTCTGTGGTCCAAACAGCTGGAGGTCTCGGATCAGTGCAGAGAAAGGGCTATTTTATATTCATCAAGTTGTAGCTCTGAGTCCCAGTGTTAACCACAGAAGAATTTCAGCTGCTGTGAAGTCCAAAACCCCCACCCAAAACTCACACAACTGTGCCAGACGATACCTCTGGCATAGCAGAATGGGACATCCAGGTGAAACATGGATGCAGCGCCTAACCAATGAGGACCTGGTCTCGGGACTTGATACATCCCTATGTCCCTGCTCCAATTGTCCAGTCTACTGTGAAGCATGTATTGAGGGAAAGACGTCTCGGCCTCCATTTGGAATAAGCAGTAGACCAGCTGTTGAACCACTTGACAGAGTACATATTGACACTGTGGGCCCCATTTTTCCTGCTGCAGTAACTGGTGAACGTTACTGGGTGACTGCTTTGGATGAGTCATCTCAGTTAAAGGCGGTCCTGCCTGTGAAGTCCAAAGATGCCATCAGTGCTGCTGTGAGGGACCTCATTCTATACTGGCAGACCCAGAAGAAAACCAAAGTGAAGTGTGTCCGGTGTGACCGTGGAACTGAATTTCTGAATGCCACGTTCAAAGAATTTTGTGCATCCCAGGGGACTAAATTGGAGACCTCAGCTCCTTACACCCCGCAACAGAATGGAGCGGCTGAAAGAGCCAATCGCACCCTCAAGGAACGTACCAGGACTCTTCTGGCTTTTGCAGCTGCCAGTCCAACGTTGTGGAAGGAGGCCCTGGAAACTGCATGCACCCTACTGAACATGGGTCCCAGTACCGGGAGGGACCGCACGCCATCAGAATTATTTTTTGGCTACAAACCAAATGTAACCCCACTGCGTACCTGGGGTTGCTTGGCCTTTGTGCACATTCCTGATGTCCAGCGCTCTGTGTTTTCCCCTAAAACTGTGCCAGGGATGCTTACTGGTTACTCAGCCTCCTCCAAAGCCTATCGGATCTATGTGGGAGGGGGTATCTGGAAGGAGAGCAGAGATGTGGTTTTCGTGGAGCACCTCAGGGGAGCCTCTCGGGTTGGCATGAGCGTTTCCTCAACACAGTCTACAGAGTTTCTGTGTCCTGAGCCCTCTGCAAGTGACACTCCCCCAGTCTTTCCCGGCACCTCCCTGGCACAACCAACATCAGCCTTGAGACAGATCTTGATGACCCACACAGTGAGCCTGAGTACCTGCCAGCCTCCAGCAACCTCCCCACACAGCCTGTCACAGGACCCCCCAGTGAGGCTGAGCCCGAGCCTGAATCCAGAAGACTGTGTGACCCAGTGGAGATGGATCAAACCCTGGAGGCAGTACAGGACTTAGCCAGAGGAGTGAGACAGGACTCCCACCTTCGACCGCAGATGGAGCGAGCCCAGGAGGTCCTCAGACCAACTAGGTCTGATTGCCGCAACCACCAATTGGATGGCCTGACCCGGGCTCAACGACACGAACAACGCACTGCCGCCAAAGACCTCCTGCTGCCACAGGAGAAGGGAGAGAGCAGAGAGCGAGAGGGGTTGACTGAATGTGACTCTCTGTCACAGGGACCAGGGGAAGTGCAGCTAGAGGGTGATTCACATGAGGGGCATGAATTGCATGTGAGTGCAGTGAGGGGGGCAGCTACATGCAAAGCTGCAAATGGTCCCGGGGAGCTGAGCAGTATGGGTGGGTCTTGTTCAGTGACTGAGAGAAATGTAAGAGATGTGACCATGCAGAGTTCTTCTGGCAACCCGTCCAGTCAGAGCACTCCTGGACGGGACTGTGGTGGCAGCCACCGGTCAGAGGAAGCATCATATGCTTTCTCTGCACCAGCCAAACATGATTGTGAGCGGGAGACAGGATCTGCATCCTTGACTCCATGTAAGGGACGAGAGGAGGAGGTGAATCAGGAGCACAGACATTGTGGAGACAGACCAAATTACAAGTGCTCACTGAGAGGTACCTGTGCCTGGGAGAGTGATGTCAGAGATGTGAGGTCACTCCCAACAGTGATATGCAGTCGGTCTGAGAGGCATGTGGATACATAAATCAGGGAAGTATGCAGACACTCTGCCATATCCGATGTTGCTTGTGAGAGACCTGAAGAGTCTGAACTCTTGCAGGCATGTCAGAGTGTCTGAGGAGGTGAATCGGAAGTCTGGACAATGTGAAGGATTCCAATTACAAAGACTGTCCGAGAGGTACCTGTGCATGGGAGGATGATGTGAGGGATGAGCAGAGTAACTTGTGCAAAGCCAAGTGTGAGTCCAAGCGAGAGCGTGCTATGAGAGAGCATTCTACTTCTACTGGAGAGCCTGTGATGTGTAACTCAGCGAGTGTCAGTGGAAGAGTAGTGGGTTCTGGACAAAGTGAGAGAAAATCAGGCAATTCAGAGGAAAAGCACACAGGTGTCAGATTTGGGAAAATCACGTCATGGAGGCNTACCATCTTTCACTTCACGTTGGCTGTCCGTTAGCTCAACCCACCTGGTTCAGAAGTAAGATCTTGCTGCTACCTTGCGAGTACTGGAGATAAGACAACTGGAAATGATTCCAAAAAAAATATAGCTAGTAGATCAACGTCAACATGAAAGCATAAATCAGAAATGTATAATAAGAAAGATGAGTCAAGATAAAAAAAATAAAAAAATGAAGAAGGGGACAAATATATTGTTGAAAATGCATTTTTGCAGCAAATGAGTCAAAAGGTCTTTGCCTGCCATCCTGGAGGCTATGCTGTACAGCACATGACGCAGCCGCAATGTTACTGATTTATGAGTCAGTCCCAGAGGAATGGCTGGACCTCTGTCTAATCTGCCCTCTGCTTATGATGCATATGAGTTCATCTGCAGAAAGTTTATTGGTGGATATAATATCGAGGCCAATGCAGATTGGCTCCAAGAAATGAGCCAGGGAATGAAACATGACGAGACGATTTCGCAATATGTCAACAGAATGATCAACCTGAAGGCATGCCTTGACAGGAACAACCATGCTCTACTGGATGCACACGTTGCAACCCAGATTGTGCAGGGCTTGCCTGATGCAGCTAAAGAGCCAGGAATGATCACAACTGCTGCAGCACAACCCCTGGAGAAGCTGGCTGGACTTCTGCGCAACACAGCAGCTGCAGTGGGTTTTGATGAATATGCTCCTCGCCAACCAAGGGTTTTGGCTCTTGGACAAGGCTCCAGTGGAGCCAATACCCCACCAGCTGCCAGTGCAGTCCATCAGCAGGCCCAACCAACTGTCTCTGAGGCCAAGTCCGAGACTAAGGGCATCTGCAACTACTGCAATAAGAAGGGGCATTACTGGAGGGACTGTCGAAAGAGGAAGCGGGACGAGGAGACCCAACGGAACGTAGTGGCAGCGGTCCAACAATTGCAGGGAATGTGGCCACAGGGACCTCCACATATGGGTGGCCCACACCCTCCTGCAGCCCAGCTGGCGCACCCTGGACTGGATGCCTTTCCGGCATGGTTCCAACCCCAGCTCCCCACCTCCACCACCTGGAGGTATGCCATACATAATTTCCCTCAACATCCTGAAGACTCCTGTCAGAAATTCGTCTCTGCAATCCTGGCTGGTGGACAGTGGAGCATCTGTACATCTGGTGAATGATGTGACCCTACTACATAATCCAACTGTGCATGCCAAACCCATCCCATTACATCTGGCCACTTCAGATGCCACTGGAGGAATTGTAGCATCAGGCTCTGTCTGCATCCTCAGTCGAGTGGGAGTTCCCCTGTGGATACATCATGTTCAGTGTGTTCCTTCTGCAACCTCAAACATACTGTCAGTATCTGCAGCATTGCAGGATGGGGCAGTCTTTCGCACAGATGATGTTGGAGCGTTCACTGAAGTCTGTGGTCCAAACAGCTGGAGGTCTCGGATCAGTGCAGAGAAAGGGCTATTTTATATTCATCAAGTTGTAGCTCTGAGTCCCAGTGTTAACCACAGAAGAATTTCAGCTGCTGTGAAGTCCAAAACCCCCACCCAAAACTCACACAACTGTGCCAGACGATACCTCTGGCATAGCAGAATGGGACATCCAGGTGAAACATGGATGCAGCGCCTAACCAATGAGGACCTGGTCTCGGGACTTGATACATCCCTATGTCCCTGCTCCAATTGTCCAGTCTACTGTGAAGCATGTATTGAGGGAAAGACGTCTCGGCCTCCATTTGGAATAAGCAGTAGACCAGCTGTTGAACCACTTGACAGAGTACATATTGACACTGTGGGCCCCATTTTTCCTGCTGCAGTAACTGGTGAACGTTACTGGGTGACTGCTTTGGATGAGTCATCTCAGTTAAAGGCGGTCCTGCCTGTGAAGTCCAAAGATGCCATCAGTGCTGCTGTGAGGGACCTCATTCTATACTGGCAGACCCAGAAGAAAACCAAAGTGAAGTGTGTCCGGTGTGACCGTGGAACTGAATTTCTGAATGCCACGTTCAAAGAATTTTGTGCATCCCAGGGGACTAAATTGGAGACCTCAGCTCCTTACACCCCGCAACAGAATGGAGCGGCTGAAAGAGCCAATCGCACCCTCAAGGAACGTACCAGGACTCTTCTGGCTTTTGCAGCTGCCAGTCCAACGTTGTGGAAGGAGGCCCTGGAAACTGCATGCACCCTACTGAACATGGGTCCCAGTACCGGGAGGGACCGCACGCCATCAGAATTATTTTTTGGCTACAAACCAAATGTAACCCCACTGCGTACCTGGGGTTGCTTGGCCTTTGTGCACATTCCTGATGTCCAGCGCTCTGTGTTTTCCCCTAAAACTGTGCCAGGGATGCTTACTGGTTACTCAGCCTCCTCCAAAGCCTATCGGATCTATGTGGGAGGGGGTATCTGGAAGGAGAGCAGAGATGTGGTTTTCGTGGAGCACCTCAGGGGAGCCTCTCGGGTTGGCATGAGCGTTTCCTCAACACAGTCTACAGAGTTTCTGTGTCCTGAGCCCTCTGCAAGTGACACTCCCCCAGTCTTTCCCGGCACCTCCCCTGGCACAACCAACATCAGCCTTGAGACAGATCTTGATGACCCACACAGTGAGCCTGAGTACCTGCCAGCCTCCAGCAACCTCCCCACACAGCCTGTCACAGGACCCCCCAGTGAGGCTGAGCCCGAGCCTGAATCCAGAAGACTGTGTGACCCAGTGGAGATGGATCAAACCCTGGAGGCAGTACAGGACTTAGCCAGAGGAGTGAGACAGGACTCCCACCTTCGACCGCAGATGGAGCGAGCCCAGGAGGTCCTCAGACCAACTAGGTCTGATTGCCGCAACCACCAATTGGATGGCCTGACCCGGGCTCAACGACACGAACAACGCACTGCCGCCAAAGACCTCCTGCTGCCACAGGAGAAGGGAGAGAGCAGAGAGCGAGAGGGGTTGACTGAATGTGACTCTCTGTCACAGGGACCAGGGGAAGTGCAGCTAGAGGGTGATTCACATGAGGGGCATGAATTGCATGTGAGTGCAGTGAGGGGGCAGCTACATGCAAAGCTGCAAATGGTCCCGGGGAGCTGAGCAGTATGGGTGGGTCTTGTTCAGTGACTGAGAGAAATGTAAGAGATGTGACCATGCAGAGTTCTTCTGGCAACCCGTCCAGTCAGAGCACTCCTGGACGGGACTGTGGTGGCAGCCACCGGTCAGAGGAAGCATCATATGCTTTCTCTGCACCAGCCAAACATGATTGTGAGCGGGAGACAGGATCTGCATCCTTGACTCCATGTAAGGGACGAGAGGAGGAGGTGAATCAGGAGCACAGACATTGTGGAGACAGACCAAATTACAAGTGCTCACTGAGAGGTACCTGTGCCTGGGAGAGTGATGTCAGAGATGTGAGGTCACTCCCAACAGTGATATGCAGTCGGTCTGAGAGGCATGTGGATCACATAAATCAGGGGAAGTATGCAGACACTCTGCCATATCCCGATGTTGCTTGTGAGAGACCTGAAGAGTCTGAACTCTTGCAGGCATGTCAGAGTGTGTCTGAGGAGGTGAATCGGAAGTCTGGACAATGTGAAGGGATTCCAAATTACAAAGACTGTCCGAGAGGTACCTGTGCATGGGAGGATGATGTGAGGGATGAGCAGAGTAACTTGTGCAAAGCCAAGTGTGAGTCCAAGCGAGAGCGTGCTATGAGAGAGCATTCTACTTCTACTGGAGAGCCTGTGATGTGTAACTCAGCGAGTGTCAGTGGAAGAGTAGTGGGTTCTGGACAAAGTGAGAGAAAATCAGGCAATTCAGAGGAAAAGCACACAGGTGTCAGATTTGGGAAAATTCACGTTCCCTCTAATTTGAGAGAAGCACAGATGTCTCCCCAGTGGGAATACTGGAAGGCAGCTATGCAGGAAGAGCAAAATTCTCTAGATACTCATGAGGTCATGGAGTATGTTCCGAGACCTCGTGGACATAAGGTTATTCCAGTTCACTGGATATTTTCAGTGAAAATGGATGCACATGGCAATGTTGTGAGATTCAAGGCCAGATTAGTGGCACAGGGATGCAGACAAATCCCTGGAGTGGATGTGATGGAGGTCTTTGCTCCTACTAGTAGCTATGGAGCTAGAAGAGCTCTGCTTGCTGTTGCTGCAAGAGAGGGCTGTGAAATTCATCAGGTGGACGTTAAGACCGCCTTTCTGAATGGTGAGCTCGAGGAGGAAGTATATGTAACGCAACCTCCTGGCTTTGAGAATGGTGATAAGAATATTGTGTGCCGATTGAGAAAGGCGTTGTATGGCCTGAAGCAGGCTCCACGTGCCTGGCACAAAACCCTGAATGACAAACTTGAAGTCATGGGGTATGAGGTGTGCAAGAGTGATGCGGGAGTGTATGTGAGATGCTCTACTGATGGAGGAAAGTCCTATGTGCTGATCTATGTTGATGATCTTCTGATAGTTTCCAAGGGCATGTCAGAAATCGAGAGAGTGAAGGGACTTCTCAAGAAAGAATTCACCATCCATGATCTTGGGGAAGTGAAGGATTTCTTGGGATGTCAAGTGATGAGAGATAGAGATAAAGGGCTGATCACCCTGAGTTGCATCCCTAAAATCGATGCACTTGTAGAGAAATTTGGCTTGGATCTTGAGTCAGTGGGACCTGATACTCCCATGACAAAAGATTTCGTAATGTCCCAAAGGCCTGCACCGAGAGATGGGAGCGACAGCATTGGTGCTGGCAGTCCACTACCTCCAGGTCACCGTTACTGTGAGTTAGTAGGGTCTCTTCTGTATATAGCCAACACCACACGTCCCGATATAGCTCAGGCAGTAGGTGTATTGTCTCGTTATCGCATATCTCCCACCACAGCACATTGGAATGAAGCCATCCGTGTGTTGAAGTATCTGAAAGGAACCCGAGATTTGGTTCTAACTCTCGGAGGGGGGGAGATAGAGCTAGAAGGCTATGTGGATGCCGACTATGGAGGTGATCAGGATCATCGCTTCTCTACCACTGGCTTTGTCCTCACTGTGTTTGGAGGAGCAGTAGTGTGGGGAAGTAAAAAGCAATCTGCTGTTGCCACTTCAACAGTGGAGGCTGAATTCATGGCAGCAAGTGCTGTTGTGAAGGAAGCAAATTGGCTGAGAGGTTTCCTGGAGGAAATTGGAGTGTTACCGTGGATAGTGAAGATTCATTGTGACAACCAAGGGTGTATAAACCACCTGAGGAATCCGGTGTACTCCAAACACACAAAGCATATTGCAATTAGCTGTCATTTCGCACGTGAAGCTATTGCAAAGGGGCAGGTTGAATTCAAGTACATTCAATCTGCTAGAAATGTGGCTGACATTTTTACCAAACCACTAGTTAGACAAGTGTTTCTGGGACATCGTAACTCACTGGGACTGGCCAAGTTTCTGTGAGGTAAAGGCAAGGGGAAGTGTTGTGTTAATTAATTTTATGCCTTTCCCTCAGAGGAGTAATAATGGCAAGTCTCCGTATGAAGACAATACCAATTAGGAAAGAGAGGCAGAACCCTGAGTTCTGCCAGGCAATACATGCATTTGAACGAAGACTATCATAACGCAAGTTACAGACACGTTTGTAGAAAGGAGGCATATGGGGCAAGCACGGATAGGGAAGGCACTTGGTTGGAACTATAGTGGCACTCCGGGTGCCTATCAATCAGTTGCTAACCAGTCCTTGACTTGTATATGTCCGTGCCTACTTAACAACGCACAAGTAGGAGGACATCGTCTAACACCCTCCGTGCCGCCACCATGCAGGTGACTTAATCCTTATTGTATTCCTGGATTTAGCACTCAGATGAACATTGTTAGAACATGTTAGACATATAGAGTTGAGTTTAGCTCATCGGACAAAGTAATGAACACGACCTGGGTGAGAGCAGGTTAGGCGTGTTTGAACTGCGTCACCTTGTTAGGAGAGATGAGAGATATTGTAACACTTGGTTGGAACTATAGTGGCACTCCGGGTGCCTATCAATCAGTTGCTAACCAGTCCTTGACTTGTATATGTCCGTGCCTACTTAACAACGCACAAGTAGGAGGACATCGTCTAACACCCTCCGTGCCGCCACCATGCAGGATACGCCAAGCCCAGAATATTTCAATGTTCCATCTCTTCAGCCTCGTTGGGAGAGCACAAGGCTGTGCATTGTATCTGTGATCACGAATGATGGCCTTTGGTGGCCATATGCATACGCAAACCCAGAAAAGCGCATTTCTATGTAATCGCTTCTTGTCCGCTCACTAGTACACTTTGATATATTTTTTCTTTTAAAACATTGCCATGTGGATGCAGAGCATGCTCCACGTCCGCACATGGGCGCAGTCCTGGGGCGAACAGACTCAGCATTGCTGTTCCCCTCCTCTCTAATAGGATACCATTGGGGGGGGGGGGGGCATTAGATGGAACTTGCATGTTTATATCGGTTTAAATTTGTTCGCATAGGCGTACCTTTCTGTACTGAGAGGGTCGGTTCGCAGTTGGGTGTTTAAGTCAGGCACCAGAAGATTGAATTCATTAAACGCGCCTTCGCCAGATCTGAAGGAGATAATGTTTGTGAATGGTTCAAGAAGGAGAAAATGGTTGTGAGTCTCGCAAATGTGCGTGTGCCTGAGAGATGTAGCAGAGGATCCTCTTCTTATTCGAATAAGAATTTGGCCGTTTTCGTGACAAGGCACTCGAAACATTAATAGATTAGACTTAAAAGTGGGGCAGATCCTAACCGCAAACCATGCATCCTAAACATTCTATGTCGTAGAATTTGGTCCTTGGAGCCCTGATGGAGTCCTAGTTTTGGGACAATTGGGGTCACACAGTCGGCATATGAGTTGGTTCGTGATGTAAGATCAGTGCACGTTGTGAGATACACATGAGTCACGTTTGTTGCACAAGCGCGCGCGCGCGCGCAAGAGTTGCAAAAGTGAAGCATGTACACTGATATCACGTCGCTTTACAGCTTGCCAGAAGAGTTGTATAAACAACTTGCAGGCTTGGATGGACTCAAACGAGAGACGTGTTTCCAGGGTCCATCACGTGTGCAGGGCCAAAGGTCCCCTGCAGCAAAACGTGCATGCAGCGGGTGCTCACCAAGAGAGCAGAGAGCAAAGCTCCTGTCAAAGCCTTGTCACCATTGAAGAGGGGTTGGAGGTTTGATGTAAAAGGTGGATACAAACCTAATATCTTGGTTTGTACCGCTCACCAGTGCAACATCCTTCTCACCGCTGTCAATCCTTTGTTTGTACCGGCGGTACAAAGCATTGGCACCAGTGGTACGTGTGGTATTTGCACTACCTTATTGACATAGGTTGCGGGAGGTGTCGAATAAAAGTTGGAACCTCTCATGGTGGGGGTCGGGGTCTGACATGATTCCTCAGTGGAGACCGTGTGCACCGTCTTACGCCATTCTAGCAGCAGTTGCCCAACCGCATGCGGCTTTATTGCTAATGCTGATCTAAATTAATGTAAGTAAATATTTAGGTTAGAGCTGAACCACTGACAAGCAGTTTGTGGTGATGCAACTAATATGTTGCCCAAAGTTGTAAGCGCTTTCTACTGCTATTGCTTTTTGTTGTCCCACAAGCCGGGAGAAAAGGGGGGGGGGGTGATCTTAAGCTTGTTTTCTATTTATGAATGTGGCTCAATGTCTGTCATCAATGTCTGTCCTCCGACGGCGAGCCACATCGCACCTACACCCACAGAGAATGCGCATCCTTCCCACTTTGTACTTGCAGAACCGATTTTTCGAAAAGAATGCTGAGTGTTTCGTTCTAAGAACTGACTTTGCAGAACCATGCTTTCCATCAAGAACGTGGTTCAAGTCAGACGACGGATCTGGCTTCGCTGTGAAGAGACCAAAAACCGTTTGTTATGAGCATAATGCTCAGATGGTGATCATTTCCCAAAGCTGCATAGCCTGCTGCAGACTCGCAATGCAGACTGCATCACACCTTAGGGAAATCCTTTCAACCTGATTTACGGCTCATATATGCATATCTAAATCCTTCCTGCTTTTACTCTTTTAATGGCTTATGAGAAGTGAGTTTATCTGATCAATATCACCCTGGCATGCAGGTCGTAACAAACGTTACAGGAAACCTCAACGCTCACTCTATGCCAAGAATAGTTACAGGAGTTTACCATAGCTTTCAAAAAGGCGCTGACCCACTTTAGTGGCATATCGTTAGAACTGATGCAAAGTACTCAAATTATACAAAATGCCTAGGAGCGGATGACAGGCCAGCATGCATTATGTAATGTGATGGAGCTTCATCAGTGTTCTTTACAAAGTGCAGTGTTCTTGTCGATTGATGAACCCTTTTAGATCTGCTGATACATGTTGTCGGCCTTACAAGTAAGCAGCCCTTCAGCACGCTCCACCATAATCCTTCCAGCTCCGAAACGTTTATCACACAAGAAATTGCACACATTTTTAGGATTGGGACGTGCGTGTGGATGCTTTCCACAGTTTGAACATGTTAACAACCCCACCAAATGAACCCACGTTCCAACCCACGTTTCAAACTGTGGATGCTTTCCACAGTTTGAACATGTTAACAACCCCACCAAGTGAACCCAATTCAATCTAACGTGCACGTTAGATTGACTTATGATTACTAATATTTATTAAAATTATAATTACCGTACCAGCCATAATTATTGTATGAAAAATAATCGGGTGTTCAATTCACAAAATATTCGCCAACTGATATGTTCAATAATAACGGCTGTATTTTTCGGAGTTACAGAGGGCAGCACTCGAATCCCGAGGGTCAGGAATGTTCAGAAAATGTCACGAGATGGTTCTTTGTTGCAATTTGGGGCCTATTGATGTAAAATTTCCATGATTACAGCGGAAACTCTAGCAATTAAAAAACAATTAAAAATATTTGGGAAGCCGATTTTTGATATGTTCAATAATTACCGCCTATATTTTTCGGATTATTTATTATTTTTATTGATTATCTTGCCTTTTCCGTTTGTGCAAAATAAGAATAGTGTACAATAATTATGGCCGGTATGGTATTTATATTGATAATTATATTATTAATATTAATAATTATATTATTAATATTAATAATTAATTGCAGAATGGTCTTGGTGATATGACACCAACACACCAAGTCTGGCAAATGGTCCTTTGAAAAACAATCTGTCTGCTGTGCACAGGACGTCCTAGTTTAGGACGCTAGCCACATGTGGCACCAAACTCCCAACCCAACTTACGGCCACAGGCATGTTGCAGAGACCTTAACTGAAATCCCGTCATTAACTCATTCAAACCTTCATATGCGGACTAACACCATATCACAAATTGAGGGCAATCAACTGCAAGATGGACCGGTAATCCTTCACAAATGACGGGACCCCCAGGGGGGAAGCATCCTACTTGGGTTGTATGGTTCGCCTGTGTGATTCTTCTAAGCCTCAGAAGTTATCCTAGGTTCAAAGGTATTCACCGCATGTACAATGGGAATGGGGTGTACTTCACGTTCCTTAATATTCTTCTTGGATCTCCGCGTGTGCCGCGTTATGCACACATTACCCCAGTCATATGACACAGTCCCCGGTCCCAGTTATTATGGAGCCCAATATTGTTATTATGGAGCCCAAGATTAATCAGACCTGTTTACTGCTGAGACCTTCGCTTTTGCACGAGTGGCGACAATGTGCATATGTCATGTTCATGGTAAAAGGATGTCTTATATTCATCCTCAAATCTCTCATGGTCATGCGCACATTCAAGTGTGCCAGGTACATGTATGCATGTCTGTCGTTGACAATGTCTGGACTTATGTCCCTCAGAGTCGAACAACTGCAAAAAAAAAACAAGACTACAAGGGACACTTCTTGGAGGCCCACCAGCTTGAAATCGACATTGGCTATGTTCCTTTTACCTCATATGGAGAAGAGCCATAACGCGGAACCATAACGCACGTGGCAAACAACCCCTGATGGCCGCCACCATATCGGCCAGTTCGGCTTCTAATTCATCATCATGACCTCTTGCAAGTCCAAGAAAAGTTGCTTCCGTTCCAAATCGCAGGTGTCACATCCTCAGCCACAGCAATCGAATTCCCCTGCTCTCTGGCCGACCCACGGGTGGCCGGGGGGGGGGGGGGGGGGCGTTGGATAAACACTATTCGTGAGCGAATGGCATTGGTTTCAAGCCAGCCAGGGGTGGAATTGTGCACAATCTTTCTGAAGACATACCAGAGTTTGAGCAACCGTGAACGACTTGCGAATATTGCCATCGACGGTTCCGGCAGCAGATAATCTGCAACGTCAAGGCTTCTAATTACAAGTAGCAATACATTCATTCCGGATCTTAAATATCGAACCTATGATTAGAAATTTAAGTTGAATAGCAGACCTGATGCTCGCTTGTCCAAATCGCCGAAGATATTTTCTTATGCAGACTGGCAGCACAAGGCGGCCCTTGAAGGGTCCTCCTCGTTTTAAAGCTTCGCTTGAGTTGACATATTTGAAAAGTGGGAAAATGTCTGGGCTTGAGCATTCCAAAATCATGAAATAGACCTTATTGGAGTGGTCCATTTGCTTTCAACTGTTCGCATCTCGTACCGTAAAGCGTACCATAAAGTATCGGATAAAGATTTGTCCCGGAGATAGTTTCATCGTATTGGTTACCCGAGATACCTTCACGCAGCCCTCCCTGTTGGCAGCAGCGAGATTAACATAACCCGGAAGTCAGGACCTACAAGCTCCTTCTAACCAGACTGAAGGCTACTCGCACACCTGAGAACGGTCGATACCAAACCCATTTCGACACATGGACCGGTAGATGTGCCATTGACGGGTCTGCATCTGCGAGGAGCGGAAGGTGTCAAATGGCTTTATCAATCCAAAATACAGGACAGAAAGGAATTGGAGTGGCTGGTGTATCACCGAGCAAACCGAAATGCTGTAGGAGACCCAGTTTGACAGGTGTCGGACGAGCGGGATGGAGAGGGCCTCAGGCATCCTTGCAGCATCCATATCCCAATGCAAACATTGGTTCCTCGACATTTCAGGGAGATCCGAAATGCCCATTCAGCCGGGTAGCAGGATCTTTGGGGCTTGCGAAGGAGCGGGTCAGTGATCGCCCGAAGGAGAACGCCGGGCATGTTGAGACTCCCGGGCCTTCTGCCTTTTCCATCCAATCATTTCTGGATGTGAGCATGATACTTTCCAAAGGCATACATCATGCCATGGTCGAGTTCAACGCTAAATATGGACCTGTATGCAGGTACGTTCAAATTCCCTGATCTGACTTTTAACGCTGGCTGCGCATAAGTTTCTGTGGGTTTGTTGCCTGTAATGGTGATAACGTGTTTCCTAATATGTTCTGGCTGGAGCCACGCTGATTCAAGTCGCATGGGCTTAGGGCGGCGGTAGGTTTACGGAACCGTTGCTTGTCCGGACAAGTTGCATGCAAGTGATCCTCAAAACCCTTCAGTGGTTTTATAACTTTGTACTGTTCCCCATGCACTTTAAAAATGAGTTCGTGCTGGACATCTGGCATCAAAGGGTAAGAGGATCCTGACAGTGCTGGATGAACGCGCACTTGACAGTCTTTGTTTCAAACAATGACTGGCTAATTCAAACATCAGGTGCAAACTCTTTGCCTCTCAGACCCTTAATGTGGTAGTGAGGCTGCATTTAATGCGTCTTCAGGTTTGCTAACCCTGCTGACCTCAATGGCGCATCTGGATGGCTTTTCCTGAATGACCCCGGCGATGTGCAATGGGTGTGTGCGACCAACACAAAGAATTACAGCCGAAGATATCTGCCGGTGGGCTTTCAACTCCTGCTTAGGTTCTTCCATATGTTGCTGAAGGCAAAGGTCGTGACAACATAGAACCGCTGTTCTCCACTTCTTAGTGTGTTTGAGATTGCGGCGCGAACTATCCTTCGTTTCCCACCTTCAGGAAGCTTGGTCATGCTCTGCCCTGTTCCCTTCTACTGCTTTTACATGACCTGCAATCCACAACACACACTTGATGGCAGGCTTTTAATGCTGCTCAGGGCAACTTGTGTTTCGGGACTTTGACAAGGATAGACAGATCATTATCTATTGCTCCTCAGGAGCCCTCTCACTCATTTTTGATTGCGTCCGCTCCACCCTCCCCCTCTCTCTCTCTTTGCCGCCCTGTGCAATAATTGTGTGTGTGTGTGTGTGTGTGTGTGTGTGTGTGTGTGTGTGTGTGTGTGGGGGGGGGGGGGGGTGCATTCGTGCGTGTGCTTGCGCATTGCGCGCATGCATGCGTGCGTGTGTGAGCGCCTGCCACCCCCGCCTCCATCTCTTCACTACCCACTTGCTCCAGGTCCACGCTCCCACCCCGCCTCAGTCTCTCAAACCACCCTTTCAACTTCTCTGATGGAGCTGTTGTGCCATGATAACAGCTTTTGAACGAGGCAAAAGGCTGCATTTGAATCATAGGCAAAGCGGTGGGCTGGATGGGCAGGACATATACAAGTGGGTGACCCATGAGAAGGGGATCCTGGGGAGCCAAGGGGCCTATAACAAGCGTCATCGCCAACTGTGCCAGCCGCCCTTCCGTAGCCCAGCCTTGCTGGCAACATTTGCTGACGTCATCGTACAGAGGTACGCACGACCGCTCATGTGACTGTATGTGCCTGTCCCCCATTGTACTGCCTGTCCTTGCAATGTCCGAGTGAACCCTAGACACGACTGGTCACGTGACTGAATGAGTCTATCCCCAATTGTATCGGCCCTCCTGGCAGTGACCGAATAAATGGTAGGCACGACTGGTCATGAGACTGAATGTGTCTATTCTCCAATGCACCGACCCTCCTGGCAGTGACCGAGTGAATGGTAGATACGACTGGTCCGGTGAGTGAATGTGCGCTTCGCGTTCCTTACAGACATCTCCTGAGTCTAGGTCCTGGAAGAACATGTCCGCCCAAAACTGATGAATGCCAAACTCCAAATTCGGTTTGTTTGATGATGTGTTTTCCGGTGGCCCACGGTTGGGTATACCGAGTGTTTTTGCTGATGTACAGGGTTCCTGATGGTTTCACCTTTCTTCCCCGCCCCCCTCTCCCGGCCCCCCCCCCCCACACACACACACAGAGAGAGAGAGAGGGGGGGGGGGGATGATGCACACACATGTGGAGATGTTTCCGGCCTGGGCTTTACGAGAAGAGTGAAGGGGGGGGGGTGTCATAGGGCCGTAAGATCTTCAACCATGGTTTGTAAGAGGCTCAGTCATTGCAGGTGAAGGTTCAATCATTGGCTACATGAAAAGGGTTCAATACTGGCTAGGTAAAGGGTTTGACCACTGAAGGTAAAGGGTTCAATCATTGTGTAAAGGGTTCACCATTGCAGGTGAAGGGTTCAATCAGCGTAGCTAGTGCCATTCAATCACTGTGCATTCAGGGATATGATTTTTGAGGGCAACTGGATCAGTCCTGGTGACAGAGCGCGTATGCGGGCTTGGTTGATTGCAGGACACAGCTGCTAGGAGACATATGGGGGGAGCACAACAGCTTCTCAACAGATGTGGCGGTACAGACGCAACGTCTCACCTTGGATGTCGTCGGCCTTGTTGCCTTCAGCCATGACTTTGAGCAAACTGAGCGCATCCGGAGGTCTCTCTCTCTCTCTCTCTCTCTCTCTCTCTCTCTCTCTCTCTCTCTCTCTCTCTCTCTCTCTCTCTCTCTCTCTCTCTCTCTCTCTCTCTCTCTCTCTCTCTCTCTCTCCCTCTCCCCCCCCTCTCTCTCTCGTGCGCTCGCGTTCCCGTAGGTTGTCCCTGTGTTTTGTCCTGTCCGCACATTCAGGCTCCCTGCATCCGAGCTATCATTGCCAGGCTCTGATGGAGGAGGCTTCCTGATTTAATTGTTTGTTGTTGATTGCACTGCTTTTGGTACTACTAGTTCTTGATTGGAGTGCTTCGTGCTGATCAAAGTGCTTGTGGTTGATTGCAGTGCTTGTCGATTGGATTGCTTCTTGTTGATTCGAGTGCTTGTTCTTGATTGAATCCCTTGTTGTTGATTGGATTGCTTTGCTGTTGAATTTGATACCTCCTCTCGTAGAAAAGCGACAGATCGAGCCCCGGGGGGAGGGGGGGGCTTTTCACCAAAGTGCACTTTTTACTCATGTACATCACATGAGGTTGTCGTGCTTTTGTAGCCTCAAATGCTCGTGCCTGTTTGATTGCCTCTTATAGACTGTCTGGGGGGATGACATGGAGAGACTCTCAGAAGGTTAAAAGATGGAGAGTGGCATGTGACTTGCGACATGTTGTTCAAGCAAGGCTGAGCGGTACTGGCGGTCCGGGGTTAGGGACATGGCGGGACGAGCCAGCGACACGGCCGAGAACTCTGACCGTCTCTTGTGGGCTGTGAACACGTTTGGGGAGGTTCTCGCGGAGGTGAGTCAGCCCCTCCTCTCCCTCGCAATACCGTAGCCGTCAACGCAGAACTCCCTCGTGAATTCTCGAGCGTATCAAATGCCGAAACTTTCCCTGAGGTCCTACTTGAAGGGGGTTTTTCCCCTCTCCGTCTCTCTCTCTCTCTCTCTCTCTCTCTCTCTCTCTCTCTCTCTCTCTCTCTCTCTCCTCTCTCTCTCTCTCTCTCTCTCTCTCTCTCTCTCTCTCTCTCTCTCTCGCTCTCTTCCTTTACCCTCCTCTTTTTTTTTCTTAAGGTTTGGTTTGAGGATACTCCCTGTACACACACATGTGCTTGGGTCAGGGTCGATGGTGTTCCATGTACCTGAAGGGTAATTTGCTTCTACCTGTTGAGTATCTGGAAGGCCGGGCCTGTGGTGAGACAGTTGGGTGACATGTGCACATAGCAGCAGGTGTGGTGGCGCAGGTCTTCATCACTCCGTTCGCGCTCCTACGTCTGATGGATCGCCTCGGTTTCCGCCAGTTGCGCCTCTTGGTGCGCCGCCAAACCGCCACTTCTGCGTATGTTTTAGAGAATGTGTGTGTGTGTTTGTTTGTTTGTGTGTGTGTGTGTGTGTGTATGTGAGTGCGTGCGTGCGTGTGAGAGAGAGAGAGTGTGTGTGTGTGTGTGTGACGGAGAGAGCGAGAGGATGGATGTGTGTGTGTGTGTGTGTGTGTGTGAGAGAGAGAGAGAGAGAGAGAGAGAGAGAGAGAGAGAGAGAGAGAGAGAGAGAGAGAGAGAGAGAGAGAGAGAGAGAGAGAGAGAGAGAGAGACAGAGGGGGGAGGGAGGGAGGGAGGGAGGGAGGGGGGGGGGAGAGAGAGAGAGAGAGAGAGAGAGAGAGAGAGAGAGAGAGAGAGAGAGAGAGAGAGAGAGAGAGAGAGAGAGAGAGAGAGAGAGAGAGAGAGAGAGAGAGAGACCTGCGGATGATTGCATGCATGTGTGTATGTCTATGAGTGTGGGTGGGGCAGGCTGTCTGAAGAAAGAAATGGAAGAAGGGACATTCTGTCAAGACAGTTCAAGGGAATCTGGATCCAATCGTATCTGGCCCCAATCTGCATATAGGATTTGCCCTAAACCCCAATCTGCCCCCAATCTGTTGTGACGTTTGCTAGATGTTTTACACGTCCATGTGAGGGGGTACGGTGGACAGGATGAAGCTGTGGAGGTGATGCGGGAAAACATGTTAGAAGTGATCCAGGTACGGACTCTCTCTAAATTCTTCTCATCTTGGCTGGTGACACCATCCTTTTCTGTGCTCATCGACTCGTGTGGTCCAGGTATGAAAGAATTTACCTGTGAATTGCACGATGTTGCCCAAGGAAATACTCTCGTACCCCAATTGCACCCCGTGCCCCAAAGCTCGTCCTTGAATTGTAGTAGCAACGATCGGATGGGGCCACTTAAAAATGTTTTCATTTGCGCCCTCCCCCCTTCCCCCCCAACGCACCCAAGACGTCTAACCATCTGTACTCGTGAGTGAGCGGGCTCACCCTACTGTTTTTGATTATGCCCCTCCCCGCCCTCCCAACCTACCCAAGATATATTATTTTATCTTTACTCATGATTAAGTGGGGCCACCTTGATGGTTTCGTTGACGCCCCTCCCCGCCAAGCCACCCATGCTCTCCCCCACATCCAGAGTTTCTAACACTGACTCGGCGGGTGCAGAAACGGCGAGATAAGCTGGCGTCGGGCGACGAGGGGGAGAATGACCTTCTGGGCGTGCTCCTTCAGGTACAGCCCCTGCTCTCCGAAGCGCTGTACCGCCAAATACTAGCTATTTGCCTTTTTGGGTGGCGAGCAGAGACTCTAGGCGTGAAACCTGCACCCGCCACCTCTTAAAACCCGAAATATCGCTTCGACATTCATATCCCTGTCCCGCGACCCCCTCTCCGCAAAGCATGGATGAGGGAGGGAATGGGGGGACTCTCTCGTTCGAGGGGCGGGGGGGGGTGGGGGAGGGGGGGACTTGAACAAGTTTTTGAAAGGGGAAGGGGGAGTGGTGTTGTTAGCAAATGCAGAGGGGGTCAGCATTTGTAACTTGGCCAAGAAGAGCATTTCCTGGTGGTGGGAGGAAGGACACATTGCGGTACGCACACTAGATTTATTCGCAGTACGCCCCATCAGTTATCAGCAATGCAGTACATGGGGCAGGGAACAGGAGCAAGCAGAAGAGGGTATGGCGAAAGGAGAGTGGGTTGAGGCGGGAACG
>KV908471.1:214964-262464 GCA_002005505.1 Botryococcus braunii | reverse complement strand
GCGGAGCGCCAGGGGGGAGGGCGCCGACGTACGCGGATTTGGATAAGTTGCAGTACTTGACAATGGCAATCAAGGAGACCTTGAGATTGTACCCTGCCATCCCAATCTTCCCCAGGGAGGCTGCTACTGCAGATCGCCTGCCCAGTGGCCACAGAGTGGACCCCGGTACGAATCCGACTCGTCCCCATGGCTTCACAGACTTACAGCATGGGGTCGTTTTTGCCAACCCTCCTATTTGCCCCCACCGTGTTCATGGGCTCTATTCTCGGCAGGTTTGATCTTACGTGCATGCCTCCATAAAGAAATTACTGGAATTTTACTGCGAAATTCAGATATTTTGGTGCGACAATCGGCTGGTGCAACTTCGTCATTGGCTATCAGGGGAGTTGCCATCAATCTTCTGCGTTCTGATTATTTCACTGGCACCCCAACCGCGGCACGCGGTTCACTACCACATAGCTGTAGGGGATGTGTGTTCACTGCCACCCCACCTCTTTCACGAGCCAAGAAAGATGTGAACCTTGTTTTAGCAAAGAAGAGGGTTGTCTTGATTACCCCCCCCCCCCTTTTTTCTCCTGGAATGGAGCGTCTTGCAACGCCAGACTCTGGCTGAGCTGGCCTTGCTGGATTTGCTTTCACTCTTGCTGACTCATATAAGGACCAGGAGACCACTTTCTCAGGAGGGATGAGGTAAGACCTTTCCAGGCTCATATGTGAGGATCTGGCAGCTCTGGCACACGTTGCTGGAGGTAGTTAGAGACATTTAGCAGCACTCTTCCACATCATATGTGTGCAAGTATTATGTTTGTACGTGCGCGCGCGCGTGTGTGTGCCTTCAATCTCAAAAGCTCCCCCTTCCCTGTCCTCCCCTCTCTCTGTGTACACCCGCGTCCACAATGCTGGACTGCTGTTGTGGTTTTCAAGAGAGGCTTTTCACAGGTTGTGGAGGCAGTGGGTTGGCAGGCTCATGGCTGTATTCCGGGCCAGCTTCTCACATGTGAGGGTGAAAGACTCAAAGACGCTGTACACGGACATGTGAACATTAGACAGGCACCCTTTTTTTTCCCTCCCCCCCCCCTTTCTTTTCCTCCTTCATTGTACGCAGACTGCTTAGAAAAAACATTGTTGTGCGGTGCAGGAGACGTCGTATTTATGTCGTCGTATGCATTGGGCAGATCCCCGCAGTGTTGGGACAACCCGGAAGAGTTTCGGCCGGTACGTAGCTGTCCGCTCATCACGTTTTTGACTTGGCCAACTGCTGCCAAGTGCTTTATCCAATCTGGTGTTGTGAGTTGGCACAGCTCCAACCTGGTGTTGTGAATGGGCAGAACAACTGTGGCTTTGAGTTCCAAGTTTCCAAGTTTTTGTTGGTTTAAAATCTAGGCCTGCAGGTCCCTCCAAGGGCCTTCTGGTCCCTCCTGGCCTTCAGGACCCTCCAGCCTTTCTGGTCCCTCCAGATGCATTGGTCCCTCGAGGCCTTCGGGTCCCTCCAGGCCTTCTGGTCCCTCCAGACATTATGGTCCCTCCAGATCTTAGAAGTCCCTCCATACCTTCTGGTCCCTCCAGGCCTTCTGGTCCCTGGGACCTCGAGTGCTGAGAAACCCCTCAGGCCAACAAGCCCGCATGTTTATGCATGTTTGTGTGGACCTAGGGACAAAAGCCCCCTCCCTCCGTCCCTGTCCTCCCTCCTTTCCCTCGCTGCTTCCGCCCCTCCCTCGTCCTACTTCTCTTTCTGGGAAGCTGTGCTTGCATTCAAGAGGCCTGGCTGCTTGACCTGTATTGCGCGTTTTGAGTGTTCGCTGTTAAGTTGGCCATGCTGTGCTCACGAGACTCGTGTTGGGGGGAAAGTCGGGGGGGGGGGGTAATTTGTGTTCTGGGGGCTTGATGTTCTGTCTCAGAGTTACTTAGTTTTTCTTTTTTTCTTTCTTTTTTTTCCTTGTTTTTTTTTGGAGGGGGGGGGGGAGGAAATAATATTGTATTCCGGGAGAATACTGCAAGGGGCGCTTTTGTTGTGGTCCAGAGGTACTTGGTGTCTTGGAGCTATATTCTGATCCGGAAGCTGTACTGCTTGGGGAGGCAATGTTATGTTTCAGGGGTACTTGGTATCGTGGGGGCCCCCGGGGGGGGGGGGCGGCGTGGAGACTACATCGTATCCAGAACCTTACTGTTCTCTCCCTGTGCCAAAAAACATACTGGGCGGTTAAGTATATTCCAGAAAATCAATGTATGGTTGGCTGGCTGTGTTCTCTACGAGAGGCCTGCTGTTTGGAGGTGTAATTACTGCTTTGAGAGGAGTGATTGAAGCGGAGCCATGTTGCGCTGCACGTTGCTGTATTTCATTGCGATGTTTGTGGCCAAGTTGCATTGGATGTTCCATGTGGGGGTCCATGAAGCTACGCTGTGATGTGTGTTGCATGTAGCTATGTGGGGCTGCATGTAGCAACGCTGTGATGCGTGTCCCATGTTCCCATATGGGGGTCCATGAGCTACGCTGTGATGCGTGTTGCGATGAGCTGTGTTGTCCTGTTCCTACGTTACGACGTTTGTTATCGTGTTGCTATCTTGGCTTGTATGTTGCACGTTGCGGTGTTTCCTGCATTAGGTGTTGCTATGTACCTTGCATTAAGTGTTGCTATGTTGCTGCTTTGAAGGTTGCTATGTTTCTTGCAGCAAATGTTTGCTATGTTGCTGCATAAACATGTTACCATGTTTCTTGCACTAGATGTTGCTATGTTGCTGCATTTCTTGTTGCGATGTTGTTGCATTATATGTTGCTCTCTTGGGGCTCGAGAGGTTCAGAGTGCAGTGAGCCCCGGTCTTTTGGAGAGGTTCCGTGTGCGGTGGGCCACGGTCTCGTTCAAAGGCGTGGCTTGTGGCATGCAGGAGCGCTTCACACAGGAGGAGGAGGCACGCCGTCACAGGTTCCAGTGGGTCCCCTTTGGGGCGGGTCCCCGCATGTGCTTGGGAGCTGGCTTTGCTCAGGTCCTGCCTCTCATGCCTGCTTAGTAAAGACCCATGCATGCTCAGTAAGGTCCGGTGCATGCTTAGTAAAGACCCGTGCGTTCACAGTAAAGACCCATGCATGGTTATCAAAGACCCGTGCATGCTTAGTAAAGACCCATGCATGCTCAGTAAGGTCCGGTGCATGCTTAGTAAAGACCCGTGCATGCTTAGTAAAGACCCATGCATGGTTATCAAAGACCCATGCATGCTTAGTAAAGACCCATGCATGCTCAGTAAGGTCCGGTGCATGCTTAGTAAAGACCCGTGCATTCACAGTAAAGACCCATGCATGGTTATCAAAGACCCGTGCATGCTCAGTAAAGACCCATGCATGCTCAGTAAGGTCCGGTGCATGCTTAGTAAAGACCGGTGCGTTCACAGTGAGGACCCTTGCATGCTTAGTGAAGACCTGCCTAGTGGTTTCCTATGTGGTATTGCTCAGTCCACACCTGCCCAATGAATGCAGTACTGCTTTATAAAGGACTGCTTAATGAATGCCAGTTCATTACTACCGAGTGAAGTACTGCCCACTGGTTGCCTATTCTACACTGTTCTGTGCACACCTGCTCAATGAATGCCTACTGGGTACTACCAAGTGAAGTACTGCCCAGTGAATGCCTGTTGATTGTTATCGGGTGAGGGACTGCCCAGTGGTTGCCTATTCGGCACTGTCCTGTTCACACCTGCTCAATGAATGCCTACTCAGTACTACCAAGTGAAGTACTGCTCAATGAGTGCCTGTTCATCACTACCGAGTGAAGGCCTGCCCAGTGGTTGCCTATTCGGCACTGTTCTGTTCACACCTGCTCAATGAATGCCTACTGAGTACTACTAAGGAGCAATGGACAGGCATTCATTGGGGTACTTCTCTTAGTAAAGACCAGCTCTGTACCAGTAGCGGCTCAGTATGAGTGCCTTCTCAGTACTACGTAAGTAGAGACCTGCGCAGTGTTAATTTGTAAGTTCGTGCTCAAGCATTACCTGGTCAATACGTGTCGCAAAGACGCGCTCCTTACATGCCTGTGTAATCGTACTCAGTAAGACCTGCACACACGCGTCTGATTCGTGTGTGAGAGAGAAGCCGGGGGGGGGGGGGCTTCCGTAGCCCCTTCACAACAGCAATATCAGCAGCGATAACACGTGCAGAGAAGTCAATCGCATCTCTGCTCCTGAGTGACGCAGGGGGGGGGGGAGGCAGAAGTGGAGGGAAGGGCGGGGAGGATGGCACATGTGCATAGGATGTCTGAAATTATGGGCCGGGGGACAAACAATGTGCAGATGTCGGTGACCCTGATGGTGGCCTGCCTTCTGCAAAGATTCAAGTTCGTGCCCGCACATCCAATGGACGTGGGATACGACATCACGCTCAACTTCCAGAAGACAAACGGCCTCCACATGCGCGTTCAAAAGCGGCAGCCCGCGCCGGTCGGCCTGGGTCACGCCCATGTGGAACACATGGCACCGTCCCGCCTGCCAGCTGGTGCAACTGCCTAGGGCCGGGCCTCTGGTAGGTTCTTGCCAAGTTTGACGGCTCTCGGACCTGGAGAAGGGCCGGATCCGCTGATTGTCCTTTCTTAAGGAACTTTTTGTGGGTATTTTGTTGTTTTTTGTTTTGTTTTTTGTTATTTTTTTTCCCTTCTAAGGAACCCTATTCTGCTCCCGTTCCATATGGTTCTGGTATCCAAATGCGGAGGATCGGAAGAGCGGAGGAACGAGGAGGAGGGTGGTGGTACTTGCAAGGTGTGCTGCTAAGTTGAGGGGTGGGAGGAGGAGGAAAAAGGAAGGTACCCTTTCAGGGAGCTAATGTGCATCAGTAAGGGAGCCGATGTGCATCTGTATGGGAGCCGATGTGCATCAGTGTGGGAGCTGATGTGCATCTGTAATGGAGCCAATGTGGGATGTTGAGGTGTGTCAAGATGCCTGTTTGGTCGATGTTCGGTACTGTTAAGATTTTGATTTCCAGTCTGTGCCATTAACACCTACATGGGCAGCATTCCGTGGACATTCGGTTTCATTTTGGTTCCCAAAAGAGTGCTCCATCTTTGAAGACACGGGGTTTGTCACCCTCTTGAGCTTCTGTTCGAGCATCACCCACTTAGGCTGGTGCCTCTGTGGCTTTGTACAGCTGACATTCATACTGCACAAGGTGTCTGTACTATACAATACCCTGTACACCGCTCGCTTCGCTTGCCGTACCGCAATGCAAGGCACAGATGCACATGGTACAACAAAGTTGTACCTGGGGAACACTTTGCACTGCTTGTGTGTCGCATGTTGGTGCAAACACGCGACACATATGGCTATTTCTCAAGGGTCGGGAACGAGAAAAGGCGGGCGTACCGCAACGGCCTTTCCCGACATCTCTGCTGCGTCGGTCCGCAGGCAAGTTCTCAGAAAAGGTACAGGCAGTACGACCTAGGTGGGGTTTCCAGCCACCAGAGCGCATTTGTTTTGCTCAAAGGTTTCCTGCAGGGCGGGGGTGGATGGTGGCTGACAAGTGTTTTGTTATGGCAACTGATGAGTACAGCTTCTCTGCGCACGTGCACAGCCATTTGTGCTTCTCATGGACAGTGCTCTGGTCAGCTTGCTGCGTCTTTCTGATAACAGTATCGTGAGTTGAACAATCGACCGCCTTGCAATACTTTCGTGTGGGAGCCTGCCTTTCAGCATCCGTCCCCTGCAGGGTAGATTTTTAGTAGCTGAACCCCGCACATCATTCAATAGTACTAATGCAGGGAGCAAGCGGAAAAGAGCTGCTAAACTTTTTATCACTAAGGGCCTGCAGGTGCCATGGCCTATTTAGCGGCTGGGGGGTGTGGGAGGGCCATGGTCTATGTAACCTGGGGGGGGGGGGGTGAGGGGCATGGTTTATGTCAGAGCCCGAGGCGGGGGGGGGGGTGTGTGTCGAGCTGCTGGGAGCAAAAGATGCCTAAGTGGTGAAGCTGTTGGGAGCAAAAGAAATGGGTTGAGCATGGCAAGTCCATTGAAAATCGGTGAATTGACCGCATAATCAGTACAAGAGGACCACCGGCTGAGAGCAGATAATTTGTTTTGGTGGGATTCAGCATTTGAACGAGGCAGAATGCTTTCAAACCTTTGTGATTTTAGCCATTTTGTAAGTCTGTGCGCGTTCAAAAGTTGATGAATTGAACGCGGGATCGCTATGATTGGCCAGAAGCATGGCAGAGCATTTTGGAATCCGAGGTTGCTCCTGGCCAATCAGCAGGCGTAATTTTCTGCAGGAATAGGTTTTGTGCCACCTCTTGTTACAGCTACAATTCGCCATAGAGATCTTGTCGAGGAAAGAGGAGATATGTAATTGGAACTGGTGCTTTTTAGCGCCTAGAGGGGCAGCGTATTTTTGCACGGCCGATGCGTGCTGGCCAGACTCCGGACAGCGAGCCTTTTTTTGTTTTTTCCCTCTTTTTTTGGTTTTTGGAAAGGGGAAAATATCTGTTCATTTGTTTGTTTTTGGTTGGGGGTGTGTTTTAGTACTGCAATTTGGAGCGTTCTCGTCCACCTCAGATACGTGTATGGGTTTCTGATATGTGCGGGGACTCCTTTCATGGCCTTGGCCCTGATCCTTTCCTTTTTTTTGAGGAGCACATGCATGTGCTCCGTTGGTCTAGACCAACGGAGAGGGTAGAGGGAGGGAACACGAATCTTTCTGACAGAATTCTGATGACGTAAGCTGGATGATTTGCACAATATAGCTCGTGCTTACTAGTATGATCTTAGTGGTGCACACAGCCCTCATGCAAATGCTCCTGGAGATGCATTCGGCTGCAGTCACTGGCAGATGGGGTTGTGTGTTATAACGGGACAGATGATTTTTCTGCACAGTTTGCAGTTGGTTATGGCGTGGAAAGACTTGGGGACTTTTTGGAGGTGACAGCACTGACATTGTCTGGTTCACCATCAGTGCCGATTCTGAGAAGATAATTTATTTCTTTTCTAGGGTTTGTTTGGATTTTGTTGTTCCTCCGGTCTGAGGAAACGGTATTGATTATTTGATTTGGCATTCCCTATGAGGAGGCGAGAGAGAATTTGGCTTGCAGGCTCGAGCTCGAGCTCAAGTAGATGCAAAGCGCATTACAGCCGTAGTTCAGGTGCGCTGGGCAGTTTGCGGGTCTGCCACACATGGAGCTTGTTTATAGTGTGGGCCGACTGGTGTCTTTTTTCAGATTCCATCACTTTTCAGATGACGGTATTTCTGTGTCACCTGAACAGATGGCGAGGAGGGTAATGTGCAGCCACGTGGCTGATTCACTACTTGTTGTCCCAGCTAAGGGCTGCAATTTTTTGGGGGCGAGGAGACATCGTAGTGTTTGCGAATTGTAGATTTAGTTGCCGAAATTTTTTGAGAATACGGGGATTTTTTTGCCTTCTGTAGTGTCATATACGTTGCGCCTAGTATGTATCAGCAGAAATGGGAGAATAATACATTATGTGCATTGTGCCATATATTGCTTGTCAAACTTCACCTTGATCAAGGTCATGCCGGTGCTAGAACCTTCCTCTTGGAGGGAAACAATAGATGGGACATGTGAATGCCAGCAGTATCAGCAGAAACGGGAGAATAATGCAACTAATGCGTTGTGCCATACATGGCTTGTCAAACTTCACCTTGATCAAGGTCATGGTGGTGCTGGAACGTTCTCTTGGAGGGAAACAATATTGATATCGATTGTAATACATGTTCAACTATCAATCTTAATATTAATAGATGGGACATGTGAATGCCAGCAGGAGTAGCTCCTAGTAGGATACTACATGCAGAGTTTGGCGGTATGATGTTGGAGGACCCAACCGCATTTGCTGCATGAGCAGCGCGCTATGTGAAGTGGAGCATGTAAGCTGTTTTGGGACGTTTCATCTACTCATGCTTTATTTGTGAGCCTCTGCCTCTTCGGCTATGGTCGGTTTGTGCCCATGTGGGTGCAATCTGTACAGTTTCGGAATCATTCAGGAGGAACATGTTTCGGAATCATTCAGGAGGAGAACTGATGTTGCAGTTGTGACACGTGCATTCCTACAGGATAAGCTGGTTTGGACGCAATTGCTTGACCTGTGATAAGTTCAACCCCGATCAGCCATGCCCAAATTGCAATTGGGCACATGCTTCGCGGGCCAAGCTTGTCATGACACATTTTGCTAATATGAATTATAATTCCTAACCTGCAATTGCTTGACCTGTGATCGCCTCTTTCTAAGTATTAATTATAATTCTTAAGCTGCAATTGCTTTAACCAGGTGATCACATGTTTCTCATCGTCTTCATCGACAAGCTGGACATTGGTCAGGCATGTCCCTTTGTGGAATATGCATTTACAAGCTTCGACAAGCTGCACATTGGTTAGGCATATCCCTTGGTGGGATATGCATTAACAAGCTTCTGCGACGCGTCTGACGCTCTCACCAAGTGGCTCTCATCATGTGTGTACTTGCAGACGGATGAAGCTGCAAAACCTGCCTCGCAAAACCCATTATGCATATGCGTCTGGCGTCTGCCACTAGTGTACTCTAGTCACGTGGTTAAAGAAAGGCCGCGTCGTTCTTTTTCTTAAACAATAAAGTGAGCTTCTTGTGTAACTTTTTTAGAGCCGTTTGCCAGTCTGATCAGACATGTCCCATGGTGTGTCGGGCGTATGCCTTTTCTGCCGTCCGGATTACCTAACAGTTTCTCCTGTGCATCCCACCACTTCTTCTGCTTCGTCTCAGTCGTCCCAGGGTGTGTCGGGCGCATGTCATTTCTGCCGTCCGGATCACCTAACAGTTTCTCACCATGTCTTCTTGGTCGTTTCAGTCGTTTGTACCGATCGTGTCTTTCTAAAGGCAATGTAGCTCATGTTTTGCTGCATCTGAACATGGGGGCTAGCTTCTGACTCTTACTTCTGTCTAGAAGTGCAGGCTTTCCTTTCCAATCCAGACTGCATGCGTCATCGATTGACTGCTTCACATACTTGGAATAAAGAGTGAAGCCCATCCAACATATTTGCATCTTAACATATTTGAAAAATGCACGTTCATAGTTTCCAAATTCCAACGTAAGCTGCTTTCGGGTTGCTGAGGTCCGCACAGAAAATGCATGCCTGGCCTTTATGAGTCCCTCAAGAGGGTACAACTCTAAAGCTCTTCTAGATCTAGAAGAGCTTCAGCTGTTAATTGCCATGCATGCCATATGGCTGCGATAATGCACAACAACTCAGAAGTTCTGAAACTCTTGGCCCAGAGGAGATAGCGTAACTGGCGGATCCGGAGTACTTCCTCACTAGTGTCTCCTTTTTTGTCAGCAAGCTACAAGATGGTGCTCCTTAAACTTGCAATGTGAAGTACATCAAACCTGGTAAAGTTGTGTGTAGACTGTCCTTGGCCAAATCGTTGTGACTGAGAATGGGCAGATCGGTGCCCGGTGGATTATATAATGCTGTAACGTTTCGTTTATGGCCCCTGGCTTCTGCAAACCAGCATGTGTGATACATTTGAACGGAGTAGATATATTCTTTACAGTCATGTTTCCATGTAGTATATGTATGCTACCGGTATTAGTCGTCAACAGACATTTCAAAGCAACTTCACAGAGTCCTCATTACAACATCGGAGACGAGGATTTGGCGAGATAAGAATTTGCAGTCTCATGATAATTGTAAGCAGAGCAATATTGCGCTGCTTACAACTGTGTGTTTATGTTGGACATCCCTATTACCACTGGTAATTTACCAGAAGTGCCACTTGGAACTACTACAGATGGGGACTCCCATTGGGGAGCCGCATCCTCCTCCCTGTTGTCAAGGGCTGAGCAGCTACTAGATAGTCCGTGCTTTTAGAATAAACGATTGAAGCGCCTATCCGTGCTATTGTCCGAGTATGGTCTTGAATTGAGGGCCTCGATTCGACGGAGCCGTTTAGAAGGTGCAGCGGGATTTCTGCTGCAGCCAGGCCAGCCTGGCTGCAGCAGCAGCCTGCAGGAATGCCATTTCGGCAGTGTACCGCCGCTTCAGCCGTGGATTGTAAGAACCATCGCAACCCGATTCCAGAATCGGCAACGAGTGAGGCAGGTGCTGCTGGTCCAAGCAAGCCATTGCACTGCATCTCCAGTGGACATTCTGATGGTTTCTGGAATCTGTTCATCGCTTGTGGAGCTCTCGGAGCAGAACAGGTCATATTTGGCTGCTCTGCGGTGTATACACAACGGTTGGTTTTAGACTGTACATCTAAATTTCGATTTCGATGTTTAAGACGACTCTGCTACAGCTGTAACTGCCGATCGAATTGATTTTTAATTATTTGAGGCAAGTGTGTTGGATTATTCGTTCGATCCGGGAACCAGAGGGAGTGATGGTAGATGCTTCCAGAGGTTCTAGCTCGTCCGCCGATTCCCCTCAAGGACCAGGAATTCACGAGATTTTCTCCTTACGCAAACCAAAAGACTTAAAAGCGGGCTTGGCTAGCGGTGGAAAATCCATATTGAAGGGAGTAGCGGGGGGCTTGGCGACACTGATTGCAGCTCCAGCACTGGGGGCTTATGAGCAGGGGGCCTTGGGATTTGCCAAAGGAGTTGGAGCAGGTATGATTGCCCTGTTGAATGCCTTCTCTGATTGTCCCTGGCTTGATTGTAACCAGAACTCAGTGTAGGATAGGCACCCTGAAGTGTTTCAGTGGTGTGCATTTAGGGGCATGTATTAATACAGGATTTACCTTGACATACCATTAAAACACCTCGTAATGTATCCAATCGGTGATCGATCAAGCCGTGACGCTTCAGTTAGTCTTCTAGACAAACTGCTTCTGGCCCGCTTGACTCTGTCAGTCTGGGGAATGTGTAGCTGTGGGAGGGCCAACACAAGGCATCTGAAGTCCAAAATAGATTTTTTCCGTTGTTGTTCAGTCATATGCATCCTTCATTTGTCTCTAAGCGAGCACAACAGCTGTCCCTAAAGCGTCGCCAACCTATCGTGCACAATTTATAGCGCCATTCGGTGGGACCCTCGCACTAGGGGTGCTAAAGTCCTGGCGTTGCACTGAAATTACAGGTATAGCGGGTGCTGCATTGCTGCCAGTCATCGGAGTTACTGTTGGGGTTGCCCAAGCTGTGCGGGGTGGCCTCAACACACCTGAGGCAATTCTGGAGAGCAGAAGAGGCAAATTTTGGGACCAAGTAAGCAACATTTCCACCTATTTTGCATCCCATGCATCTGGAGGCAACATGAGAAACTAATTTTTGTTTGGGATCAGGAAGAGCGTGTGTTCAGTCCAGCAGACTGTCTTCTCGCTGGTCTCCATGGAGTCCCACAGATAGGGTTAGCGGATTGGGTGCGGAGGGGTTCAGTGGACGGCTTCTTTTACACAGGGGCCTGGGATGGGGAAGGGGGGGGGCACAGATGGCTCACGTGCGTATGTCTTGATACATCCACAGGCACATGCACACGCATGTATGTGTTCCCCCTTCCCCTCAGTCTCCACCCCTCCTTTTACCCCCCCCCCCTTTCGTCTTTTTCCTGCTCCTCTTTCTGTCTCTGTCTCCTCTATGTAGGCTTACGAGGAACATTGCACATGGTAGACATGGGGTATGTAACTGTTGAAAGTGATCATGGTTGGGGTTGAAAATCAAGGTGTTAAAACGAGGGTGCAGGGTTGTGCGTGCTCCGGATGTTCCGACGTACTCAGGTCTGGGTGTTCATTTCAAGAAATTTTGTCGAGGAAGGTGTTGAGTGGGATGAAGGGCTTCAGCAAGGTCTGCCGCATACGTATCGGGTGGGGGCCTGGCACAGTTAGCGCTTGGAGTAGAGGGTCGCGTAAGGGATAAGGTTGGAGAAGGGGTCTGACACGTTCTCTTCGAGGCAGGGATGCAGTCAAGAAGCGGATGGGGGTTGGGGGTGGAGGAGGAGAGGGAACGCTGGCATGCATGCACTTTGCAAAAGCACCTCCCCCCCCCCTCTCTCTCTCACATACACACACACACACACACACACACACACACACACACACACACACACACACACACACACACACACACACACACACACAGGTGGGCAAGCACTCAAACACTTACTCACGCATGTACACATGCACATGCGCCTCGACCAGTTTAACAAGAAATGTGGAAAGATGTGCCAACAGTTTACCTACTCGGGTTCTGGGTCCGGTGGGGTGCAGGATCGAAGAGAATGGATTGATTTGCCAACAAGCGCTTTGGCACTGGACGATGAAATATATACACAGGCAAGGAGACAGTGGCATGCTAATGGCCGACCTCCAGCTCCTGCAGATGCACCTGACTACTACGCTTTGCTTGGAGTTGCACCAGATGCGTCACCAGACGACATTAAAAAAGCTTACTATCTCCTTGCCCGCCGTATGCATCCAGATAAGAATCCAGATGATCCACAAGCTAAAGAGCGGTTTCAGCAGCTGGGGGAAGCTTATCAGGTGGGACTTGATTTTTCTGAGTTTTCTTAGACTTTTGGCATCTCTTGTCAAAGGTCCCCCCTTAGCATTATGGTTTACAGAGCTCTCTAGACTTTTGGGAATGTCTTCAAAGCATGGAGAGATCAAAGCGTCGAGAGGAACCTTGATGTGCAAGTTACTCTTGCCATTATGGAAAGCTTGTAATAGATGCGACATTACCTTCTAGATTGGTAAAAGTTGCATATCAGATGTATCACGGCTAAGCACTAACATATGTAAGTTACCCATGTAATGTCAATTATCTGCAAGTTGAGATGTTGCGCACATACCATAATTTGTTGCGATGCAATATTCATGTTGTTGCGATGCAATATTCATGTTGTTAATGAAGCATAAAGGTACTCATAAGATATGTCGTCTACTGACCATTGGACATATTCCTCTCTCAAAATTGTGATGAAGCAATGAGAGATACCAATCATCATTTTGTGATGTGAGGCATTACCATTCTTTCCAGAAACATGTTTCTGCTCTCCCTCTCCCTCTCCCTCCCCCTCTCCCTCCCCCCCCCCCCTCTCTCTCTCTCTCTCTCTCTCTCTCACACACACACACACACACACACACACACACACACACACACACACACACACACACGCACGCACACACACACACACACCCACGCACGCGCGGGCGCACGCACACGCACGCCCAGAGAGAGTGATGCGTATGCACTGAACTTTTTGACCATCCTACAAGGGCCTGGGGTGTGATTTCGTAAGGCCTGCATGACATTTAAGACACGAGGCAATTTTTCTTTCTAAGAATTGAGCATTTTTAGTTGCAAATGCTTCATCAGCCCTCAAAGCAAGCATAGCAGCAGTTCAGGAGCACCAAGCGCACCGAACTGGGATTGTGGTACATATAACAAGATTTCTGCCCCTTTACTTGCAGGTCCTGTGCAATCCAGAATTGAGGCAGCGTTATGACAGTAGTGGGACGGCGGGGCTAGACATCAGCTTCATGGTACAAGTTTCTGCTTTCTCTGCTCCACCCCCCACCCCCCTTTGCACACTGCAATCATAGTGTGACTGGAGTAGAGCTTGCACTCGTGAATCAGCGGCATTTTGGGACTCTGGGTGAAAGGCAACCGTTAGACTTGTGAAGGGGGGAAGGTGAGACCTATGCTCTTTCTCGGGAGTTCCAGGACTTGTGTATGCCTTTTGGGGCTGCAAACCCATTATATAAAGGGTTTTGAATGAAAACATGTTCTTGGCACCTACGGGCCCAAGTTCCAATATCACTATGTACAGGAGGGTGTAATGACCCTAGATGATCTGGCCTGTTGGATTTTGCCCAATTCATGTATGGCTCTTTCAGCATTTTGAGGAAGTCTGTCAGGCAACTCATGAAGTGCCAAGTCTTCACTGATCTACTCTTTGTAGACTTTAGTAACCTCATGTGCACTCCTTCTTGATTCGAATGCTGAAACCTGCAGAAGCATGGAAGGACTTGGTGGGTGCCTAGAGGGTAGGGAATGGAGGAATGGGGAGAGGGAGGCGGATCACTTAAGGTAAGCAGGGTGGGGCAGATGGGAGGGAGGGAGGAGAACCTAATCAGGGAAGGTTGGACCCAGGGTTGCTGAGGTACAGGGATAGGAGTGGTTGAGGTTGTGGTCCGCACTAAAGACAAGCTGGTGGTCTGGGGATGATCTCCTTGGTATAAACACCAAATGACGATAGATTATTCACGAGTGGCTGACTCATGGACTGGGGGTGATTAAGTAAATTATAGACTGGGGGTGAGTACGTACACGGAAAAAGTTATGCTTGGGAACCACACATCTTGAGGTCTTGGATAGAGATTTGGCTGAGAAATTGTATGGCATTGACCAGGACTCTGCTGAATTTTTCACAGCGCTCTTCGGGAGCGACCGCTTCGAGCATTTGGTGGGAGAGCTTGCGATTACGGCAGCTGTCCGATCCGGCATGACCTTTTCTGAGGAACAGATGAAGGCCTTCCAGGTGCCGTGAGAATATTGACCACTAATATTGCAAGGGCATTGGTTTAGCTTTCCTTGCTCCCGTTCCTGTCTTTTTTTGTTAAGGCCTCGTAATAAATGCCCTACCGTCAAACTAACTCTGTTGGGTTTGAGTCCTATTTGCTGCCCTCATTTCAGCTTGCAAATTCCACACTTGAGGTGCTAATCGCCCCTCAATATGCCCGCAGAGACCCACGCCACCTCCCCCCACCCCTCCGGTGGCCGGGCCCCATGCACAGGCATGCGTGCTCACTTGCAAACACCGGTGGACAGACAAACGCCCCCCCCCCCCCCAAAAAAAAACATGCACATGCGTCACTTCTTTCTGTGTGTTCAAGGGCGTGTCTATGGTCAACTCTTCCGGCAGTAACACAGATCCGCGGCATGAGAGTAGATAGATTGTCACACCGCGCCCAGGGGGCGGGGGGGGGGGTGAACAAAAGCGATCAGCCTCCAGCAAGCTCGGGGGGGGAGTTTTCCACTTCGCTCACGGCAATAGTGGCTGTGCAGGCGGCGCGGGAACAGCGGCTGACGGTACTTCTAAAGGCTCTCTTGAGACGGTGGGTGGAGGGGGACGCGGAGGGCTTCGTTACCAGCATGAGCCAAGAGGCAGCTGAGCTGGCAGGCTTGAGCTACGGGGCCGTCATGCTCAAGGCACTGGGTCGTGTGTACAGCGGGGCTGCAGACGTGGCTCTAGGGGGCATCTGGGAGGGCAGTTTAGCAGCCATGCGCCAGACTGGAAACTCCATGGCGACCCAGATCCGGCTGGCCTCCCTCGTAGTGAAGGTGCCCTTCTGCCCTCATCGAGTGCCGGGCCCCCCCCCCCCCTTCCCATCCCCCAATATGACCCCACACCACTGGGCTTGAAAAAGAACGTAAAGAATGAAGCTCAGCTAAGTATAAACAAAGTGTGTACAGAATAAGCTACGCTACGTATAAACTAATTAAAGCTAAGCTTTGCTACGTGTAAGCTTTGTATATTAAAGCAGCACAGTCTTGTCAGGAGGCGGAGCGCCTGCCCCTCCTATCCTCTCCACAGGACTGAAGGCCCACCCCCTCCAGGTCGTCAGGCATGTGTGCTGGCCGGCAAACCCCCGTGATACGTAATGAAAATGAAAGGGCTACGGACCAGAGGTGTGTACCTTGGCTGGAAATGAGGGAGAAAATGAGAAATTCCTCCTGCAGCCCTTGTTCTCCGGGCGCGGATGGTTTTGCTCAAAGGTTGCTCTCTCTCTGTCCAGCAGTTTCGACTGCAGTCCTGACTCTGTAGGTGCACACTTCAAATTTCTGCTCTTCATTCTCGGCAACTTTCATCGCAGTCCTGACTCTGTAGGTGAACGCTTTCCACTAAAGTCTTGGTGGGCCTGGCTGTTCCTATAGCTGTCTCAGCTCCATTTGGCCCACTCTCTGATAAAAGTGCTGTTCATGCCTGCTCAATGTGCGCGATTTTTGCAGCGAGCCTGGGAGTTGGCCAACGTCGCTAAGGTCGTTCAGAGAAGGTGCACAAAATTAGCAAAATGCGCAGCAAGGAGCCATTTATCTGCAAGTGTAACAAGGTTTTGTAATTTGTGGAGGAGTTGTCAATCTTCAAGCCACAGGCTCCATGTAGGGGGCTCAAAATGAAAAGTTTGTGCTAAAGGAGCCCATTATAAATTGGTTTGGATTTTCGAATTGTGCCTGAAGTATTATGGACATTCGAGCGCGAAATGCTCCTTTCTGTGGTAGAAGAAACTAGCTTGTGTACAGGGGTCTGAGTGGAAGAAGCAAATTGGACTTGCGACCGCAGATTTTACTGCAGCTCTATGGGATGGTGTGATGACCTTTCTTGCAGAATTCGCAAGATGCATGTTGAGTTGCAAATGTGGTGCTGCTCATGCAGTTGCCAGCACATAAGAACCAAGAGCAGTGATTGAATTCCGGTACCTCCACACACACACACACACACACACACACACACACACACACACACACACACACACACACACACACACACACACACACACACGCACACACACACACACACACACACACAGACAGACACACACACACACACACACACACACACACACACACACACACACACAGAGAGAGAGAGAGAGAGAGAGAGATATATATATATATATATATATATATATATATATATATATATATATATGCGCAAACACATATGTACAAACACAAACCAACACATGCACCCACCCCACACCCACACCTGCGCAGGGGCGTGCACAGACACCCAAGTGTGGCGGACTCCCCCCTTGTTTGTACGTCTTCCCCACTCCCCCTCTCTCACCCTTCTCTCTCAACCCACTCTCCGAGGGGATGTGTGCCACCCGACAGGACTACATTCCTTTTTTTGTGGCCAGACATGCATTCAGTCCTGTATGTTGGGGGCCAGCAATAATGAGAATGAAGGGTGTGCTTCCTATCCCCTGGGACGCATTGTGCTCAAGGCTCATGTGCTCAAGGCTCATGTGCTCAAGGTTCATGTGCTTAAGGCTCAAGGCTCATGTGCTTAATGCTCATGTGCTCAAGGCTCATGTGCTAAATGCTCATGTGCTCAAGGACTGACGGGCCAGGATCGTGGGGGTGGGCCTTCAGGTGAGCAAAGTGCAATCGGATCTGGATCGCATGAAAGAGGCAGAGGCGAAGGATCAGATGGCGGCCAGCGTGCAAGAAGATGCACAACAGGCCTCTGCAATGCAGTCAGAGCAGGAGGAGAGCAGTCAGGCTTCCAGACCCGCTGCTTCTGCAACCCCGTCGGGGGAAGCCCAACCGTCGACCTCTGACACATCGAAGGCCTCCACACAGGTGAGAAAGTGTCGGACGGGTGTGTGTGTGTGTGTGTGTGTGTGTGTGTGTGTGTGTGTGTGTGTGTGTGTGTGTGTGTGTGTGCATTGACTGTGTGCAGGCCTTCTGAGGGTGTTAGCTTGGGATGGAGCAGAGAGGAAAGGAGGGGGGCTCATTAGCTTCCAGAGCGGAAGAAAGGGCCAGGCTGGAGCAGGAGAACCTGCTGCTCTTTCTAGAAACCATGTGGGCCGCCAATGTCTTTGACATTGAAACCACTGTGAAACACGTCTGCAAACAGGTGAGTCCCTCACAACGGGGTTCCTGACTCTGCCCGTCCTACACCAGCAATCCTGCAGTGCCCTTACTTCCTTTTCAAGTACAAGCTGAGAGGCTGCAGCCTGAAGATGGGGCTTGAATCTAAGGAAAACCAGTCGGATGCACTGGGAGCTTACATGTGCTGTTGTAACGCTGCAAGTTAGGAACTTCGTAAAACCACGTGCATTTGTTTGGATGATAGGCTGTTGCAGGATGAAGACTTAAAGCAGAACAAGTCTGTCAACTGGGAAAAAGCTGTCCCCCTGTGGAAGCACCGAGAATGCTGGAGGGTGAGGCATTATAAGTAGGTGGACTATTGACAAATGTGTGATCTATGGCCCAATGGGGAGACACCAGGAGTGGGGGGTCGTAAGGTGAACAGCTTGTGGACAGATCAAAATCTCCACCCCCCCCCCACCAACCAAAAAAAAAAATAAAAAAAAAGGGAAAGGGTCAAAGGACATGGAAAACGAAAGGGAAAAAAGGGGAAAAGGAGGGATGAGTTTATCCTGTAAGGTTTATCCTGATTTGAATGGAAGAAGGTTTGCCAAAAGCCACACAAACTCATACCTCTGAAGTTCTCAGTGATACTAACGTGTCATTTGATTGACAGCAGGCAACGCAGAAGATATGGTACCTGAGCAAGCAGATTGTGCTTATGCTTCTACAGTGTGCTCATACAGTAAGGAGTGCAACTCTCTTTGCAGGTACTGAAGGAGCCCTCTGCTTCGAAGGAGGTGAGGCAGGCGCGCGCCCACGGGTTAAGGAAGTTGGGTGCCATCTTTCAGGCGGCTGCAGACAGAGTGCTGGAGGCCCAACCTCAGGCAGACCCCGAAGCTGCTGTCGAGGTAGGCATCTTGACCCGTCCCTTCCCCAACAGGTTTCTTCTTGCGTTGTCGTTGTTGTCGACCAGACGAGGTCCTCTCTCTAACCATGTGCCAGTTCCTCCTCGATCTGCGCCACATCGTTGTTTCGCAGTGTCAGGACTCCCAAGTAGGTCCCGCGTCTGTGGCTGTCATCACGTGTTGTCAGCCACTGTTCGGTTTTCCAACGTTTGGAGGTTTTTGCAGCGGGTCTCTGAGATCGTGATATCGTGCTCACCCAAACGTGTAGTCAGATGTTGTTGTCATGTTCAAACTACTTCTCAGCCGCTGCCCCGCACCCAACCATCCGGATGCACTGGCAGCTTTGGATTAAAAGCACATCATGGTCCTCTCAGCAGTGGTCGTGTGTGGCATCCAGGTTAGTTATCAGCTGCTCTTAAGTGTCCAAGGCCAACTGATCTCAACATACATAGCAGCCCCACATTATGACCAGATCTTGCATGCGCTTATGACGACAGTTTTTGGTGCCCTCGCCGACCGCTGTTTGGTTTTGTTTTCTCCCCGTTGGTTGAAAATGTAAGCTTGTGTGCATCTCCGGAGAGCTGTGTGTCGCGCGCACGTATGTGGGTGGGTGGGGTTGGGTGTGTGAGTGTGTGTGTGTGTGTGTGTGTGTGTGTGTGTGTGTGTGCGTGCGTGCGTGCGTGCGTGTGTGTGTGTGTGTGTGTGTGTGTGTGTGTTTGTTTGTTTTGAGGGAGGGTGGATGTGGGGAAGTGCGCGTACATGCATGGCTCTGCCCACTGTCAGCTACGGGAGCAGCCATGGACGTTCTCAAGCATACAGACACTTATATATCGGAGAATAGAGACGTGCAGAATCTGATGGGGGTCTGGGGTGGTCAGGGGGTTAAGCAGAAGATGGAGGACGCCATGCAGAGGGTTATCGAGAAGCGGAACGCTGCAGATGATGCTTTGTACGGCAGCAGCTAGTCTTTTCAAATTTCCATGGGCAAATGTCTTCAATGTCAGACTCTCTCTTCCCTGCGGCTCCACCCTCTGAAGTGCTCCACCCTGTAGCCCACTGGAGAGGGCTTGGAGGATTCGCTCATGCCTTCGCCGTTATTTTTGAAATGGACCTCAGAAGGAATGGTCTTGTCAGTGAGGAGGCGCGTGCACCCCTTAGGCCACCAGCCGTCAATGCCGCAGTATCCATAAGCAAGCATGATGCGACTTGAGACTGCGTGGTTGGGGTTGAATGAATGTAGACGCTGTCTGCTTTTTTTTTCTTCTCACGGCTGTAGCTGCTATGGCCACAGAGCACGAGGAGGAAAAGATCGCGCTCTTGAGGCAGGATCTTTGTTCACTGCTCTCGATTGTTTCGTATTGCCTTCAATGATTCTACTTTCATGCGGGATGCACAACAACTCAGTCAAGGGCTCTAGAGGTGGAAGGGGCGGGAGGGGGGGGGGGAAAGGGGACTCACGGGGAGCAGGGAAGAGGGAGAGAGGTTGTCGGAGGGGACAAGGGCCGGGGGGGGGAAGCAGGGGTGAGGGACACAGAAAGACTTGGGTTCATGTGGTGAAGGAGCAATGTACATTATTTGAGTGCATTTCTGGGCAATTCAATGCAGCGGATGATACAAAAGTAATCTTGTGGGCTTCGGAATTTGCGCAATGCGTAAGGCCTTGGAAGTTAGCCGAATCAGGTCTTTACAATCCTGTTGGTTACGTGGATTTGTGCCTCTGATTCCCATCTTGACACGTGCGTGTCTCAGCTGCCCTCATTGTCGTGGAGAGGAAGCCAAGATTCAATTGACACTCTAGACAAGAGGCCTGTGGCCTTTGTCCTTCTGACTGGAATTTGTTGCTTTTTGTTACCGCAGCATGCACGTGCAGTGGCAAGTCGCCACGGGCAGCTGTGGTATGGAGGTTGCTCGGCACATGCTCAAAAGGAAGTCGAATTGCATAGGGCCTGACGAAATCTGGGGCCATGGCCCTTTCCGGGAAGGCAAACGAATTAGGACAAAAGGCAACCGAACATGAGCCTGGGTTCGATGGAACTAGAAATTTTGCAGCACTCTGGTACAATTGAGTACAGACCCTGTACCCGCAGACACCATGTGCAGTCTGCAGGCCTGGTATACAAGCCGAAATTGCCCACGGACTTGTTCTGTGGTGGAATAGATCAGCCCAAAGTCCCTCTGGTGATCTCAAGAGCAGAGGAAATCTTTTTGGTGTCTCTGAATTGGGTACTGCAGTATTGGGGCCAGCTGGCCGCCTCTGGCTGCTGTATGGGGGTACCGGCCGCGTCTGCTGTACACAAATAGACATACCGTGCCTCTGCTGTACTTAGTTTCGCAGAAGGGCATGGGTGGGCTCGGAGCAGGGACATCTTGAATCCTGGCTGCGAGCCTGTTTAAGCGCTGTGGTTGCGCCATTTAGTGGCCTTGAGACGGCTGCGCACAGACTCTTTCCCAAACGAAGTCTTTGTTGCCCCTATAGGCAAAAGTAGCTATTGCCACTTTCCCTCCTGGGAAGGGAGGGGAAGGGAGGGGGGCAGGAAATTAACGAAGAGCATGATCAGTCGCTGGCAGAGTTGTACAAGTGGCGTTCACGTGTGGCCTTGCCGCTAAATTTGTACATGACGGGGGACACGATAATGAGGGTGTTGTACATCAGGGAGAGAGGTATGAAGGGTACTTGCACAAGGTCAGAAAGCGTCGTAGAGCTAGCGGAAGGGTATTTGCTGTAAGTTTCCGTAATGACTCATGGTAATATGGCCACCTGAGAGTGATGATTGTGATGTTTTGAGAGGACGGTTCCTTAAGGCCTTTGATGGGACCCTTCTCTTCATGTACAATAGTTCTGACAAAGATGGTTAATGCTCATACCAATTGTGTCATATATGCTGCCTCAAGCTGGGATGCATGCGCATTCACAACGAGTTCACTTATGAGCTCGTTTAGAACAATTCAATTATATTTACACCTCCGTTGTTTTCCAAAAGGAGTCATGGTGAGTCTCTGCTCCCCTGCGCAGGGACGGACCTGTGCAGGCGACAAATGTACGACCGTGCAATGGACACGGTGAGCATCGTGATCAGTGCCCACTGTGCAAATTGGCGCCATTGGAGCTTGACTCGCGGCTGTATAAATATTGAGAGCTCTTAAGGTCAGCGACAGATATAGCAGGTGCAGCGCCATGGTTAATCAACCAAGCGGTGATTGTAAATAGTTAAATGCGTCTGATTTGGATGTTTGTCTGCAGCTGCAACGCAGGATGATAAGGGTATGTCTTTTCGTGGTACCGATATAAAAGGCAAACAGATCTGAAAGTTCGCAGACAAAATTTATTTGGTACTTAAACCGGAGCACAAAAGTGGAGTAATCTTCATGAGCTTTAACAGGGCCAGCACCGGCGAGCTCCTCTCTGTGCAGATATCTCTTGCATCTTGCTCAACTCATTATCGTCGCTCGCACGTGTGTGCAAGAGTCCTCACAAGATTGGAAAATGTTGTCGTCTTTCCATTGGAAGTCCTTAAGGTGTTCTGTAGGTCGAGCTCTACAAGCCAAGTCACTGAGGTAACGCAAAAGCCCTACACATATGATTAGACTTGAATGACAAAGATGATCATTCACAGCAGTAGGCATGCCAGAGCCCACGAAGCTGCTTGATTTGAAATCAAATGAATTCATTCGATGCTCATCTTTGGAGAGGAGCAAGTTCTGGAGGAAGTTGCCATGACTATGTACTCGCATGCAATCTTCCAAACCTATTCATAAAGTTCAGGACCAACGGACACAGAGAAAGGACAAACAGCAAAGCCCACGCCAAATGATATTGCCTGTAGTTGCCATGGGCTAGTTGCCTTGGACTTACATGCCTGGCCTGTACCTGGCAGGGACTCGAAGATCATCTGGAATGTCCTCTTTCATTGATCTTTATTGGTGCTCAGGATTTGAGAGGTGCTCAGGATTTATTGAGGATTTTGCCACATACTTCAGCGTTCGCCTGGACTGATGGCACCCCCCCCCCCGTCTCTCACTCACTCACTCTCACACGCGCTCTCTCTCTCTCTCCTCTCTCTCTCTCTCTCTCTCTCTCTCTCTCTCTCTCTCTCTCTCTCTCTCTCTCTCTCTCTCTCTCTCTCTCTCTCTCTCTCTCTCTCTCTCTCTCTCTCTCTCTCTCTCTCTCCACCCCCCCTCTCTCCCCCCCTTTCTCCCCCTCTCTCTCCTTCCTGCTCCGCCCCTTCCTTCTCTCTCTCTGTCTGTCTGTCTGTCTGTCTCTCTCTCTCTCTCTCTGTGTGTGTGTGTGTGTGTGTGTGTGTGTGCACGCATGTGTGCATGTGCGCGCGCGCGCGCGCGCGCGCGCGTGTGTGTGTGTGTGTGTGTGTGTGTGTGCGCGCGCGCACGCTCACATGCGCCTGTACGTCTGTGTGTGTATCCACACTGCGCAGGTGCGGGTCGCTCCCCACCCCTCCCGTCCTCCCCTCCCTCAGCCTCTATCAGCAGCACCGGCACCAGCAAGGGGTCACTTCAACCCAGATCCACAAGATGCACGCCTTCAGAAAGCCACGGGTGCACGGACGCAACTCCATAGGAGGTGTAATCGAAGAAGTCCAGCGACCTCTTTCTCCTGAAGGCCTTTGCGAGCAACTTGGGGTCGGGATCGCACTCCCGGCAGGACGCCCTCTGTTCCATTCTGTTCAACCAGGCCCTCAAGCTGCCTCCACACTCCTCCGAGATGTCAAGCACGCACAGCTCTTGCGCCGCAAGCTTGAAGCGACTCATGAACGGCCACACCACCACATCTGCCTGCCACGCCGCGCCATCCACCCTCACGCGCACACACAAACACACTCACACACACACACACACACACACACACACACACACACACACACACACACACATGCACACACACATGCGCGCGCGCGCGCGCGAACACAGAGACAGGACAGAGAGAGAGAGAGAGAGAGAGAGAGAGAGAGAGAGAGAGAGAGAGAGAGAGAGAGAGAGAGAGAGAGAGAGAGAGAGAGAGAGAGAGAGAGGGGGGGGGGGGTGAGGGGGGATTCAAAATATCCTTGAAAATCAAAATACTAAAAACTTTCCCATCTTAGTGCTTTTAAAAGGGAGGGTTATGCGAGCTTAGAAAACGTAGTACTTCAAACTTTTGGGCATACATATGTACAGGTAAAGATATAATATCACGTTGACTCGAAGGGATGCCCTGGTAGAGAACTCACGAACTAAGTGAGAGGTCCAGGGATCGAACCCCTGTGTGATTCGAACGCACATAACAACTTGTTTTTTGGTGTGTGTGCCCTGCAAAGTACCCAGGCATGTAGCAAAATCCCACTCCACCCTGCATGGATAAAACTCTCACCTACCATACAGCCAAAACAACTTTCTTTCCCAGGCCTGTGTGTGTGTGTGTGTTGGGGGGAGGGGGTCAAGGGGGTGGCTTCTGCTGTCCATTCCATCCTCTTCCCTAGATACTGTACCGCCCGCTCAGGCCCTCCCCCTTTGGCTTTCCCCATGTTGCCCACAAGCTCTACAGGAGCTGGCCGGGAAGGCCACGGAAGGGAGGGGCCCCACCAGAGAGACCTCAGGGCCTGCCAAGAAGGGGCCTCCAGACACATTCAAAGCATACTCCAGAGACTCCAGTCGCTGGAGGAACACCTTTCTTTGTTCCCTTGTCTGACCTGTTCCAATACCCCACAACCTGCCCACATCCCCACACACCCACACTTTAAGTTTGGCCAGCGTGAGAGCCACCAGTTAGAATTGGCCTGGGCCAGATCCCTCGCCCCAGCTCTTGCTCTCACTGTTGCCCTAGCTCTTGCCCTAGCTGCTGCCCCCACTGTTGGCCTAGCTGTTGCCCTCACTTTTGCCTGTGTTTGCCATAGCTCTTGCTCTAGCTCTTGCCCTCACCTTTGCCCGTGCTCTTGCCCTAGCTCTTGCTCTTGCTCTTGCCATTGCCAAAACATTTGCCCTTCCTCCCGCCCTAGCTCTTGCCTCTAGTTTTGCTATTACTGTTGCCTTAAGTCCTGTCTTGCATTCTCCTTCATTCTTGCGGTCATACTTGATTTTCCTCCTGCCCTTACTCATGCGTTTAATCTTGCCCTTTCTCTTGATACTTCTCTTGCCCTTTCTCTTGACTCTTCTCTTGCCATTACTGTGGACCTTTCTCTTGCCCTTACTCTTGCCTTAATCCTTGCCCTTGCTCGTGCCCATTCTCTTGGCCTTACTCTTGGCCTTGCTCTCACCCTTGCTCTTGCCCTTACTCTTGCAGTTCTTAGCTTGCATTTATTCAGGTACTCTTGCCTTTAATCTTCCTGAACTGTCTCCTAACTCTTGCCCTTACTGTTGCCCGGCTCTTGCCTTTACTTTTGCCCTTTTAGTTGTGGTTACTCTTACCCTTACTCTTGCGTTATATATATAAAAAAAAAAATAATAACAAAAATTCCTTTAGTGTCTTTCGCCCGCTGGGTTGCAGTTCCTCCAGAAGGGGGGTCCTAGTCAACCTTGGGCCCACCTTCCATGGACAGAGTTGATAGTGCAAAGTGGCTCAGAAATTGGTAAGACATTGCTGTCAGGTTTTATTGAATTAAACATCTCCCTCCGTCTCCAATTCCATGTCATTGTATCCCCACCCCCTCTCTCTCTCTCACACTCTCGCTCTCTCTCTCTCTCTCTCTCTCTCTCTCTCTCTCTCTCTCTCTCTCTCTCTCTCTCTCTCTCTCTCTCTCTCTCTCTCTCTCTCTCTCTCTCTCTCTCTCTCTCTCTCTCTCTCTCTCTCCCCCCCCCCCCCCGCCCTCTCTCTCCACCCCTCTCTCGCTCTGTCTCTCCCCGCCCCCTCTCTCTCCTTTCCCTCCTTCCCTCCTGCCCCTCCTCCCTCCACCTCTGCCCTCTGTGTCCCCCCCCCCCCCCTCGTTCCCCCATCCCTTTCTTACCCCCATTCCCCTCCTCCCTCCCTTCCCCCGACCCCCCCCCTTCTCACTCTCCCCATCCCCCTCCTCCAAAAAGGGGAGGGAAAGGGGAAAAGGGAAGAAAATGACCCACCTGGTAGTGGACCCTGCAAGGAACTCGAGCCCTGCAGATACGATGTCCGGTGTGGCTTGCTTTATCACCTTCTCCATTATGGCTTCAAAGTTCGGGTTTTTGGGCAGTAGTGGCTTTCCCCCCAGCTCCCGCTCAAGCCATCTGCCACCAACAGTTGCCCTGGCAAATGAACTTTTGAAGAGGAGGTGAGAGAGACCGGCTGGCTAACTGCAAAATAAGAGGCCAGGTGGGGACGAGGGATGCGTGGTTTGTTCATCACAGTCACAAGCGTGTGAGATTGTCTTGGTAGTTAGCTTTGCGAAGCAGGGGATAGAAGGCAGGGATGAGTAATGTAGCGTCTGGATCGGAGGTGACCGGGGGTTTCACTCACTCACACACACACACACACACACACACACACACACACACACACACACACACACACACACACACACACACACACGGACACACACACGCACGCACACACTCACACATCCCACCAACCCCGCCCCCCCCCCACACACACACACACACATGCGCGCGTGCATCTGGTACGCATCCTGACGTCCACGTACACAAGCAGGAAAATGCCCACAAGGCACCAACAAGTCACTGAGCCGGTCCAAAATCAATACAAATCCTCTGCAATGTAGACATGGCCAGTGGAGAGCATCCTAAAGAATAACACCGATCGAATGAGCACCACCAGGGCATACCTGCAGATATCAATGCTCTCCTTGATGACACGGCCACCATGTGTAATTGTGGGGACCAAACCATTTTGGTTGACTTTTCTGTACCATCCTGGTTTTTCAGCTAGATCCACGTGCACCATGGAAAAGTCCAGGCCCTGCAAGATGAGGCGTTTGCTTCCCAGGTCATGGTCCAAGGATCCATGCGGTACACAGAAGCGTTTCCCAGAACTCATGCTCCAAGGTTAATGCGTTTTAACGTAATAACGTAGCTATGCACTGCTCATTGTACTTCCCTTAGTCTGAAGCTTCGTTGCGCATGTACCTTTTCCACGATGGTGAGCCATACTCGCTCAGCATAGGGGCATATAGTATGCGTGTAGAACACAAGATCCTGGCTTTCTAAGGGTCCAGAAAGCTTGCTGGCATCATAAACACGCATTTCCGCGGCTCCAGCTCGGACGACGTGCGGGGTCCGCGGCCAGATGCAACCCCTTCCCACAGCACGCTTTGCGTGACGGCGTAAAAGTTCCGAAAAGTATGGTCGTTTGTGTAACTGAAAACAACTGTGGTCGTGTAGACTTGAACAAACAGCAGTAGACATTCGACCACGCCTAGCGGTCAAAACCTTGGCGATTCACATCCCACCCGGTAGAACCAGGAAATGAATGTAACAAAGCTCCCTATCCACTTTCAGTTAGATTATGAATACTGACATGCGTTATGTAGAACTGAAGATATTGATGCAGTATCGTCAACCAAAACATCAACGGATCGCCCCCGGGGGTAGGGGGGGCGGGGCTGCACTCCAGTCTCTGGATTCCAGCCTCCCTTATCGGGACGTGTCCGAATCTATCGTAGTGCCTGGACTACCTGTCGTGATAGGAAGGGGGCCTCGGGGGCCCCAGCGCGGGCCTGCAGGCCCAGATTGAGGGGCCGCACACTGGGGGCCCCCCAGTACGGACTCGGTGACACCGAGGCCTTGGTGTCCGAGGGCCTGCCACATAACATAGCATAGCACACTTGCCGCGACTCGTCCCATGGGAATTCTTCATTTGAGCGAGTTCCGAACTGTCGGACTCCTTATCAGTAACAATACTCATTAGCTAAAATTTTTCAGTTTCAAACGTACGTTTTCATGGAGGAAGACATTTTCGACGTTCTCGAGCCTCTTCCGGACATCTTCGCGTTGTACATGCTATACAATGACCTCTACTTCGAAAACAGTTTAGGGGCCTGCTCTGTGCACTGGTCGAGCTCACGAATGACATTGTAAGTTTCCTTACTTTAGGTGCTATCTCGTGCATGATTTTGGTAACTCGTGGTAACAGCCCTCCTAGCAGAGTCCTTCACTTGCATTTGATGCCTTCAATGTTCAATTTATCCACGCTTTGTGCTGGTGTCGTTTGCAGGTGTGCCGGGGTGTGCGAGTTTTCAAAGGGAGGTGGTTGCAGAATAAAATTGTCGGAGCCCTTGCTAAAATTTCGCCCCACACGAGATCTTAAGGTTTGTGCACAGCATGGTTGAGCTGTCGGATCCCCTAGTTTCCAAGCTGACATGGCCTCTCCCTAGTCAGTCACTCTGATGCAGAGGTTTGTTGCAAACTCTGAGCACTATCTTACTGGAGATGTGTAGGCTACAGTTTAAAGTTATATGGGGTGGCCCCAGGAAACACTGCTACATGAAATGGTCCATGCGTGGATATTTCTTCAAGGAATAAGGGATGGCGATCATGGTCCGCGTTTCCAGGAGAGGGTTCGCTTCATAAACGCCGCAACTTTCCCAGATCCACAGGTGTGCCGGACCTCACCGATTTTCAGAAATGAGCTGGTTTTTGTGGCTGTGCTCCACAGTGAGGAGGGGTTCATGCTAAACCCTTTACTTGAGCTTTATCAAGATATGAAACATCATGCTTATTGTAGGCTGCATCTTGGCTGGAATGCAACTGGGCCATTGCTAGAGAGTTCGAGTGGTGTGGTGGAGGCTCTTGATCTCCAGCATCTAGTAAATTTTGCTCCGTCAGCAGTGCAGCTAGCACTAGGCTGTATTGCTGGTTGTTCCCCATTCGTTCGCTTGTTCTGCATCCTTTTGATAGTGCTGGGCTTGGTAAGGCAGCCTCAGCACCTGCTGGGGGTTGATTGCACAGGAACAGGTTTGTCGCCACCCTGATGGCTTGCGTTCAAATGTTACCTTGTCTGGACATGCAGGCGCATAAGCTTGTGTATGTTTGTGGGTGGGTGCGAGGGCTTGAGGGAGGGGTGGGGAGGGAGAGACGAGAAGAGTGGGAGAAGGGGGAGAGAGGGGGGAAGGAAGGGAGGGAGGGAGGGAGAGAGAGGGGGGGGAGGGAGGGAGGGAGGGAGAGAGAGGGGGAGGGAGGGAGAGGGGGAGAGAGAGAGAGAGAGAGAGAGAGAGAGAGAGAGAGAGAGAGGAGAGAGAGAGAGAGAGAGAGAGAGAGAGAGAGAGAGAGAGAGCGAGAGAAGGGGGGGAGGGAGGGGGAGAGAGAGAGAGAGAGAGAGAGAGAGAGAGAGAGAGAGAGAGAGAGAGAGAGAGAGAGAGAGGAAGGGGGGGGGAGGAGGGAGGGGAGGGGAGGGGAGGGAACAGAGGGTATCGCGGCACAACACAGGCATACCTTTTTCTGTTTTGGGGCAAGGGGTTTGAGGACCCGGAGTATGGAAGCTGCTCCTGCACGCCCCTTGGGCCCCTTCTTGGTGCTGCTGAACGCATAAGTGGGCAAGAAAGTGATATTGTGGGTACTGGTTATGCAGAGACCGCCTGGAGGTTACCGCGTGTCCACCTACCACAACTTCATTGCAGAGGTGGATCATTTTCGAACCCATCACTGGAAGTGTCAGCAGTGCGACAATCTGGTGCGAGTCCCCAAGTTCATCATATCTTTTGAACTTAGCCTTTCAGGTCGGTTTCGGTGTGTAACATGGGCATTCAGCCCTCTTTCAGTCAGTCCTTAGTCAGTCTGCTGTCTCTTGTAATTCAGCTCATTAGCTTTGGTTTTGCCTGAGTTACCATGGTACAAGTTCGGGAATACATCAGTTTTCTGCCCGTGGTCTGTGATCAACCCAAGTTCCATCCCCCACCCCACTTTTGCTTTCTACCACATTACCATGTCTTGCGTTCTTCTCTCTGGATTCATGTGCATGCAATAAAGCATGCACATGCTCCTGTTCCCCGCCCCCTCTCTCTTTGTGTGTGTGCGTGTGTGTGCGTGTGTGTGTGTGTGTGTGTGTGTGTGTGTGTGTGTGTTGGGGTGTGTGTGTGTGTGTGTGTGTGTGTGTGTGTGTGTGTGTGTGTGTGTGTGTGTGTGTGTGTGTGCACGCGCTCTTGGGAGGGGAGGGGAAGATGGCATTTCTTTTGGTTGGGGGATTTATTTTTGGTTCCGAAGGAAGGGAAAGCCTCGGAATGTGCACACTTCCAAGCTCACCATTACCCGCACCGAGGCTTACTTTGGAAAACAGCTCGGGGGGAGGCCGGGTGTGGGAGGTTGGAAAGGAGAGGTCCAAAAGAGATTGGGCCGCATCATTGGGATTTCAAGTGATGATGAAATTTGACCTGCATTTTGCCAGTTGTCGCGAGGAACCTGTGGGGCCGTGCTTGCACACAAGTGAGAAGAATGAAGATTAAAAGAGGGCAAGAGAGGGCACGGCTGGGGAGGAGGACTGGAGGGGCCAGGAGTGGGGAGCGGGTGGTCAGTAGGGGAGATTGTTGTTTACTTGTTGACTGAGCATTGCCATGTCCCTAGTCGCTGGGCCCTCAAAGGGCTGTACATGACTGCACCCACATGCACCCCCCCCCCACCAAAAAACATGCTTTGGCAAGAAGATCAGCACACACACACACACACACACACACACACACACACACACACACACACACACACACACACACACACACCACACACACGCACTCACAGTGTTTGTCGGGGCCTCAATTGGCTGGTTTCCTTGTAATAAGCAAAATTAACGGATATTCTATCAATATCCCCCAGTTCGTTGAGATCTGCATGGCATGATCAACGACACCATTGTCTGCCTTCCATTCAATGGTAGAGATGTGGGGCTGCCGCAGGTGAAGCGGGCAATGAACCGGCCCCCACAGGCAGCGGACTGCCGAGGGCGGAGCGGGGTGGGCGACGCCTGCCGGGACGTGCAGTGCGCCTTCCATATGCACCTGCGCTTCTGTGGCGGGACTTATATCAAGGTGCGTGCCCCCTCTCTTCGCATGCCCCTTTCTCTCCTTCCCGCACACTCCCCCCCCCCCCGCATTCCCCCCCCTGCCTCTCCGGCTCTCTCTCGCCGCCGCCCCCCCCCCACCCGTCCCCCCCGTTTGTCACAATAACACACGCGTGCACACACACACACACACACACACACACAGGGGGGGGGGGAGGCGCGCGTGCGCATGCGCACACACACACACACACAGACTCACACGCACGCGCGTAGAAGGGGGGAGATAGAGACGGGGGACAGAGAGGGAGAGGGGGAGAAAGAGGAGGGGTATAGAGAGAAGTAGAGGGGAGGGAGGGCGGGACGGAGAGAAGGGCACCGCAACACGTCTGGGAATAACAGCGCCGGTTTGGCAGCGCCACGGGTTATGCCAACAGCCCGGGGGGGAGAGGAGGGGGGTAGAGGGAGGGAGGGTCAGTTGTAGAGGGGGGTGACAGATGGGGAAAGGGAGACATAAAGAGAGGGGGGGGGGGCGGGAGGGGGAGAGGGGGTTCGGGGGGGTGGGGGGGACAACATATGGAACTGAGCAAGCAGTGACACAGGGAGAGATCACATCGGTGACCCTTGGTGGGGTTGTGCCTGCCAGGTTGCGGAGCCAGAAGGTTATGGAAAGAAAGGCAAGAAGGCGGCAGTACCAGCGGTACCAGCAGAGCGCCGAAACAAGCCCCTTCCAGGAACGGCCACCCACTGCATCACCGACTTCTTCCACAGGTTTGAAGATGCGCGAACTGGCATCAGCAGTAGCCCCGATCACAGCCGTCTTCCATCTGCGGGCACACCTGCCGCTGAGGCCTCCAGTGACTGGCCGGTACCCTCGGGGGGATCAGCCAGGGATCCTCCAGTGGCAGCCAGCAAGGTGCCGAGTAACTGGCCGGTACCTTTGGGGGCAGCCGCCAAGAAGGTTTCTGGGCCAACCGGCAAAGTCCCTCGGGACCGGCCTATACCCTCTTGGGCAGGTACTCAGGGACCTTCCAGCCAAGCCGCCAAGGCTTCGGGGGCTCCAGCGCATAAGAAAGAGAGGCCCTCTGTCCCCTCGAGCAATCTGCCAGGGATGGACAGCGAAGCCCGGGGCTGGGCAAAGTACTTGGGCACGCCAGGGGCCGGCTCGGCAGGGCTTCATACCTCTGCCGAACCTGACCGACACGGTGACGGGCCACCGGATCGTAAGCGGCCGAGACAGGACCCGGGTGGGAGCGATTGCCTTCATTCCTCTTCCCACGGGCAGGCCAGGGAGCAGGAGGGCCCGGAGAGGAAAAAGCCCAGGGAGGGCCCTGGGGCGCACCCTCGAGGAGAGCGCGACCCCGACCGCGAGGCGATGCGGCGGAAGATGGCGGAAGCCGCCATGCGGCGCATCGGGGTGTCCTGGGAGACCCAGTCATCGGGAGGAGGGGCTGCAGAAGGTTACCCCACGCCCAGGGGTGGTGGCGAGGCAGTCCCTGCGCTGTGCAAGGGTCCCACGGTACCAACAGGCTCTCGTGGAGTGCGGGACAGCAGTGGAGTTTCTGCGTCAGACGGGTTCTCCTGCTCCATGGAAGTAGCGAGGGTAATTAGGGCCCCGGTGGGTGGTGGACGCGTTCGCGAGGAGCGGGAGGCCCAAGACAGTGCGGAACCTGTGGGAGACCCCGGGGGGTTCTTGTGGGAGGGAAAAGCGCATGGGGGGCCGCAAAAGCGGCAGGAGGGGGAGCAAGGACTTGTGGGAAATTCTCTTTCGAGGTTAAATGAGGGACAAGCAGCATGTGTGGAAGAGCAGCTTAGAGGGACTGAGGGATCTGGCAAGAGAGGTGTCAGGATCCTTGGAACTAGCCAGAATTTACCAAGGAGACCCCAGGGGGCTGAAGTGCAGGTGCGGGCCCCCGGGGCCCTCACAGGGGCCTGGGGTGGCGGAAAGCCACCGAAAGCTGCGGCTCTTGGGGAGTCACGGGGAGGGCCGCGGCTTACATCATCTGCCAGATCGGGCCGTGGGCAGGGTGCAGGCGCGTTTGACGTGAAACAGAGTCGCGTCGCTGGCAATGCATCCGGCCTTGCTGGAGTAGGTCCCTCATGGAGGGGCTTGGGAAAGCAGGACGCGGTTGGGGTTCCGGCAGGATTGCCTGATCAGGCTCCTGGGCGGAGTGAAAAGCCGGCGGACGTCATTGACCTCTTGTCATCTGACGATGATTTGTAGTGCCCTGAGGTGCAGCTCGAGCCTTGGTTTCCCCGGTGTTGCGATGATTTGTAGTGCCCTCAGGTGCAGCTCGAGCCTTGGTTTCCCCGGCGTTGCGATGATTTGTAGTGCCCTCAGGTGCAGCTCGAGTCTTGGATTCCCCGGTGTTGCTTGTTGTAAGTCTGTAAATGTTTTGCTTCTCCCATGTGGTACAACCTGTTGATGGGGCTCTTGATGCATCCCGCTGCTCTTGCAATACAACTAGGTATAACTATGTAAAACTTCTACGACGCATTGTGGGACGCGCTCGCATAAGGGGAACAAAGGTGCTCCTCGATAACCCCCTTCAACACGCGCGCGCGCGCGCGCGCGCACACACACACACACACACACACACACACACACACACACACACACACACACACACACACACACACACGCACGCACGCACGCATGCACACGCGCACGCACCACACACACACACACGCAGTCACGTGTCAAAGTGGTTCTCAGTAACATAGTTACAGGCAACCACGCACATTGTTTCTGAAGGTAGGGGGGGGGAAAGGATGAAAAACTATTAGGGAAGTGTAATTTTCCCTTTCAATACAAGGGCAAAAAAAGTGGCGTGAAATGGGAGTCATAGCAAAATGCAGTCCAAAAATGACCGACGCCCGAAGTTACAATCTCACGTCGTAGGGATACGGCTGGAAGATGCTTTGAACGGCCGTGGGGGCAGCCCTATCTACCGCATGAACGGCCGTGGTGGCACCACTAACTACCGAATGAGCCCATAAAAAAATGGAAAAAGGAAAAGGAAGAAGGGAAAAAAAAGGAAGAAGAAACAAACGAGCACAGACAAAGGAAACCTAAAATGCAGGCATCAAGCGTGCATACGCACTCGTGCAGGCTCTGTGGAGCGTAAAATTCCCCAAGCTACTTCTTGGGCATATCTCTGCATTCCTTGAAAAGGAATGCTTTTTATGAGACACGACTTCATCTGGAGAAGCACTTGTACAAGCGTGATGCACAAAACTAGCAGGGTACCTTACCCAATAGGGCACGCACTTCCAACTGTCTTCAGGTTTCTTTCCGGATTGGCTAAACTTTGCTGGCTTTTTCCGGCATGCCACTCAAACTGTCTTCAGGTTTGTTTGAGATTTTGGCTAAAAATCCGGCATGTCCGGCTTGCTACAAAAGGCAATTCTTGGTTCAGTTTTCTGAGCTATGCCGACCTAGTGGCATTCCAGGCGCGAGAGCCGCAGGCCAGACCGGACAGTTTGCTAAACGAGTTATGCACAGCTATGCACGCGATTCTGACCACATGCATATCCCTTGAGTCAAGGGCCGCTGACCTGCTGCTCTATGATTGTACCACCAGTGTACTGCAGGCCCTACAAAACGACTGTACCGCAAGTCCGACAAGAACAGCACACTTGCAGGACAAGTCGGTCCTGGGTTCTTCAGAAAATCCAGTTTAAAAAGCTGAGGTCCTAAGGGTTCCAAGCTTCCTCCAAACACGCTACCCTGGATGCTCATTGTCCCCTCTCAAAAAGTACTTCCCCAAACCTCACTAAAGAGGGTTGTAGCTCTAGCTTCCTAGCTTACACTTAGTGTCTACAAATAGCAACTCTTCACACGCCACCATACACTGGGCAACATTTCCAGGTTGGGATCACCATCTGGTGCTTCATAACACCTCTTGGAAGGCTCTGAAGCACACATATTCATAATTGAATATTTGAAATTTTTACCAGATGGGATTCTCTCTGATTCTTTGAAGTATATTTCTGCGCAATCGCTCAGAAATATATCAGGCAAGAACCCATGCAGCTGGCAGTTCCTATCTCTCAACAACTTTTTAGAAATAGACTTATATGTAACAGTTCGGCTACGGACACGGCGCACATTTTTCATTAAGGCCAGGGTGCCTCTTCTACTTCATGTCAGGTTTCATAATCACATCTCTCCTGCACACATCAATCGACTCTACAGGGCATGAGCCCCTGCTCAACATACCACACACATAAACACTCCTGCGTACCCAAAACAGCTCAATCCCACCATCAACCTTGCCGCCACATAAATGTATGGCGCAAGCGCTCAATCTGGACAGAAAAAGACAAAAGTGCAACCTGCGGGTGAACTTAAATCGCAAACCGTAACTGGACCTGAAAAACTTTTTATGTCGTAATCAAAGGAAAGGGGCAGGATGCTGTCAATGCACGAGCAACCACCGTCGGGGGAGGGCAATCATTCTCACTCTACCAGTCAGAGACAGTCTTTTCATGAAAGATCTGATCAGCGAGATTTCCCTAACGTCCTTTTGAAATACCCTCCTGATAAATTGGCCTGACATCTTCCAACCGTGTCCCTTAATCACCTTAATCCACCTTCTGCCGGGAGCCTTTGAAACCCGGAGTCCTTCCAAAACCAGTGCAGAGCTGTACAGCTAAGATACCGATGTTCGCCACAATAGTTACGCCAGCCATTTGGGGCGAGGTTCGCAAAAAGGCCGCAACACCATCAAGCCTACTGGGCAGGCATCGGTCAGGGTACGGTGCCGTCAGGTGGGGGGGGTGAGGGGGAATCAGGTGGGGGGGAGGCCACCTCAGGTGGGGGAGGGTCGACCTGGGGTGGGGGGGAGGCGACCTGGGGTGGGGGGGAGGCGACCTGGGGTGGGGGGGAGGCGACCTCAGGTGGGGGGGAGGCGACCTGGGGTGGGGGGGAGGCGACCTGGGGTGGGGGGGACGCCACCACGGGTGGGGGGGACGCCACGACGGGAGGGGGGGATGCCACCATGGGTGGGGAGGGTGACACCACAGGTGGCGGCGGGGACTTTGGCGGAGGAGGCGACTTTGGAGGTGGGGGGGACTTTGGGGGACGAGATGGCGGAGGAGGAGACTTCACCGGCGGGGGGGACTTTGGGGGTGGAAACGGTGGCGGTGATTTTACTGGCGGCGGGGACTTCGGGGGTGGGAATGGCGGGGGCGACTTCACTGGCGGGGGGGACTTGACTGGTGGGGGGTACTTTGGGGGAGGTGACGGCGGAGGAGACTTCACTGGTGGTGGGAACTTTGGGGGCGGGGGAGATTTCGAGGGCGGCGGAGACTTTGGTGGGGGAGTGGGTGGTTTTTTCGCAGCGTTTTGCAGCATCTGACGTCCCTGCTTCTCCAGCCGCACCAGTCACATGCTTGTGCATAGACTATCATGCCTGAAGTATCATGCGTATGCATCTGCTATTAATAGAATCTGAGACTCACCAAGGGTGCATCACAGCACCGCCCACATCTGAACATAGTAACCATCACAGCACATTATAATGTGTTGTAACATAACACAATGTGCATAATGTGACGAAAGTCAATTCTCAGCGCTGCCAGCGTTTCACTATGGTCAAGCTGATATATCTTTATATTATAGAAGTCTCGAGAGCCCACTGCACAGCCCATCGATGGAACTAGATAGATATCTGTAATCTTTCCTAACAAACTCTAGCACTGCCCAGGAGTGAACAACAATAGCCACAGCAATATGTGGTGCTGCTCACAGCCACATGGCACATGTATATACCGGATTTATCGGTTTGAGTTTCAGCCTAAACACCAGAGCCTGACCCACCCGTTGTGACCATAATAATGTAACAATGATCAGGGTCCCACACTTCTGACTAAGCAAAGGGTATGATCATGATACTCTTATCGTACATGTGACAACTGTACAGTCCACTTAGCAAAGTACTTTTATCATACGTGTGACGTTTGTACAGTTCAGTTAGCAGGGTACTTTTATCATACATGTGACAACTGTACAGTCCCACTCCGCAGGGTACTGTTGTCATACATGTGACAACTGTACAGTTCACTTAGCAGGGTATTTTTATCGTACATGTGACAACTGTACAGTTCACTTAGCAGGGTATTTTCATCGTACATGTGACAACTGTACAGTCCACTAGCAGGGTATCTTCACCATCATGTACCCCTTTGCCGCAGTTTAGATATAGGGAGAACACAGCGCATGTGCATAATGCAAATGGGGTCCCATTTGTATCGTATGTGTTTCGGTGTTGTTTGCTAATCATTACTGTGTTGTTTCCCGTGTAAGGAACGCAGACCACACATGGGCATGACTGTTTGTATTTTAATCTAGCATTGCAAGTGCTCAGCGTGCAAATATACGGTCAATACCATATATGATAGCGTATATAGGTATATAGATGCTATATAGGATAGCGTGGATCATTGATTGATCCACGCGCTCCTATCATTGTTTAATCAGGGGACTTTCAACAAATTTGCAAAGCCAGTACATCTACACTTGTTACTAACATTATTAACGTAGCCCATTTGTGGGCAGGAATGTTCAAGGCTTTCTGCCGGGATGGGACATGTAGAGGGTCAGCAGTCTGTCTGGAGAAGGGGCTACCTTTGTGGAATAGACCATTCCAGAGTAGGAATCATAGCAGCTGGCACCAATGATGGTAGCCACTAGCAGCAACGACAGTATGGCCACGTTGCGACCCATTCCTGCATGAAAGAAAGATCACGTAAGCCATAGTACTTGGTCCCTTGACAGATTTTATGTATAATGTTGCCTTCGGGGACCGTCACAACGTCACCCTGCAGTGCTGTAATACACGTTTCACGTCCTGTCTGTGCCGATACGACTGGTTAGGTGGAAATGAAAAGACTGAAAATAATTATGAAGCTGAATTCACTTCGAAGCGGGTGTGAGAGTCCCGTTCATGTACTGTCAGCCGTCATGATGTACTGACCAGACCCGTCTTTTTTCGCCGATGCGTGTGTCTTTAAAAGACCCACTAAGCACTTTAGTACTCTAGCCGTCAGAAACTTGGCATTTAACTATTAGTGGATGCAACCGACGAGAAGGCATGACGGAAAAAGCACTCGTGCGTCCTAGAACATCGCCTGGCTTATTCAACCATCAAATCAAACTCTCAAGAGATTTAAAGGATCTGTAAACACATAAAATACAGCAGAAACAGCCCTTAAGGCTTCCATAACTCTTTTGAATCTTGATCATGACTTTGTTGATCGCCGCTGTAAAGATCACTTCTTACGAGGGGCTCACTTTGTTCTGAAGCTAGTCAAAGGAAAGAGAGGATAACAAAAACCCGAATTTAAGATGCAGCATGACACAGATGCAGTTGTATTTCCCAATGACTTTCAACTCGGGATCACCTACCGTCAGTCCGCCCTCTCCGCACTCACGGCGGCTCTAAAGATCTTCTGCAGCGCTTGCCTGTTGAATCCCGATGGCCAACTTTGAAGAGTTGTTTATACTAAAAGTGTGGAACAAATGGGCACTGTTGCCCGAAAGTGGTCCTCAGGCTTGCCAGTGGCCTTGAAATAGATAGCGGGGTCCGTTCTGCGTAACGTTATACAGCCGACAACTACTACAGCTACTGCGCTTGAGCTTCACTACGGCGGGGCCTTGAAGTTCGTATTGAAATCATTAAGTCCGGCTCCGTGTGTAAGGACCAAATTTTTCAATCGATTGGAATAGCTAATTCTCTGGTAGGGAGTACTATCATAGTATCGCGGGCTCCCCGAAGAAGCGGGTCGTAATGCCTTAGTTGCAGTCGCAACTGCGCGTAAACATCGACAACGTCCGCATGCATTCGGGTTCGCTATACGGTTGTTACTGACCGAATTTGGGTTGCCCCAAGGACAGGGGCCCAGAGCTGGCAACCCCCGCCCTTCCAGGTGAGCGCCGTGAAGTTACTACCGTGATCCTTCCAATAAGATTCTGATCAGATTCTGAAATCGTAAATTGATTTGCAGCGGTTCCCCCCTTTACATCAGCCCAGGCTGCGGACCTCCATCTCAGAAATTCCCATATGAGAGCTATCAAATGTAATTAGTGATAATGAGCTGTACCTCTAAGTTATGACTGATCAGGGATACCCTGACAAGTACTTAAAGGTACAGCGGACATATCGATAAATCCCAAGTGATGAATTATCAGATGCTAATCGCTTGTAGATCATATGTGACTAATGCGAAGCGTAGTTACGGAAATCCCCAACCACAGTTCTACGTCTCTTCGCCCACCACAAGGGCCACTTCGCAACAGGAAGGGGTTGCAGGACAGGGTACCCACCGGTGCAAGTGCAGTATCGTAACGTTACCAGTCCTCGAGGGCTACGTTGTATACAATGCATTTGTGATAACCCATCACATGTTGGCCCAGCTCCAGATTCGCATTGAGAAGCTACTACGAGCCTATCGAGCTGCTTCTAGTTTGTACGTACCAATCTCAATACAAAGTCAATAGGCCTCGATGACAGGTGGCGTTACACTTTTTGAAGCCAGGTGCACCCTTGTTTAAGCAAATTTGGACTCCCGGGAGTGGGCCAGCCAGGTGGCCCAGCGCTGCCAGGTGGCAGCCCGGTGGGCAATGACATGTCGAGATCTTTTTACTTCCACCTGAGGCGTTAGTATTACACCAGCGTACTCCGCCCACATCGTTGGTCAACCCAATTGGGTTGAACTTGCAAGTTCACCCAACCTCAGCGGCTCTACCGAGCGAGCTCTACCTGGCCAGACTTAACGTTCTCCAAGCCAGCTGCCAGAGCCTTATAAGGCGCCTTTATTTAATTGTGTACAGCGGGCGGTCACGATGAAAGGGACATGTTTGTGGTCCAGCCCACCAGCCTGTTACGTCAAGACCAGACCTTCCTTTCTATGTTCAAATTCCGGAATCGTGAATTTCAGTGACCCAAAGTTCTCTGTCACGTCTAGAAGAATTCCTTTCGCGCTAGGAAAGGAAAGGGACTTCCTCTTATGTAATCAGAAAGGAAAGGATCCTTTCCTAGCGCGAAAGGAATTTTTCTAGAAGTGACAGAGAACTTTGGGTCACTGAAATTCACGATTTACTTTCACAAGATTCTCAATGTTTATGCAGTAATTATCATAATTATAATTATTATTCATTGCAAGATGATCTTATTGCAGTTCCTTCCACGCTGCAATTGCTGAAAGGTTGCCAAGGGCTAGGAGTAATTATTGTGATGTGGAGGCTCCAGAACATCCGGATCCGGAAGGCCCTTATGAGGCCAGTCTGATGTGCCTTCCCTCCATGTTTCCCCCCGGTTGGCCCCTACGGATCCTCAGCTCTGTACTTATGTGCGGTGGTTTGCGCGCCCTACTAAGGCTCAGCGCTCCCGCCTTTTTTATCTCTCTCTTGATGTTTCCAAGGTTCGGTTCTTTCTCAGGTTTCGTCTTGGTGTTCATGGCCTTCCCATTGATCTGGGCCGCCGGCAGCGGCTTCCGCGGCTTCAGCGCGTGTGTGATATGTGTGGTTCCGCTGTGGGTGATGAACACCACTTTGTTTTTCACTGTCCCGCCCTTACGCCGGTGCGGGACCGTTACCCCCAGTTGTTTGCTAGTGTAGTGTTGGGATGTAATAAGAGTCAGACGGAGACGGAAAGGCAGATTCGATGATTACATTGGCTGATCACGAAGTCTCTTGTATGCACGTTGCTGAGCCGTCAAGACCAACCCGCTGAAGTAACGCTCGGTAACGAGATATCAAATGACGATCGCACTGACCTTCGATTGTACCGCCGCTGCTCGGAACGAGACCTCGAGCGCGGTTACAGCTAGTCCCTCACGGTCTCTTCGGCAGTTTATTTGGCAGGCTGACTTGCGTGCGGTTGTATCTTTCATCTCGGATGCCTTCCAGGCTCGTGTTGACTTACGCCGGATGCGGTGACTTGGCCGCAGCCACGTGCGTGGCTGCCCCTTCCCCATTTATTCCCCATTTCCCCATTTCGTTTACGCCGTTGCGTGTCTAGTCTTTGGTTGGCTACCTCGGGTGGCCCCCTTTTCTTTATTTCGGCTAGCGTGTTATGGCAATCAGCGGAAGAGTATTTGACTGAGGCAAAGAGATCCGTTCATGAAGACGAAGATAGCGACTCCTTACAATGCGTGAAGTTCTCGTCTTAAATGCGACGCAGAGCGGCCAATTATAGAATGTACGCGTTCATCTAAGTATATATGAAAACCAGAGAGAACTGTACGGGATCTCCCCATGCACGCATATGAAGTACAAGGTAATGGTTGTCTTTACATAGCGTGTGTTGTGGACATCTTATCATGCCCTCGTGGCTGGACAGATGTAACCTTCTTCTGTGTTACAAGAGTGGAGTAAAAAAGACCAGCCCGATGTTCAAGGACCCAACCCCCAATGTTTCAAGCTATGAGTCACACCCGGCGAGCGGCCAGCTGGCGACCCACAGCCGCCGCAATGATGAAACTGACCCGACGAATGACAAAATATCCCTCCACATCTTCTTGAGCAATGATGGCTTGTTTCAAAAGCCCCTGGAGCCTCTGCAACAAGGCCAGCGCATCAGCATGCAACCCTCCCAATGTTTCAAAAGCGAAGGCTTGGAAAGCCACAGGCGGCTGCTGACGCGACAACAAGACAGCATAGCGGGTCTGCTTGTCTTGGGCAGCGCGCGCGGCGGCCCCACCCGGCACGAAGTGCAGCAAGTTGGCAACTGTGAGTGGGGAAGAGCCAACGATGTCGATATAAAGGTCACGCCCCTCCTCCCACGCATGGAGGCGGAGGTCTGCGCGACGGCGCTCCTGGCCAGGGACAGGGGTGGGAAAGGCGGGTTCCCGGGTGACCCGCTGACGAGCTGAGGTAAGGACAGCGTCCAGGCCGTTACGAACGGAGTAATGTCGGCCGACAATGGCAACATCCCCCCCTGAGGTGCAGTGGACCGCGTGGTCGCCCCAGACATCCAACTCCCTCAAGCAGCACGGGCATTGGGAGCCAGGGTGGAAAATGGGGATCAAGAGCTGGTATTGAAGGCGGCAGCGGAACGACTCAGGGGGCATGGTCTGCTGCAAATGGGGAACTGGCTTCTTCTTCTTCTTCTTCTTCTTCTTCTTCTTCTTCTTCTTCTTCGCCTTCTTCTTCTTCTTCTTCTTCTTCTTCTTCTTCTTCTTCTTCTTCTTCTTCTGAATAATCATTCAGACTGGCTATCCTTATCATATAGTTTGTCAGGAACTTCATGATCATGATGATTATGTGATTGACATACCTTCCCTCCTCGACCTCCCGCGTAGGCACAGCCGTCACCTATGGGAGAGGTTGGATGTCTTTCGAGAGCTCCTCGCTTGTGCCTGTCTGTTTGAGCTCACCTTCCAAGAGTCTGTGCAATTATACACACACTCTACATGGTTTGCGAGTCCGTCATGACTTGCAATTGCTATTAATAAAATATTGCTAATTTTTTGTTGCTACATATGAATGTTTCTAATACGCTAATGTTAACGTATTTTGCAACTGCAATTGCGGTACATTCAATGCTTTCAATTTATACGGATTTCGTATAACTATATATCCCCATGTGGTTGGGGGCTCGCAATGTTCCTAGCGTGCGTTGACTGTACTGAGCTGCGACATGATGCACAAACCAGCAACGTGTACCCAGGCCTGGGTACACGTTGCTGGGTCCAACAACGTGTACCATTTCCTAGGTCCAATAACGTATGTGTTCCCATTCTGGTCTGGCTACCGCAGTATGCTGATCGCAACCACCAGGTAACTGCCGCAGCGTTTAGCCAAGTGGGACAGAAATTTGCCCTTGCAAGGCCAGGTGCACCACGTGGGCAGCCACGTGCACGTGGCTGCAGCCCGTTGGATCAGGGAATGGTCACCAATTTGATAAGCTCAATATCATTAAAGCACCGCCTTAATTAAGGTTCCCTATTAATATATTCCACAAGCTTGAGCAGCCTTACTTAGTGTTTTCACACTATAATATATTGATCTATGAACGTTCAACATTGCAGTGGTCGATGCCACGTGATCAGGATGTGTGTTTGAGAGAGAGAAAGAGAGAGAGGGGAGAGAGAGAGAGAAAGAAAGGGGGGGGGAGAGAGAGAGAGAGAGAGAGAGAGAGAGAGAGAGAGAGAGAGAGAGAGAGAGAGAGAGAGAGAGAGAGAGAGAGAGAGAAACATAGAGAGAGAGAGAGAGACAGAGAGAGAGAGAGAGAGAGAGAGAGAGAGAGAGAGAGAGAGAGAGAGAGTGTGTGTGTGTGTGTGTGTGTGTGTGTGTGTGTGTGTGTGTGTGTGTCCCTCTAGAGCTTATCAGCCATGTGAAAACATGAAAACAGAGTTCATCACGCACGATGACCTTTGTTGCTCTGATCATCCACGTGATCATGCTGACCATCATGTGATCACGATGGAACATCGTGCGCATGATGATCCATCGTTGCGTGCATGATCGTGAGGGGCACATCAAGCAGACGTACACAGGCTTGACACTGTAGTGTTTAGTTAATTAGCTAAAGACCTGTAAGTCTTAGCTAAGTCTTTGTTTTTCTTTGGGTTTAAACCCAAATTTGCAGCATCCATCATATGCATATTATGATCACATGACTATCCTCTCGGACTGCCGTTGGGTGCCCAACGTTGGCCAGCGGCGCCTCGAGGAGCTTCGGCTGTATCCAAAGCCAACCTAATGCATTTTGGGGACATTTTACAATCTTCTGGAAATAATGAAGCCATGGTCCTCTCTTAAATTGGGCTTGCTAACAGCTGCGTCCGGCCTCTCACATGGTTTAAAAAGCATATTTTCTTGTCAAAAAGATTTCTGCTATACGATATAGCTAGAGATCTCTGGAGACATGAGCGCCTCGTCGATAGATCCTTTAATGTGAGGCTTCGCAGCAATAATTGTAGGTCAGCTCTCCTTGATCGGTGGACGTGACAAGCCATGGAAACTTGAGATACTTCAGTGTTTTTAAGTACTGGTTGTTATTATAATTATCACCTCGTTGAAGTTCAAGACGCGTCGTACGGCTGAGATCCAAAGGGTGCTTCTCACGCTGCCCGGGTTGCTCAATTGTTCCCTGTCAAACCTTACTTCCCCAATCCTCACTAGGCAGGTTGTAGCTCTAGGCCTAGGCTAGCTTCATAGCTTAGATTCAGTGTATTAAAATAGCAACTCTTCTACACACCACTATATGTACACTGCGCAGCATGTTTCGAACGAGTTCCAAGAAGCGGTGGCCAAGGAACTGGGAAGAAACGTCAACGTCAAAAGTTGCAAATATGCTCTTGCAAGCCTGCAAGAGGAGATGGTTGGATTTGCATGATTTATTTTTACATCTGATTCACTAATTGGAGGAGAGGAGGACCTCCACGTTGGGATCACGACAGGGTGCATCTGGTGCTTCATAACACCTTCATGACACCCAAGCTTGGTGCTCTGAAGCACACATATTCATAATTGAATATTTGAACTTCTACCTGATGGGATCCTCTCTGATTCTTTGCGCAGAAATATACCAGGCAAGAACTCGTGCGGCTGACAGTTCTGAATCTCAACAACTTTGACAGACTCCCGGGAGGTCCCTATGGAAACGTTTGGCTTCGACAAAGCTTACATTACCATTGAGGACTTCATGTCAGGCTTCATAATCACACCTCTCCTGCGAATATCAATCGCCTCTACACAGCATTATAATGTCTTGCTCAACATACCACACACATAAAACTAATTAGTCTTGCTCAACATACCACACACATAAGACTCCTGCGTACTCCAAACAGATCAATCCCACCATTAATTTTGCCGCTACATAAATCTATGGCGCAAGAATGCAATCTGAACAGAAAAAGACGAAACTGCAAACTGCTGGTGAAACCAAATCGAAAACCGTAACTGGGCCTGAAAAGCTTTTATGTCGTAATTAAATGAAAGAGGCAGATGCTGTCAATGCACGAGCAACCACCTTCGGACGGCAACCATTCTCCCTCTACCGGTGAAACAACCAGATGTCTCTGGTAGTCTTTAACCAAATGTCTCTGACAGTCTTTTCATGAAAGATATGACAAACCAGGTCCCGCTAATGTCCTTAAAATACCCTCCCGATAAATCGGCCTGACATCTTCCAAGCATACCCCTGAATCACCTTGTCCAACATCTGCCAGGAGCCCTTCAAGCCAGGAGTCCTTCCAAAACCAGTACAGAGCTGTACAGCTAAGATGCCGATGTTCCCCACAGAACTGCGCCAGCCATTTGCCACGAGGTTCGCAAAAGGCTGCAGCACAGTCAAGTTGCGGCAGGAGGTGGAGGGGAGGCCAAAACGGGTGGGGGAGAGGCCACAACGGGTGGGGAGGGGGACACCACGGGTGGTGGGGGGGACTTCGGCGGAGGGGGCGACTTCACAGGTGGGGGTGACTTTGGGGGAGGGGATGGCGGTGGCGATTTCACCGGCGGGGGGAACCTCGGAGGTGGGAATGGCGGCGGGGATTTCACGGGCGGGGGAAACTTCGGCGGTGGGTATGGCGGGGGCGACCTCACTGGGGGTGGGGGGGACTTCGGGGGTGGGGACGGCGGAGGAGACTTGACTGGCGGGGGGAATTTAGGGGGAGGAGATGGTGGAGGAGACTTCGCTGGTGGGGGAAACTTTGGGGGAGGTGATGGCGGAGGGAATTTGGGGGGCGGGGGAGATTTCGAGGGCGGCGGAGACTTTGGTGGGGGACTGGGTGCACTTTTCGCGTTTTGCAGCATCTGCCGTCCCTGCAAATCAAGCCGCACCCGTAACATGCTTATGCATCTACTATCATGCTTATTTTCTGGTTATTAATAGAATCTGAGACTCATCAAGGGTGCATCACAGGACCACCGCATTCGAACAAATTTGCTTTAAAGCAACATCACAGCACATTATAATGTGTTATAACATAACACTTTATGCATAATGTGAAGAACGTTACTTAAACTGACGCTTTATTATGTTCTCTAATTCTCATGAGCGCTGCCAGAAGTGATGGTCAAGCTGATAATTCTCGAGGGCTCACTGCGCAGCTCATCGATGGAACTAGTACTAGCTAGACAGATATCTGTAATCTTTCCTAACAAAATATTGAACTGCTCAGAAGTGGACAATAAAAGCCATGGCAATATGTAGTGCTGCTCACACTTGACACATGTAGCGGTATGGGTGTCAGCCTGAACATCACAGCGATACCCACCTGTTGTGACCATAATGATGTAACAATGATCAGGGCCCATAATAATGACCATGACCAGGGTATTTTTATCGCACACGGGACAGCTGTACAGTCCACTTAGCAGGATACTTCCACCATCATGGACCCCTTTGCTGCAGTTGATATTTAGGAAAGAACACAGCGCACATGCATAACACAAGTGGGATCCCACTTATGTCATACTTATAAATAATTATGTCGGTGTTTCTCGCTAATCAGACTGTGTTGCTTCCCTCCCTCGTAAGGAACGCAGACCACACATGGGTATGGCTAACTGTATTTCAATTCAGCATTACAACTGGTCACCGTGCAAAAATCAGGACAATATCCTAGGACAGCATCCTAGGACAGCATGAGATCATAATATCATGATACATGATCTAATATCATGATAGTAATATATAGTAATATATATCATGATTAATCAGTGATCACTGATTAATCAGGGGGACTTTCAACAAAGCCCATACATTTATTACAATTGTTACCAACACTGCCACCACAGCCCATTTAAATGCAAATTTGTGGCCCTGCGCAGGAATGATGAATCCTTCCTGCTGGGATGGGGCCTGTGGAGGATCAGAAGCCTGTCTAGAAAAGGGATCACCTTTGTAGCATAAACCATTCTAGAATAGGGATCATTGCTGCTGGCACCAATGATGGTAGCCACTAGCAACAACGACAGTATGGCCACGTTCCGACCCATTCCTGCATGAAAAAAGATCACGGTAAGCCGTAGTATTTGATCCCATGACAAATTTTGTATATAATGTTGCCTTCGGGGTCCGTCACAATGTCACCCTGCAGTGCTGGAATACACGTTTTACGTCCTGTCTGTGCCGATCTGACTGGTCAGGTTGAACTGAAAAGACTGAAAGTAATGCGACTTCTTTCTAAATACTAATTCAGCTGCAGTATGAAGCTGACGGGGGTGTGAGAGTCCCGTTCATATTCTGTCAGTCGTCAGACCCGTCTTTCTTTTTCCACCAATTTTTGTGTCTTTAGAAGACATATTAAGCGTACTAACACTCTCGGCCTTGGAATGATGGCATTGACCTATTAGTGGTTGCAACCAAAGAGAAGGCATGACGCGTCGACGGGAAAAGCATGCAATGATCACTCGTGTATCCTACAACACTGCTTGGCGGATTCAGCAAGCCAATCAAAAATCTCTAGAGAGTTAAAAGATGTTTTAGCCATGATCACACAGTACGTACTATCGGCCCTAAAAGGTTCCATAACTCTTTCGGATCTTGATCATGGCTTTGTTGATCGCATCTGTTAAGATCACTTCTTTATTATGGGCTTACTTGTTCTAAAGCTAATTAAAGAGAAACTAGCATTAATGAGATCCGAATCCACGATGCAGCTTGACACAAATGAAGTTGTAATTGCCTAGGACTTTCAACTCGGGATTACCTACCGTCAGTCCGCTCTCTCCGCACTCACTCCGGCTCTGAAAATCTTCTGCAGCTTTTGCGTGTTGATTCCCGATTACCAGTTTGAAGAGTTCTTAGAACTAAAAGTGTTAATCAATGGGCACTGTTGCCCGATAATGGTCCCAAGGCTTGACGACGCCTTGAAATAGATAGCGGGGTATTGGGTCTGTTGTGCGTAACGTTCTACAGCCGGCAAGTACTAGAAAAACAACTACTGCCTTCGAGTTTCACTGGTGGGGCCTTGAACTGTGTATTGAAATCACTGAGCCCGGCTCCGTGTTTAAGGACCAAATCCCATCGATTGGAACAGCTAATTTTCGCTAGGACTCCTGGTACTTTCCCCGAAGAAGCTGGTCGTCATGCCCTAGTTGCCGCAGCAACTGCGGTTAGATATCGACAACGTCCGCATACATTCGGGTTCCAGCAGACTGTTCATTTACTGACCGAATTGGGTTGCCCCCACGGCAGGGACCCAGGGCTAGCATCCCCCGCCCTCCCAGCTGGTGAGGGCTGTGAAGTTACT
>KV908471.1:189964-209964 GCA_002005505.1 Botryococcus braunii | reverse complement strand
CCCTCCCTCCCTCCCCCTCTCTTTCCCTGCCCCTCTCTGTCTCTGTGTGTGTGTGTGTGTGTGCGTGTGCGCGCGCGGGATGTACATTCAAATACACACATGTGTGTATTTGAATGTATATTTCTCTTGTCCCCCTATGACCCACATGCGTGCGCGCGCACGCACACACACACACACACACACACACACACACACACACACACACACACACAGCCTTTCACCCTCTCACAGACACACAGCGGAGCAGCCGCATGACCCCGCTTGCCAACTCGCACATCGTGCAGTCATGAGGAGTACATTAAATGAAGTATGCTTGGCACATGGCTGTTGGGCAGGCACAGAAGAGGGGTTGATCCGCCTGTGGCTCCTGGAGCCCGGCAGGCGGGAATGTGCATTACCGGATGATCAGGCTGCCGTGCGGACCGGATATGCGCCGCCACAGATCCCCGAGCTACGCCCCCATTGTGCGGTGGCTTGGCACATCGCACAAGAACGCGGGCAAGGCCGTCCAATGATCAACTCGTGCGTCTGCCTGGCCCTTCCATATTCCTCTGTGTGTGTGTGTGTGTGTGTGTGTGTGTGTGTGTGTGTGTGTGTGTGCGTGAGTGCGTGTGCACGCATGTGATGTTCATAACTGTGTGTGTGCGTGCGTGTGCGTGCGTTTAATGTTCATAATAGCAGAAACCTTTCATGCGTAAAACTGTGGCACTACCTAGGGTCTGGGTATGCTACTGAGCATGGCAAACTGTAGAGAGGGATCGAAGGTAGGGTTTTGCTCTGTGTGAAAAGGATGGAGAGGATTGGAGTGCGTAGGGATAGGTTGTATGTGTGCCATTAAGAAAGATGGGTAAGGGGATAAATAGGGCATGCAGGGATGGTTATGCATGGTGTGGTGAGGACAAGAAGAGAGGGGGGGTGGGCAGGAAATGAGAGGACATGCAGGGAATATCATGCCGTGTGTGGGCAGGACGGATAAGGTTGAGAGCGCTTGTTGGGGAATAGGAAAGAGGGTGTGCCAGACTGCGGTCTTTTGACGATCAAAGAGGGTCAGGAGAGCGCATGGCGATGCGGGGATGGGGGTGTCATGTGCAGAGTGAGATTCGCCATGGTGGGCGGGAAGGTGCGCCTGGTGGCAGCATGCCAGGACAAGCACGTGTACTTCTTCAACATCCCTAATAGCGTTCCTGTACCGCCAAGCGAGGCCTTTCCCAACACCGGGCCTGATGTCCAAGGTACTGCCAGAGATCTCCTGGTGCAGGCTGCCGCTCAAAATCTCCTGTGTTGCCGACAGGTGCGCATCCACCCAGTTTGCCTCCTCATGTGCCCCCCACCCCCCACAAGCCTCCCCAGGACCCCCCCAAAACAAAATCCTGGAGGGGGAGGGATCAACTCCTAGGAGGGATGGAACTGCGTCTTTGTTTGTTGTTGTGGCTGCTGGTTGTGAGGGCATGCGCAGGATTGTGTGTGTGTGTGTGTGTGTGTGTGTGTGTGTGTGTGTGTCTGTGTGTGTGTGTGCGTGTGCGTGTGCATGTGTGTGTGTGTGTGTGTGTGTGTGTGTGTGTGTGTGTGTGTGTGAGAGAGAGAGAGAGAGAGAGAGAGAGAGAGAGAGAGAGAGAGAGAGAGAGAGAGAGAGAGAGAGAGAGAGAGAGAGAGAGAGAGAGAGAGAGTGAGAGAGAGAGAGAGAGAGAGAGAGAGAGAGAGAGAGAGAGAGAGAGAGAGAGAGAGAGAGAGAGAGAGAGTGAGAGTGTGTGTGTGAGTGTGTGTGCGCGTGCTTGCTTGGTTCCCCACCGGGGGGGGGGCAGAAGAGGAACAAGTGCCCGACGGGGGAGAGGGGTCAGTGGTCTGTGGAGTGATGGAGGATAGGGGCACGTGGAGGTAGGGGCAAAGGTGGAGGGGTAGGGAGGGCCTTGGCCATTGCTCCCTACGCCTCTTCTGGGACATGATCTGCACAAACCAAATTATGAGTTGGAAGATGGAAGAGCGAAAGACTGAGTTCCCATGTGGGGGTATGGGAGTACGAAGTGAGTGTGTTGTGTGCAGTAGATTGTTGGATGGACCTTGGGGCATTGTTGAGTGGATCTTTGGGGAAGGGGAAAGAGAGAAACCTGACTGAGCCCAGCGAATTTGTTCTTCAAAAAGTGGAACAGCTTCCAGGGGATTTGAGCTGACAACCTGGACAGTTGCCACCTGCACTGAGCTGACAACCCCGGGCTTTTTGCCACCAGCATGAGATGACAACAATTGGCTGTATGTCACAAGCACTGAGCTGACAACCCCTGGCCATCTGTCACCAGCATTGAGCTGACAAGACTTGGCTGTATATCACACGCATTGAGCTGGCAAACCCTGGCCATGTGTCACGAACATTGAGCTGGCAAACCCTGGCCATGTGTCACAAGCATTGAGTTGACAGCGCCTGGCCATGTGTCACAAGCATGCAGCTTACAACCCCTGGCCATGTGTCACAAGCACTGGGCTGACAGCATGTGGCTGAGCGCTGCAAGTGGGCGAATTGAAGCAGTATGTTGAGGAGCAGTACGTATCAAAGAGGCAGGGTTTGATGAAGGGCGGGGGAGTAGTTTGGAAGGGGCAGCTGACAACGGTTGGCTGTTTGCCGTGCAGGTGAACGCGCACTTAAACCCGCCGGCAGGACCGCCTTACACGGCCGCTATCCGTGGAGCCACCCTGGCTGTGGGTGGGCCTCCTCGTGTCTTCCTCTCCACACTCCTCTCTCCACCTGCATGCCCGGGCATGCGTGTGTGTGTGTGTGTGGGGGGGGGGGGTGGGCTCTCTTCTGTCGGTGTTTGGGGTGTGTGCGTACGGGGGAAAGACTCTCGTGTGTGTATGTGTGTGGTCGTTCGGGGGCGCGCCTGTGTGCGCCTCTCTCTCTCTGTCCCTGTGTGTGTGTGTGTGTGTGTGTGTGTGTGTGTGTGTGTGTGTGTGTGTGTGTGTGTGTGTGTGTGTGTGGAGCTCTGTCTCTCTTTTCTGTGTGTTGTGGGTGGGTGGGTGTGTGGGGGGGGGGTGTGGGGCTCTTTTCATTCTCTTTCGCCCTCTCCCTCCCCCCCCCTTCTCCTTTCCCCTTTTTTTTTTGGGGGGGGGGGATTGGGTTGGAGACATGTGAAGGACATTAGGAACGCTTTGTGCTCGGTAGAACAGGTCTCGGACCTAGCCAGCTCTGCTGAGGATATTTTGTAAAGAGGCAGGGAGTAAAAGAGGCACAACGGACTGTATGAGGAATGATGAAATGTATGATGCGCGGCCAAGTGGAAGAGGCACGTCATAGTATACGAGGCAGGTCGGAATGTATGAGACGTGACGGAATGTATGTGTCACAATGGAGGCTAAGATGCATCACGTACTGGATGCGGACCGACTGACTGTAAGCGGTGCAACGGAGCGTAAGAGGCGCAATGTTTTTAAGGGGCATGACGGAATGTGTGAGGCAGGACGGAATGTATGAGGCACAACGGACTGTAAGTTACACTGTGTAACAGGCACAAGGGAGAATAAGAGAGGCATGACGGAATGAATGAGGCACAACGGAGTGTAAGAAGCACAAGGGATTTTACGAGGCATGACGGAATGTGTGAGGCACGACGGAGTGTAAGAGGTACAAGGGACATTAAGAGGCATGACAGAATGTCTGAGGCACGACGGAGTATTTGAGGCACATCGGCATGTATGAGGCACGATGGATTCAAGACGCATGGCAGAATTGTATGAGGCACAATGGGATGTATGAAGCACACCGGAGAGTAACAGGCTGAATCCATCTGTGAGGGGCATGCATGACATGGGGTGTGCTTTCATGTCCGCGGTACAGGTCCCTTCAAGGGCCCAGTCAACATTGCAGAGCTGTCCCCAGACGGCGAGTGGCTGGCTGTGGGGGGAGATATGGACACTGTCGTGTGCCTGCCCAAGGGAAACTCATTTGGCATGCACCAAGATGCAGTTCTGACTCTCAAGTTGCACGGACGGCCACGACGCTCTCCGCCTCTTCACCACGGTTACTACTTGCCTACAAACGGTGCGGGCTCTCCTCCTACTAGGCTTGCTGGTCATATACGGTTCTGGTTTGCTAGCTTGCTGTTGCTATGTGCTGTTGCTAGCTTGCTGTTGCTGTTCCTATGTGCTGTTGCTAGCTTGCTGTTGCTATGTGCTGTTGCTAGCTTGCTGTTGCTGTTGCTATGTGCTGTTGCTAGCTTGCTGTTGCTGTTGCTATGTGCTGTTGCTAGCTTGCTGTTGCTATGTGCTGTTGCTAGCTTGCTGTTGCTGTTCCCATGTGCTGTTGCTAGCTTGCTGTTGCTGTTCCTATGTGCTGTTGTTAGCTTGCTGTTGCTGTTGCTATGTGCTGTTGCTAGCTTGCTGTTGCTGTTGCTAGGTGCTGTATTGCTTGCTTGCTGTTGCTGGCTTTTTTAAAGGCATATTACGTTTTTAGAATTCAGACGAGGCTTTTTGATCCATGATAGGCATAAGGAATTACTCCGTCCGTACGCATTAGGGATCAAACCCCATGTGCAATGGGCACGAATCATCCCGTCCATACGCCTTAGAAATCGACGCTTCTGAACCCTTCCATATGCATTAGAAATCAACCCTTCTATGTGCATTAGGGATCACCCCTGCCCTACACATTAGTAATCTATCTTTCCATACGCATTAGAAATCAACCTTTCCATGTGCATTAGGGATCACCCCTTCCCTACATGTTAGTAATCTATTATCGCTTAGGCATTAGATATCAACCCTTCCATGTCTATTAGGGTTTCACCGCTTCCCTACATGTTAGTAATAAAGCCTTCCCTACTGGGTTAGGAATCGACCCTTCTATATGCATTATGGATCAAGCCTTCCATACGCAGTAGGGATCAATCCTTCCATACGCATGAGGAGTAAACCCCTTCGTATGCATCAGGTAACGACCTTTTCGTTCGCATTAGGAATCATTTTTCCCATATGCATCAGGGATCAACACTTATGTAAGCACTACTGGGAATCAACCCTTTCAATCCATATTGGTAGTCAACACACGGTCCCTGCCCCTCCCTCGGAGAGTATTGGAGGCCTCACACAGTCTGCTTGCTGCTCTCTGTCACCCTTCGCAATTCCTGAAGAGAATGGCCACTGCGCCCTACTCACACTACCTTACTCAACACGCGCTCACACACGCAAAAAACTGGACGTTCATTGGTTGAAAGCCATTGACGGCCGCATTTTTTTTGGGGGGGGGTGGGGGCGGGGAGCGCAGATGGCAGCTGCTCTCAGTATCTGGCCTGGAGCCCCGACTCGCGGTACCTTGCGGCGTCCTCCGACACCAACCGTACCGTCACGGTGTGGGATGTACGGGCCAAGCAGGAGGGACCGATGTCGGGTCCGCAGACTGTACTGCCGAATTCCAATGAACCGCCGAGCTGCCAGACATCCTGCCCGCCTTTCCTGGCTCTCGAGGGCTTCTACCGGCCCGTCCTCGCAGTCAGTTTTGTCCCCTGCTGCCCCACCCTCTTCGTGTGCGCTGAAGACCACATGCGCATCACTCTCGTCGGTAAGCTCCCCCCCCCCCCCCCCCCCCACAAGAGGAACGAATAGTTCGAGGTCGTTGGGGCTGGGCAGTAGAGGGATTCACCTATTGACAGAGAATCCCTGATAGACACGGATTCACACATTAGGGATGCTGGTGACACAGACTCCACCAGGGTTATGGGTGCGAGTCACACAGACATGGCCAGGGTTGGGGATGCTGGTGACACAGACTCCACCAGGGTTATGGGTGCGAGTCACACAGACATGGCCAGGGTTGGGGATGCTGGTGACACAGACTCCACCAGGGTTATGGGTGCGAGTCACACAGACATGGCCAGGGTTGGGGATGCTGGTGACACAGACTCAACCAGGGTTTTGGGTGCGAGTCACACAGACATGGCCAGGGTTGGGGATGCTGGTGACACAGACTCCACCAGGGTTATGGGTGCGAGTCACACGTGACCCGCGTACGACCTCACGGCAGACCTGACCCGTGTACGATTGGGGAGAGCGCAGATGTGGAGGCAGGGCCACGCAGCCTACAGGTGCTGTCGAGCTGCCCCGACCCCTTGGGGGGCCGCTTCCATTTTGGTCGCATTGCCGGCCTCCGGGTGACACAGTCTGGCAGGCTGCTGGCCCTTGTACACGCTCGCCCTCCCTCCAACCCTGGCACTGCTTGCGACGCGCCCGCCCATGACCCCAATGCACAGCTGTATAGCAGCCCGGTGCGATGCGCGACATGGCTCTCAAGATTATGACACCACATCCAATGGTTGTGTATTGTGTGTTCTTTGAAGTGCGATGTATGCTATGCATGTGTATGACTGTGTGTGTGTGTGTGTGTGTGTGTGTGTGTGTGTGTGTGTGTGTGTGTGTGCGTGGGTGCGTGCGTGTGTGTTTGGTGGTTGTGAATGTGTGTGTGGTCAGTCTGTGTTATGTGTTCCTGATACAGATGTGTCGCACAGCTCAACCAAGGGAATGATCCTTGCCACAGAAACAACCTTCGAGAGTGTGGAATATAACGGGCCTTTTACGAGGAAAATTACACCTGTCAGTGGCTAAATCACACCCGCTGATCGCTGATCTGTGCCCCGAGCCTGAGATAGTAGCTCATTGCGGACTCCCTTTGAGGGTCTGTGTGTGGGAACGAGAGGAAACTGTAAGCACACGCGTTACACAGTGGTGTAGAACTTTGGTGACGCACTGCAAGTCCATGGTGGACAGCAATCAACATTGCTCTGACATCTTGGCGGGGTCTGTAGACTCTCTATGCTTGCAGTACGAACAAACAAATTCCTCGCCAGATAGGCCCACAATGCTGTAACATAATAGAGCTGAACGACCGAAGTGTCTAGTCTGTTATCCTCTGTGGAATGCCTTGGGAGGATAACCACGAACTGAGATGAACGCGCAGTGCCAACTCGCCATTAACACGTCCATTAAAAATTCCATATCTTCAATAGCATCAGTTTCGTTTAAGGCAGGGTGTTTTTCTGCGGTAGACGTGTGACTGACGCGCTAGTGGCGCGCATGATTGAAGAACGCAAGACTTTCTAGTACAACCTCATCCTTTCAATACCACCTGTAAGAGAGATTAGGAGTATGCATAGGAGACATGAGAGGCTTCAGATTTGGAATTATTTCTGTTACATGCTGTCCCAATAATGCCCGAGCCAATCTAGGCGTCGTTACAAAGGCTAAAATCTCAGAGGTATGTGTACCTGCTGCTGCTATGTGTCCTCTTACACCAGCAAGCAGTACGATTCCTGGCAAACACACACCAAGCTCCGAGTCCAGCTGCGGTCAACATGCAAACGGTGACGGACCCATTTCGACGGATTGCTGTTCCCATTGTTAGTAACAGTGTTATTGGCCTTGGTGTGAGTACTCATGTAACTCTCTCTGCTGCTTACCATGCAAAAGGCAGAGCCTCAATGGATGGAGAGGATTGGCTGTGCAGGCTGGGCTGGTTGCCTTCAACATCCTTCGGAAATGGACTAGAGAAAGCCATGTCCATTTCCCCCTGCTCTTGCGGCAGGCTGCCCAAACGCTGCTGGCAGGCACCGCCGCCAAGGAGACTGGCCCCAATGCTTCAGGTGAGTGCTCCAGCCTCGCTATCCCATGTTTGTGTCGGGTCTTCTACTCGCCTCAGTGTGGTGTATTTTGTGTGTGTGTGTGTGTGTGTGTGTGTGTGTGTGTGTGTGTGTGTGTGTGTGTGTGTGTGTGTGTGTGTGTGTGTGTGTTTGTGTTTCAGGGGAGGGGAGGGGAGGGTGTAAGCGTGCATTGTGTGTGTGTGTGTGTGTGTGTGTGTGTGTGTGTGTGTGTGTGTGTGTGTGTGTGTGTGTGTGTGTGTGTGCCTGTCTGTCTGTCTGTGCCTGTGCCTGTGCCTGTTTGTGAAGGCATGGGGTGCATTTTTGGTTTCCGAATCAGACATTGTTTTGAAGACATGGGTGGCCGGCCATGGTCACAGATTATTGGCATATGCTTATGCATTTGTTGTCACCAGGGCTATCGCGGCTGCCAACGGACATGGTGGCAAACATAACAGAAGCTGCCGCGTTCCCAGTGGCGGCATGGATGGTTGGGCACGTGAGGCGCCCATTCGCGCCCATAGGCCCCTCATAGGAGGCCTGCAATGATTGTTGCAGCAAATCCATGAATATTGCAGATGAGGGAAAGGCGGAGCGCAGGGCCTGAATTTCTGGGGCTTTTCTGTACTGCCAATGCATGAGGGCTGGGAAGGGGGAGAGGGTCTGAGGGCAGGATTGTACTTCTTTGCCCTTAGCTGGTCCATTCAGGGGAGGATTCAGATGGTAAGGGTGCAACTGGAGGAAGGGGGCAACTGGAGAGAGAGGGGGGGAGGGGTGTGAGAGACAGCGCATGTGTGTTGTTTGCGAGTATAGCCATCTGCCAGTTGTGGGAATCCAAGGCATTGGAGATGCATGTGCGCAGCCCAAGAGTTGTACAGGTGCATGCGCCATTTGGCCGTTGGAGGAGCGTGCATTTGGCTTTTGCAGGGGCTTGTGTTGTGAAGGTGAGTCTGGCAGTCAGGCACCGAACTTTCTCACAGGGGAGGTGGTCCATTCCAAGTGTGAGAGTCAGACAACGCATTGCCGGACTTTAATCGGCAAATGCCGGCGCGTCAAAGATGTTAGGAAGGTTGCGCAGCTATGTTTGTGTTGCCGTGGACTAAATAGAATTGGGAACTCCCGCGAGATCATATTTCTGCCCAAAATCTGCCTCGATCGGGACCTCTCCCGACTTGAAAGCAAAGAATTCGACCTGAAAATCCACACAACTTCGACCTCGCGGGAGTTCCCAGTAGAATGGCATGTTGGATTCGAGCTAAGATTGGGGCAGTACAGAAGCCGAGTCCCTGGGTAGTGTATAATAGTATGCACGAAGCAAGTGTACGGATTAGGAATTGCCTCAGTCCTTCTGTCTTAGAGAAGCTGCGCTATTGCTTGTTGCGGCTCTGCCAAGTGGTGAATGCCTCCTGAACCAGGGTCAGCTCTGTTTGACGTTTTACGTATGTATTTGAACTGTACCAGATTCGTTTTTAGTGTGTAACTGCAACAGTACATATATACATGCCATCCAATACAGATGTGGAACGATTCTGAAGCCTTACTTCCAGCCAGGGCCTGTTCGTAACATGGGGCATGCAGTCAGAACAGAGGTGGGAGGGAAATCATAATTTTTGGACCTTCCACAATCCACCGTGTACAAGTTAGTCATTTAGAATGAAGAGTGAAGCCTATCTGCACACCATAAAGTCAGTCATTTGGCAAGACCTGGTGACTGCTGCCTGGAAAATGACAACTGCAATACACTGTCATCTCAGGATCGTGGACCTGCCTAAAGGGCATCGCCTAACGCTGCAGTGAACTCTTCAAGGGGAACCTTCTCTTCTGAAGAGGATTATGGGACACTTTGTTTTCCCGTCTGTCATTAGGTTGCAAAGGGTCCAATGAGAGATTGAAACGGACCCTTTGTCATTTGAGAGAGAGATGTTGGGAAGGGGGGGGGGGGGGAAAGAGGAAGAGGGACCGGGGGGGGGGGGAGAGAGGGGGGGGGCGAGATTGTTCACCATGGTCACGAGTTTGAGTGCGTTGCAAGAATATCAATCAGGTTGGTCGTGTCTTGAGTGAATAATCATTCCATATCAATCAGGGTGGATGTCTGGGGACGTCAAGGTGGTAAAAGACGTGAAGTTTATTGTGTCAGGCATCACGTCGGAGACTTATGGGAACATTTAGGAAAATGGGAACTTAATGGGAACTCTGACATGCTGCACTTTATCAAGGTTTTTAGAATGGAAATGCACAGGTGGTTCCTGATGTTGGTTTCAGCTGTCAAGTCATAGACCGTGCAATACTCCCTGATGCAACATTACATTTTTGTAAATATACCACCGTTTATCATTGTACGAAATTCCCCTTATCGTAGTATGAGATTAAATGCATATCCCCACGCTGGACGGAAAAAATAGAGAGCTCCTTGTGTTGATATGGTATATATTGGCTGCTCTACATGGATTTTAAGTCATGCACATTCATTGAGAAGACACAGTGGCAATTGAGACAGACTTTCCTCTACCTATACTGGAATACCAGACGGGATGAATCTCATCTGTGCATCTCATCAGGCCCTCTGGGCTGGGTTGATGTAATTCTTTCTCTTTTACAAGAGTGGAGTAAAAAAGACCAGCCCAATGTTCAGGGACCCAAACCCCCAATGTGTCAAGCTATGAGTCACACCCGGCGAGCGGCCAGCTGGCGACCCACAGCCGCCGCAATGATGAAACTGACCCGACGAATGACAAAATATCCCTCCACATCTTCTTGAGCAATGATGGCTTGGTTCAAAAGCCCCTGGAGCCTCTGCAACAAGGCCAGCGCATCAGCATGCAACCCTCCCAATGTTTCAAAAGCGAAGGCTTGGAAAGCCACAGGCGGCTGCTGACGCGACAACAAGACAGCATAGCGGGTCTGCTTGTCTTGGGCAGCGCGCGCGGCGGCCCCACCCGGCACGAAGTGCAGCAAGTTGGCAACTGTGAGTGGGGAAGAGCCAACAATGTCGATGTAAAGGTCACGCCCCTCCTCCCACGCATGGAGGCGGAGGTCTGCGCGACGGCGCTCCTGGCCAGGGACAGGGGTGGGAAAGGCGGGTTCCCGGGTGACCCGCTGACGAGCTGAGGTAAGGACAGCGTCCAGGCCGTTACGAACGGAGTAATGTCGGCCGACAATGGCAACATCCCCCCCTGAGGTGCAGTGGACCGCGTGGTCGCCCCAGACATCCAACTCCCTCAAGCAGCACGGGCATTGGGAGCCAGGGTGGAAAATGGGGATCAAGAGCTGGTATTGAAGGCGGCAGCGGAACGACTCTGGGGGCATGGTTTGCTGCAAATGGGGAACTGGGAGAGCCAGCAGCCAATCAGACGCTCCCGGCTGTGTAAGAGATTGGAGCACAGCACGGTCGCGATCCGAGCGAGCAGGGTCATCAAGAACCTCCTGGTATGCGCGGTGAGACAAGGGTTTGGACAGCCGGGCTTGCACTTTGCTGCGGACAAAATCCGGATCCTCGAAGAGCGCCGCATCGAAATCAGGAACAAGGGCGCAGTAGTCAGCCTTGGCAGCTAGGGCAGCGGGGACAAGAGGGGCAGTGGATGTCCCCAGAAGGCGGTCCTGGAGGGGGGCTGTCTGCGTGACGGAGGCGAGATAGGCACAAGGCAGAAGGGAAGTGGCCTTAGTGACCCCTAGACCCCCCTGGGCAATAGGCAAGCCAGCCAAGGTTTGCTGCAAAGGGCCAAAACCACCACCACCAGCTGTGACAATGGATTGGAGGACCTGGGTTTGTAGCATATCAAAGGTCACCAAAGCTTGCGCAGCTGCAGCTGGCGGCATGGTCCGGGCTGTGAAAACCACCTTGCAGGTCCCAAGGCAACTGCGAAGCAAGAGAAGCTCGGCTTGGGGGTGGCGGAGAATCGGCAAACGCTGGAGCGAGGCTGCCACGGCATCAACGTGCGCCTGGGCTACGGAAGCCGCGTACTCGACTGACACGGTGACCGCTGCCCCCAACACTATCAAACCAGCACGAGTTTCATTGACGAAGCCCAGAGGGAACCCATCCAAATGCTGAGGGTTCGGGCGCGGCGACCACACACAGCACTTGTGAGGGTTGAGGCTCAAGCCATATGCGGGGGCCCGGTCAACAACCAACTGGACTGCCTGCTGCGCTGCGGGCACGGGACCAACAAACTTGCCGTCATCCAGATACCACCCTTGGTGTACGTCGGGACACTCCCGATGAAGGTCAAGGAGGAGTGGCTGGACAGTGAGCGCAAAAAGCAGCGGAGAGAGGGGGTCCCCTTGCTGGACCCCTGTTGTGGAGTCCACGACATGGGGCCCAACATACTGATGGGCCGCGCAGCCGTACGTCTTTCTTCTTCTTCTTTCTTCTTCTTCTTCAAGCCCCTGCCAAACGCGTTGTCGTGTCCCCTATGTTATTATCTTCATCCCTTTTCAAATTGTCCGGAGCTGTCCGGACACCGGCAGGACGGACGTTGCGAGTCACAACTGGGGAGAGTCCTTCGCATTGCGACCTTGCAAGCGAAGATGGCTTCGACATGCATTGTCGGTAGACGCCCTCGAGTTACATTGGCAATATCCGCTGATTGGAGGTAAAAGAGTTGGTTCTTTGCATCTCCAAAAGAGAGAGAGGTGTATATGTATTCTCGAGGAGTCACAGGCTTATCGTGCTGGTCCACCTTCTTCGCCAAGACAGGGTTGGTGCGCCTATACCAAAATGTTATCCTTCTGAAAACTATGTACCCTGGTGAAGCGTTGAGCTTTTGCGGGGTGTCTTGCCTTTTGTTTGCACATTCCTGAAGAAAAATTGCATGACGACAACGTGGCCTGCACACGTAGATATGGAACTTTTGTTCAAAAAAGCCTACATAAGATCATTGATAAATGCTACAGGAACCTTGAAGGCCAACGATATGATCGTGACTCTGGCTTTCATCGCTGTCCTCTATTCTGGGGACGTTTTGGCACTCACTGATACCCACCCGCAAACCCTTCTCTCAGACATCCAATATGTTGATGATTTCTATCCCCCGCAATCTGGGTTAATCCCACGCACAATGCTGGACCAGATTGGCGCTGCTATGAACCCCAACATTCGCAACGCCTTTCAGGTATTGTCTTCTGCAATTACCTGAGAATCTTTGCTAGATTCACCACGCCTTGCATGCCATCTAAGCACCAATCCCCCTGGTACTAACAGTCAATGTGAGGGATGAATGTTGTCTCAGTATAAAGCGTGTTACATTTATGTTGAGAGGCTATTTTATAAACCCAGCATGCGACATGCGAGGGTATGGAATTGAAGTGTGGGTGCAAGGGTATCTCTTTGGATCACTACTGCTCAATTCGCAAGGCCATTTGGATGTGATGCCATGATGCAGGTGTGGCGTGCGTCACCAACAGACACTTTTCCAACCTTCCGGCTACCTGGTCTGAATGCGGATCCAGACAGTTACAAACTGAAACCCTGTGCTCGGAAAAACATTACAAACTGCATCTTTACTGGTGAGGACAGGACTGCGTATTTTAAGGAATGGGACATCACCATTCGCGGCTTAGACCTTGCTCGCCATGATATCCCCATTTTGTTTTTTTTTTTTTTTTTTTTTTTTTTTGGGCTAGTATTTTTCCCCTGCTGTTCACTTTAATTTTTCAGTCGCTCCGAGAGACCAAAAGATTTTCAACGCACGCACACACACACACACACACACACACACCACGCACACTGCAAAGGAGAACGAAGTTAATGGCCCTTGATTTGCATTGAGCTTCAGGCACATTGACTCGTCTCACGTGGACCAACCACAAGGCCTCTTCAAACCTTACTAGGATGCTGTTGCAGTGTAGAACAACTGGGCTTGCGAATCTATTATGCACAACCCCTGCGCTGGACTTCACCTTTGAAAAAGCAGAGGCTCCGAGGACCCACGCCCTCAAACCAATAATGAGCCTCTGTCACCCAACGCAAAGCCCCCTCCAACTATCTATCTAATGCGATGTGTGTCTATCTAGACTATGATGTGACGTGCGGCACAGCTGATGCAACTGGACCCTCCTGATTGTAGACTGCCGTGCAGGTGATGCCAATGACAACCTGCCAGATTTTCTGCAAGGCATCTGGTGGCAAGACGGGATCGGAGTCCCCTCGGGACCCATCGGCGGGGGACCCTTCGATGCAGAAAAGAGGAGGTGGACGTGGCTGATGACAGTTCCAAAGCGATGGGCCTGGGATTCTCGTGATGCTCCTTTTGTAATGGTCAATGGCAGTTTCCCCATCACCGGTGCTCTGGCTTACAATTACGTCTCGACGCTGCAGATGCTGTACCACGTCGACTTCAACGAGGTGTGATGTGCTCCCTGTGTGCAGGCCGACTTCTTCCATACCTTTCTCGCTGCCCTGCCTCGTTCTTGTCCCTGTAGTGAGCCGCTGTGGTTAGCTTTGTTCTCTATCTCTCTCTCTCTCTCTCTCTCTCTCTCTCTCTCTCTCTCTCTCTCTCTCTCTCTCTCTCTCTCTCTCTCTCTCTCTCTCTTTCTCTCTGTGTGTGTGTCTGTGTCTGTGTCTGTGTCTGTGTGTCTGTGTGTGTCCCCTGTCAACACAGAACATGTGCGCACACCAAGGCTCCTGCACACCAACAGCATTACAGTTTGATGCTGCGGGAAGAAGCGGATTCTTGGGGCAAAGCCAAAGGCAAAGCCCCCAGGTGCAACACTTCATTCGCATGGCAGTCTTGCCACAAACGTGATCAAGGTGCAAGGGAAGCAGTGAGAGGGGTTCGGCCCATCTGAAGTCTTGAAGGGGTCACACTTGCAACAAAACGCAACTGTGGTGCTTGTCTGCTTTTATCTCCGCTCGCTTGTCAAGGTACAGGAAGGCAGGTCACAGCCCTCTTGTGTGGTACAATGTAAGTACATTGTACCTCACATTCAGCTTTCTCGTGCTGTACAATGTGCAGTACAGTGTACCACACGTCCCGCTGCCAGCCAGGGGCACTCAAATCCGCCTGCCATGATCAGTTGATGGGCAATAGTTTCCAAACGACAGTCCTTCATGAAACTGTTATGGGAATTGCTGCCATGGGTACTACTTCCTGGGATGGATGCCAGCCCATGGCAGATACCGCTTCCAAAAAGCTGATGCCCGCACGTGGGGCCCACATGGGTGAACTGAGACCAATTCGCGCCTATCTTTGCGTTGCATGTCCTGTTAGCGGCCAGTGTTACATGTTTTTGTTTAGGCTCTACTTACTGCGGGGCCTTGCTATGGTCGGTGTAATCACTGTAGCTCATCCCTGGTGACTGGCACTATCTGAGCAGACCCCGCAAGTGTCCTGGTCCGATTGTTTAAATTTCTTGTTTCACACCTGCAGTGATAAGGCATGCACTTCTTCTTGCGGGGTATGGTGTCCTCCGTACATCTCCTTACCTGCGGTGTGCAAGTAGGCATGGCGACATTCATGCCACTTTGATGTACATGGATTTTTATTGGGGGGGGGGGGAGAAGAGTGACAGGACCACATTTGCACCAGACAGAGATGGGCACTTTCACACATGCATGGTCAGCTTCACTCCGCCTTGCCATACACATACTCTGTGTGTGTGTGGGTGTGAGGGGGGGGGGTGGGTGGGTGGGTGGGGTGGCGGGAGGGAGTGTGCGTCAGGATTCTCATTTACACAATCAGAGATGGACATGTGCACGCAAGCATGGTCATCTGGCCTCCAACCTGAAGCCAACATCTCTTTTCTTTGTGGGTGGCGGGGGGGTGACAGGACTTCACACATGCACAAATAAATATGGACATGTTCAGCCCCCCGTACACTTGGAAAGTGCCACACCAGCTGGTGAACTACACCATGTTCAAGATCGACAACAATACCTGGCAGAGGGTCTCCACTGTCTGGGGCTGGCCCGTGGAAGAAGGCACGTACGTCTTGAGGAAAATCACAGATGCTGAAGGAAACCCCATCCAACCTGCTTTCGACAAGTTTACCAACAGCGCTGGTGGCACGGATGTTCTCGTTGCCGAAAAAGTGTAATGTCCCTCTGAATTTCCATTCTACTGGACATTCATGCCATTCTTATAGATATCCAAACGAGTGGGACCATCCCAGCCTACTTCGGATTTCTACTGATGAGAAGAGAAGAATTCTTAAGAAGGTAGACGGAGAAACACAGTGTTTGCAGTCTTGAGTAAACACTGTTTCAATAAAGATTTGCCAGTTTATGTATTATGCACTGACCTGGTGGAAGAGGATTCAATGTAGTGTTGACGGTTCTGGAATAGTTTTTCAAGAGGTCTGTAAGATTGTTGAGGTTAGGGTCCTTCTTGCTGACCATGCCCGAGTAGTAGGTGCATGCCGGCAATGTAGCCAAGTGGAAATCAAATCTAGTAGGCCTTGCACAGCAGCTTCATAAAAAGCAATCTTGAATTGTGTATGGGCATGCGATGCTGGTACTTGAGCTGTAAGCATGCCATTTGGAAGCATGCCAACTTGGGCCCCAAGGGCCACATCAAAAATATTCTTCCAAAGGTAATCTAGAATCTCTATGCATGGCCATGTTGCAGAATTTGCAGTCTGGACCCCAGTTAATCTGCTGGCTTTGCGATTGTTTAGCATCTTTTCTGCGAATTGTGAGCTAGACGTACTTCTTACTGACTTGTACGTAGCTTACGTGTCATCTTGGTTCTTTCTGTGCCAAGCCAACTTGCATGCCAGGGCAGCATTGAAGAGCCACGAGGGCATCCTCGCGCATAATGCCAGGTTTCCCACTGGCCACTGCATTGTGATGGGCATACACCGTGGAGCCAAAGGACTGCATTTTTGGTCCCCGGGTGATAAAGTCGGGTTTCTGGGTCCCTTTGGTGTGAAAGCCTAAGCAGAGGCTCAATAATGCCGGCGCATTGCTGCGGATTTGGAAACTCTTCAGGCCAGTCTACTCCTACGTGCTGCTAATCCTGGACCGTGTCCACGCGTCAGCCTTCACAGAGATGGTGTCTCGGGTGGCTTCGTCCATGGAAATCAGCTTGAGAGGGAATCCCCCGAAGAAATCAGCCTGATTTGCCTGGTTACTCCCCAACATACAAAGACACTTAGTGTTAAGAGAATAGCAAGACACTAGTTTTAAGTATCAGGGTTGAGAAGCTGGCCACATTAATGTTAAAAGCTTGAGCAGTAGTGGTATTTCCGAAATAAGTTGGAGCATTCTGACGTGAATACGGTCTCTATTTGACATCTTCATGCTGGTCTGACTTCCAGAATGAGTTCTTCTCACTTTGATGTGGTTTTAGGTGAAAGGCTCCCACAGTTGTGGCGTTGAGGCCCACAGCTCTAGAATTCGAGTTGTGAAGGTTTCTGAATGGTCTGCATAAAAAGGAATACATGCCTTCAAATGAATGCAGGCAGCGTCCTTAACAGATCGTTCAAGTGAAGCCATGGAGCAGGTTCCTTTTGAAATTTTGTGATGTGATATCTGTACAGATACCACATGTGCGCACCGTTGCAGCGTCCCAACAGTCACTGATCAGTAACGATCACCACACATGCCCTTAGGACAGTCACTCATCCAAGCCACATGTACATCTTTGCCTTTTAGCTGCCATACCTCCAGTAGGCATAGATGCACAACAGTCAAGATGTGGTTGATCATGTAAAGCAGCGTCCCAACAGTCACTCATCAGTAACGACCACCACACGTGTCTTTAAGACAGTCACTCATCCAGCCGGCATTTTCATCTTTGTCTTTCAGCTGCAATACCTCCAGTAGGCATAGACGCAGACCAGTCAAGATGTGGTTGATTGCGTTAAGCACAGATGCATGCTTGATGCGGGATGGGGCAGATGACAGCTTTCATGCCCGTGCTTTAAGTTGAGAAACTGCAGCAGCCTTGCAATGTGAACCATATACATACCATATGGTGTGAACTATACAGCTTTATACCTTTGCACGGAAAACAGCCCTGCATAATGTGCTGCACATATTAGGGGAAGTCTTGTGACTTGGGAGCTCTTGCTCAGGACTTTCCCCCACTTCATCTATGTTTTTTCCTTTTCTGTGCTGCCCACCGGGGTGTTCTGGCAAGATCAGAAAAAGGGGGTGGGGGATGTCAGTAAGAAGAGGCTGGCCATCTGCCAAAGTGTTTCAGGTTGATACAGCCTGTTGCGAGAGGCTGCTGTTGACCTGTTGAAGGCAACAAAAAAAAATTAATATATACATATATATATATATATATATATATATATATATATATATATATATATATATATATATATATATATATACATACATATATATATACATATATATATACATATATATATATATATATGTATATATATATATATATATATATATATATATATATATATATATATATATATATATATATATATATATATATGTGCAAGGATAACATGATGCAGATCTTTCCGGCTATTCAGAGTTCTAAAGCTACACACATGGACGGAGAGTACTCTAGACCAGCCCCAGGAGAGATCAGAAACCTGTCTTTATTTTGTATATTTTCTCCAACAAACTGCAAGTCTTCTGTCCGACACGCGAACTGCTGTGCATTGCGGTTCCACCGACCAGTCCCAGATTTTCAACCCCTGTCTTTCTACAAATAATTATTAACGGGGCCACGGATCCATGTGTACATTGGGTCCACTATTTACATTGAATACGCCCTGTTCAATGGTGGGGAATGTACCCCAAATAGTTTAATATCAAGAGTGAAGCTGCTCTTAATCGCATACCAATAATCCATCATGCAGGGACGCGGAATCCAGGGGCCAAATATGTTTGTAGACTGTAAGTGCACACTGCGCTCCCTCGTCGGAGTGAATCGACCAGTGACTACGACGGGGCCCGGAATACTAATCCACTTCAAGTCTGGAATGATATCCACTGTTTCTACAAGTGTATGCTCCACATGTGTAAGGCATTCACGGGACCTTGATGCAAGCATGGGGATAGCTGATGTGCATTCAACCTTAAACTCATTTCAGCTTGCAGATCTAGACTGGTAAGTTCAAATCTGGACGATCTGCCATTGAACTCGTTGTGACGGACATGTGACTCCGGGAGTTGTACAATACACTGAAAATGAAGCTTCTAGAAATCTAGATGAAATTCATTGTAATAAGATGCACTGTAATAAGATTCACTGTAATAAGAAGCCTAAGATGCACGGTTCTCTCTTGCCTTTCATTTACCACTCTCATTACAGAAGTGTGCTTATCTGAGTATCCCATTGAAACCAGCCTCCAAAACCCTAGCCTCAAATACGCAGTTCCGCATCCCCTGTCCAACTCATGCTTCCACTACTACACGTGGTCTGAAATGCCAATATTATTCAGACATGGATTGCAGGAAATAATCCAACATACTGCCTCTACCCTATTTCTAGTCCTTTTTTAAGAGGCCAGTCAATCCAAGACAGGGCATAGGAAGGGACAGAAACAGAAGCTCTTCATATATTCCTCGAATCTGGTCGACTTCTACTTCGCTGACATAAAGCGCTCGACGGCTGCTTCTACCTGCTTTCTCAAAAGTACAGCAGTTGTCCATGCGTCATGAAGAAAACGTCCTTGCCTCTGCAATGCTGCAAATGTGAATGCCAGTACCTGGCGGGGAATCCACGCTCTATCATAACACGTGTTAATTACTGCTAAAACCACCTCCCCGTCTTATGTTACAAATCATTGATGTCCACAGCAAACTACCGTCAGACAACGTGTATGACTGACTGACAATCCAAAACCCCCAAAGGTTCTGCAAACCTGCATTTGCAGGTATTATGCAGTCCCAGATCACGCAGATTAATCATAACCATGCTCAAGCGGGAATCGTCGGACATGCAAACCCAGCATCAGCAGAGCCTTGCAATCAGCATTGTTCAGCCCCAGAAACAGAGGGGGTCACCAAAACCCTCACCTTGAGCCACCTTTCAGCTCCGCAGCAGCTCTCAAAAGTGTACCAAGAATCCAAAATCAGAACCCCCCCAATATACACCCATCAGAGTAGAAGTGAAGACTGTGCATGGAAGACTGTGCATGGAGCGAAGTGCATGCATAAAATGCCAGTCTTCGAGCAAAAGGTATGCCGCCAACCACTTGTCCTCAACAAGAACCACTCTTGTAAGAAAGTTGAGCAGCCTACTGGAAGTCGCATGCCTGCTTGCTGCATGATACTCCTGATTGCTTCGGTTATATGCTGAACATGCTTGGAAAATAGGCCTGTGAAGGGGCAGTGAGTTTGAGTGTCGATATGTCTACCATCACTGATGGCTTCCAGTGGCAGACTGGTAGAGCTTTGTAAACAAGCAAATAATGGGAGCCTGGGAATTTCTTGAGCATTGGTTATACAGTGCTCTCTCCATGTCCAGGTGCTAC
>KV908471.1:174964-179964 GCA_002005505.1 Botryococcus braunii | reverse complement strand
CATTACTGATCGGATGGTATAGTTGCTTTTCTTGGGCTCGTGGGGGAGGACATGCTGCCCCAGCCATGAGGGGATTATAAAGTTCATCCTGGTCCACTTGTCGGTACCGTGATGTCCATATTGATTGATCCAGGGGTGTTAAGGTCACTCGCATTTCAAACCTTTAAACAATTTACCCCTGTCTACCCCTTGGCCCGCTCCCTTCCCCTTCTTCCCCCCTCTCCTCCCCCCCCCCTCTCTCCCTCTGTGTGTGTGTGTGTGTGTGTGTGTGTGTGTGTGTGTGTGTGTGTGTGTGTGTTTGTTTGTTTTTTTTGGAGTTTGGGGGGGGGGGGTGGGAGGGCTTTGGGGGCTTTGTGCAGCTTGGGTCAACAGATCGTACTTCCGGGCCATCTTACTATGCTGAGGGCATTCGTTTGGCAAGGCACTGATGGGGCGGTACGGGATGGGACACAGCCATACTGATAGCCGTACCGCTGGTGGTGGGCTTCACAATAAGCCGCTTGGTTGCGGAGCCCTTCTTTGAGGCGGCACTGGCATATAATCCCGACATCTTCCACCCCAACCCCATGCAGCGAGCGGAAGGGGGCCGGGAGGTGCACCGCCACGAGCTGCGCCTACGCATGGAAGCTGCTGTGGGCCGCATCCCGCCCCTCTCTGATGCAGAAATGCAGGTCTGTCTTCCTTTTGACGAGACCTTTCTTGCTCGCGGCCTCCCCCCCCCCCCCCGCTCCCAACCCCCAGGTTTTTTTGGTGGGTCTTGTCATTTTTCCTAACTTGTGTGTGTGTGTGTGTGTGTGTGTGTGTGTGTGTGTGTGTGTGTGTGTGTGTGTGCGTGTGTGTGTGTGTGTGTGTGTGTGTGCGTGCGCGCGCGTGCGTGCGTGGATGCGTGCGGGTGTTGCATGTAAGTTTGTTTGTTTTGTGTGTGTGTGTGTGTGTGTGTGTGTGTGTGTGTGTGTGTGTGTGTGTGTGTGTGTGGGTGTGGTTGTGCGGGTGTGTGAAGGAGGGGGGGGGGGGCCGGGGGTGTGGGTGGGTGGGTGGGTTGGTGGGCTGCCTTCCACGTTGTTTTCTTACCTACCTACTTTGTTGCCTTGAGAACTTCCCTGTCCTCTCCGGGAGCTCCCTGTATCGTCTTGTCCACTTTGTTTTCTCCAGTCCCCTTCCTGTCCTTGCTTTTGCCTTCCCTCTCGCGCATCTCTCGCGCTTCCCTTGTCTCTTCTTCCTTCTCTCCTGCTCTGTCTTGATATCCCAGCAATGTGCCTAGTCTATCCTATTGCAGTCAAGCATACTCTAAGTCTTGTCTGGGCCACTCAAATTGAGTCTGTACTGGGCTACATCAGTACAAGGCACGGGAAAGTCATTCATGTCTGTGTTTGTGCACACACACACGCACACACACACACACATTCGACACGGTCACACACACATGCGCGGTCATGTGCATGCGAATGAACATGTGTGCATGATGTATGTAGTCTTGTGTTCACACGCACAGGCACCCACTTTGAGTTTGAGCAGGCGAATTGGGGATGTGGCGCAGGTTGAACTGCGTGCAGAAGCTTTTCGAGTTAAGCACGAGCTCGAGGAGCGGAACAAACAGGGCTGGCTCAATCTGTTTGCGGATGGAACCTCAGCTTCTGTTTTGTTTGGTATCCTGTGTGTGCAGACGGAAGGCCGCCGAGCACTCTTCAGCACAATTAGCCGCTTCTTCTCCGGCCTGTCTGACACCGCCAAAGCCTTCCTCATCATTGCTGGTACTCATTTTGTCTCGCCAACCCCTCTCTCCTCCCATTCCTCCCTGCCTATCCTCCGTCGCTCACTTTCTCTTGCACAAACGCCAGCACGCATTCTCAATCGCACACACACACACACACACACACACACACACACACACACACACACACACACACACACACACACACGCGCGCACGCACGCGCACGCACGCACACATACACACGTGCATGTGTGCACATGTCTGTGCAGGTGCCCATGTGGCCAGTTTTATTGCGGTTTCAATGTTGCTGTCATGCCTATTCTGCATCTCCACGATCACCTCGTCCATGGAATTGTAAAGAGTACATAATTCAGGTGCCTGAGCTTGGCAGGCCCCCCTCCAGTTGTTGCCTTCCCCGCATCCTATGCTCTTCTTATAAAAAAGGGTGGGCCGGAGTGCAGGGACTGACGTCTTTCTGGGATACCACTCGGAAGAAGGCTGGACGGCCCTCATCCACTTGGTCACCAAGCACTATGGCTATGAAGTCGAGGTAAGTCTGGTCGCCCAAGAACACGCACTCTCTCTCTCTCTTTCTCTCTCCCTCTCTCTCCTCCCCCCACCCCCCCCCCTCTCTCTCTCTCTCACACACACACACACACACGCACACACACACACACACACACACACACACACACACACACACACACACATGCAAGGGCATGTACACCATGCACACATGCACATGAGTGTAATCGGCGGGACTCAGGAGGACTTAGGCAGAGGCAAATGTGAAGAGTATATGTAAAAAATATTTGAAAAATAACTTGTGCTTAATGAGCGCCACATAGCAACACTTGAGAAAAGCCAGAGGTCCTCTCACTCTTTGCTGGGTTGAACGCATGGGGAAACAGGAAGCGCCAATATATGTCTTTGTTGGAATCGTGCCAGTCGTGATGGACGCCTTCTTCAAGCTCTGGATCTTCAAGGGGCTCAACCGCCAAAACCCTGCTGCTGCGGTCACTCTGAAGACTATGGACCGACATTGAGAGTCGCTACCCTCTGAACAGCTTGGTGCATTACACACCTGACCAAGATGAGGATATGCCCTCATATGAACTTTGCCCTACAAAATGCCCCTCCCTAGCACTTGGATCGTCCAGAATATAAATGTGTGTTGACTTGCAGTCACTCTGACCCCCCGCCCAGGCTGCGGCATTCTCTCGCAGGCACCTTGAAGCACGAAGGGCTTGACAGAAGGCTGCAGCCGCCCTGTTAAGCCATAAGTATTTCGGCTATCCTGAGTGTATCCCTTGAAGCAAGATGCACCGCCATCTTCTCATGTTATCCCGTTGATGCGGGTTTCTTTGTGAGGTATGTGGATCATTATAAAGGATGTAAGAATTTGTGGCTGCCCTGAGGAAGGGCACCTCCAGATGGTATTTCGATGTGATGGATGTGCGGCACCCGGATAGGCAAGTGGGGCCGCCATCAGTTCGAATCCCCCAGCTGCCAGCAATCAATGGCCTGCCAGTTTTTACAGTCGCTTTGAAGCGTGACTGACCGCCACGTCCTTGAGGTTGCCCAGAGGCAAACGTACCGCCGATTGGTTGCGGTTCTCCTGAAGCAGAAATTGGGCTGCCGTGTACACACACACATGCCACGTTGCGCACTGACCTGCTGACAATAGGTCAGGTTGAAAGTAAGGACAGCCCGTCTGGCGAAGGTGCAGACTCGAAGCACCCTAAAGGAGATGGAGCGTCCTCAATTTTCCATATCGCATTAAGGCGCCTGTATCAAAGCAAATGGATCACAACTTTGTTTGCTTTGGTCGTTTGTGAGCCTATAGATTCAGGCCCTAGCTAGTTGGTTCCGGCCCTGCAGTGCCCCTTGGCCCATGGGGGCCTGATGAAGTGCCATGGGATTCACGGTTACTCTAGATTTGCTCTTGGGTAACTGTGAAGGGAACAGCCAGGTAATTCCGTTAGGGTGTCTAAAGCAGGTTGGGGTACATTAGGTATTCTGCCTTGCCTGAAATGTTAAGGTTCTGCAAGCACCCTTGAGGCAGTTAGACAGCCCTGCCTTTACGGACCAGAATGGCATTTGTCATAACGCAGATGCGTGTCTCACTGGAACCCACACGCAGATGGACAGAAATAGTGTCAGTGTTGATGTCGACCAGCAGTTTAAACAAATTTGAGTAGATCTGCAGTCCGGTGTTTCATTTTGATTTTACAGTAGCATACTGATAGTACTACAATGAGTCGTTTCATTGCCAGATGGGCTTGCCATTGTTTGGTTTTTGGGGGTGTCTTGGTGGAGAGACTGGACTTGTACAAGTCCAGTACTGTTCACATGCTCCTAGCACATGGACCTGCCCCATTGGCCAAATAGTGGACCAGGATTATTCAATGGCGGTCCCGCCGTCCGGATGCTTTGTACCGCACCTATAACGGGTGTTCGCCTGCCTTGGCAATACGTTTCAAGTTCCATCTTAGAAATTTGGGGATGGGTTCTTGAAATGTGCCCTCGCAGCGTTCGTAAAGTCCCGTCGCTCCTTAGCTCGTTATGTTGTGTTTCTTGGTGTCGTTCTTTATGACATTCCGTGTTCAGGGAATACGCTTGTGAGTGACAGTCTGATTAGAAATTACCTTTCCTGTGCCTTACTTGAGACGTTTCCTCCTTGCACGTCCACGTCCCTGCTGCCCCTCTAGAATGTCGCCACAGATCGAGTGTGCTCTCCTTCTTGGTAAACAACTTACGATGTGAAAGTGAAGTGAGCGTGTGCATGTCATGTCTGAAGACCGGCTATGAGTAGGCTTTGCTGTAGATGCGTGCCTTCTGATCGGCTATGAGAATATCTAAGCAGCTGTTGCATAGATGACTGTGGCAGAATATCTTTTCTGGACTACCTTTAGGTATGCCTTAGCTAAGTCAAAGCAGGAGGGAAGGCAATAAGTGTGGTCGTTTGGTAGGCACCTATTTCTGGCCTTCGACCCTCGAGCTCAGAAAGGTTTACTTGCATCCAAAGGTGTTACATGAGTTGCGAGGCGATCGGTGCTATGTTTGGTGTCGAAAGCATGCAGCACAAATTTAATTTGGAGGTTTGTTCCTTTGGGATTTGTCCTTGGGATTAAACCTGTAGGGTTGCTTGAGCAACTGGCGTTGAAGAAAAAGAATGATTTTTCAGTACGTAACGTCTTTTGAAGAAATTCCATGCTTGTGAGCTGGGTCGGAGGATTTGGATTAATAGGACATTCGCATCATGCCTGTGCACGAGAAGCAGGTCCC
>KV908471.1:167464-172464 GCA_002005505.1 Botryococcus braunii | reverse complement strand
CTCTTTGAAGATCTTAACACCATGGATCCCACTGATCCCCCCCCCCCTTCCCCCCGGGAAGGTGCTGCTCGAGGGGAAGACCAGGAAGCAAGTTGACAGTTTCAGAAGACGAGTTGGCAAGCCTAGTCACGGACCTCGTTGACAAGCACTTGTAAGCCTGCCACGGAGAGAAGGAACAAATCCTTAAGCCCGTGTAGTTGCGAGTAGCCCCTCTTTTGTTCAATGGGAAACGTGCACTCAGCCACGTGGGGGTTTTATGTTCTTTGCGCTTAAACTAGCATTGTGTGGCAATTGGCCTTGCAAGGTAACCAATGTGCCTTTGGAGAAGTGGGTGGCATTGGCAGTGCAAGACTTGGAAGAAAGATCAATGAAAGCATGAGATGCTTATGTGCGCAATTGGGAAAGGAAAGGTTGGGAATTTTCATGAGAAGAATTCACAAATTTCATGTCCAAAGGTTATGATGCCACAGACACCGTGACGATAGCAAGACAAAAACTTGATAATGTCTGCAAGGCAATAAAACTGTAATAGCTTTAGTCAGGTGTGTGCAGGAATGACCCGTGCACGAGGTGAACCGTAAGAACACCCCAATGCGTCAGCTATACTGACGCGTCAGCATGATACTGTTACCATCACCACTGAGGCACGGAGATTTCAGTACCCATACCAGCCTCCGCAAAGTCCGTATTACCTCTTACGCCCCGAGATCGTAGGTGCCTTTATCTTCATTGCACGTAAAATAGCATCCTGTGGCGATTGGCATTGCAAGGTAACAAATGTGCCTGTGGATTTGTCATGCGGATGTTAAAGGGAAGACTCTTTCGCTGGTACTTAATTGCAGGGCATCTCATTCCTTGAATAAGAATGCCACCTTGCAGGGGCTAGGAATGCGATCTAAACCATCTTGTGAATCGGAAACCTTGGCTGATGGAAGTGTGTCCAGTACAAAGGAAGTGTGGATACATATGTGTCTTTCCCAATGAAGCCCGGTGTGACTTCCCGTCACGACTTCATAGTGAGTCTGCCCTGGTGGAAGGGGGGGACATGACTTCTGGACAAGAATGGATGGAGGAGAGGGCAGCCCCGACTGATTTTGGCATGAGGGCTACTGGATTTAAACATTGTAGAAAATGGATTACCTGGAAGCATGCAAATTCACCTATGCAAGCGGGGCCAAAACTCGTTTGGGGTTTGCAAGCAAAAGACGGGTCGGAAGGGCAAGGATAGGACTGGAAGGGGACCGAAAGGGCACGATTTATGGAAGATTAGCTTGTACACTGTCATTGTGAATGAGCAGGTCGAGCTTGTGGACGTCTCCTAGGACGACGTCCCGAGTGAACTCGATGCAATGGATACTCACAAATTCAGTGACGATCAGGGCCCCCCGTGCTTCACTAAGCCCATGGGTGGTATGGCATGACTTTCTCTGACTTAAACAATGAACAATGTTGGAAGGAAAACCCCAAGCACGGAAGGAGCTCGTATGTGCTAATGAAGATATGTTTGCCACATAACTCCCGGGATTAATGCCGGAAAGGGAAGTTTTTCATCCGGATAAGTTGGAAGTAGGACCTCGGTCTCCCCATATGCCCACTTACTCTTCAGCTCCAAGTGACTCAATAGAATGCAAAAAACTGTGGATGAGTTGTTGAAACTTGGATTAACAAGGCCAAGCTTGCTTCCCCCTTTGCTTCACTTGTTTGGTTCGTCAAAGCAAGACGGAAGCCTTCGAATGGTCATCGATTATCGCCCCTTCAACACGATCACCATATCGGATAGGTACCCACATCCCCAAATTAAGGGCCCTTTGGATAAGCTCAAGCGGGCTTAAGTCTCCTCAAGCCTAGTTTGCTATCCGGTTATCATCAAGTCAGACTCAAGAAGGAAGATGTTCTAAATGCAGTTTAAAACACCTTTTGATCTACATGAGATTCTGGTTCTCCCTTAGGCTTAACTGTTAATGCGCCCGCAACGTTTCATAGATTCAAAGATTATAAACGAGGTGTTCATGAATTCATAAGGGAAGGATTTGTTGGGGTGTATTGGATGACGTTTTGATCTATAACTAAATGGATGGGGAACACATGGTGCACGTGGAAAGAGCTTTCACCCCCGTGCCAAGTGTTCCCCGCCCGTTTTACCAGTACTAGTACTAGTACTGGTACTATACATCAACACATCATGCAAGTACACCACGACAAACCCTTTCTTAAGCTTATGAAAGTCATGAACACCCCGTTTCATAAGCCCTGAAGGTTTATTACGTTGCTCCCGCATTGGTTGAGCCCAAGGGGAGAACCAGAAATTCGAATTCATCTAAATGTGAAGGTGTTTTAAAAGGCTGGTTTTAGAACAGCTTCCTCCCCAAGTCTGACTCTGTGATAACCAGGTGGCAAATCTGTACTTGAGGAGACCTTAGCCCCCTTGAGCTTATCTAATTGGTCGTCAATGCGGTGGAAGTAGGTACCCATTCGACACTGTGATTTTGTTCTGGGGGCGATAGCCAATGACAATTCCAAGGCGCCCATCTTTCTTTTTGAGGGGCAAAAAAACATGTAAAGCTAAGGAGGAATTGCTCGGTCTTATTAGTGCCATGTTCAACAACTCAGCCACAGTCTTTTCGCATATTATTAACCCACTCGGACCTAATCGGCGAGCAGGCCAATTGGTAAGCCCGACGTCTTTCAGATTGGTTAACTTGCTAATTCATCGAATGAAAAATTTCCCTTTCCGGAGTTTCGCTCGAGAGTAGTTTGGCAAACATATCTTTAATTGCAAGCAAGAGATCCTCCAATGCTGGGGATTTCCCACCCCACATTTATATGATTGGTCAGAGGAAGTCATACCACCCCCGGCCTTTGTGTGGACCAGGGAGTCCCAGTCGGCCATGAGTTTGTGGGTATCCATTATAACATAAATAAAAATCGGACTCACTCAAGACGTCGTCCCCCATGATGTGCACAAGGCCAACATGCCCGTTCACAAGGACAGTGCACAAGCAAACCTTCCAAGATCTTAACCTGGGATCTATTGCGGGCCCCACGGGTGTCCTAAGGTGGCTTGTCCCAAGGGCTGGGGTTTGCCCATAGATTCCAAGTCTCCGCATGTTGGACGCATTAATGCATGTTGGACGCAGGCTGGACGCAGGTTGGACGCACCTAATATGTTTGTTTGTTTGCTTGCTTGCTTGCTTGACAGCAGGCTCTAACAGCACGATACAAGGTTGGACGCACCTAATATGTTTGTTTGCTTGCTTGTTTAACTGCAGGCTCTACCAGCACGATCCAAGGGATGTCCCAAGGCTCCGAGCAAAACGCAGAGCCACCAACTGATCGCGATTCCCAGCAAAGACAGAGAGGCGAAGGGGGGGGCAGAGAGAGGGGGGAGCGCAGGGGGGGGGGAGAGAGAGGGGGGGTCGCCAGAGTGTGGGCGGCCCCAACAGGGAGAAGATGAGGTCAAAGAAAAACAATATGGAACGGAGAAGGCAAGAAGTAAACACGGCCCCCCAAGATCCCAGCTCCATCACACAGGCAGACAGGCCCTCCACCCCAGGGGTGTCATCCTCCTGCCCCAGCAGAGACAGCAAGGTCTGTACTGACAGGTTTGCGAATCAATTAGTGTTAGGGTTGGGGTTAGGGTTAGGGGTACGGACATTGGGCTGCCTAAGGAATAGGGTCCCGAAACCCCTCTGCTCTGTCTCCAGAGCAGCAGAAATAAGACTTATTGTGTAAACAAGACAACGCCCCGATGCCGCACGCTTGCTATCATGTGAAGCTGAGGCCTGAGAAGGCCCTCAGACAGAACACATGGGGATAGGATGCCCCTGGTCCTGCGCAAGTGTTTTGCGAAGGTTCTACAAATGCTGGATGGTTACAAAATATGGGGCAGTTCAAGTGTTCTGTTGTCTGTGCGACCGGACAGGCTGGCACTTGAAGGAGTGGGGGCTTGCCGGGCGTGAGAGGAAGTGGGGGATTGGATGCTGTGATTGTTGAGACGGGATCCCACTTTCGAAAACGCTCCTCAGGCAGAGCAGGTAATCTTCTGGACCCTGGGAGAAACAAGGGGAAGGGAGCGTACATCCACCGCCGTCCACAGCTTTGCTGTTCCTGAAACCCTCCATTCGGGGCCGCACTACCCCGGCTTGTCTTCACGGATCCACATACGCGCCCTGGGCCATGAGCACAAACGGCAGTTGTTATATCTCTAGAAAGACTTGCAAATAAAAGCTGGCAGTGAGTTGCAAACAATCTGGCGTCAGTGCTTTGAAGTGACATCAAGAGGTCAGTCGCAAATTACCCTTTTACAGTAACTCATCATCCGCCAGCTCGCAGTGCACGATAAATGCTATGCTAAGAATGTTTGCATACATGATTTGTTAGACCTTCAATCTAGCCAGTCAAGTTAATTTTTAGAAAACTTGTCCTGCACCAAGTAAGGTGCCCAGCAAAAAGTGACTCTTCCTGCCATGAACCTTTCGTAGAAATTGTGCCAGTCAGAGGTAAAAACGGTATAAATGATCCCCAACTGAGTGTTCGCATGGGCATTGGGCTTCATTGCGCTGCCAGTGAAAAGGAGCGCTGAAAGGGAGCGCTAGACAGCCGCCATCAGAACCACAGCCATATTTGCTATCCACATCGTGCAAGCACTTCGGGATTGAATGCGAATATGATTTTCGTCATATGGCTGATGTCTTGGAACACTTAGGATTCTAAACCGGGTTCAAAGTAGAAACGGGGCATGAGGTGTAGGGGAGGACATCCATGACGCACCCTCAAGAAACCCCCTATCTATCCATCCGCGCAGGTTTCATCAGACTATCGAGCGAGATATGATAGTCATGCGCAGAGTCCTTACAAGGACTGCTCTGATCGGGGCACTGGGGACCAAAATTCAGCGGGTAGAGAACCAACCAAAAACTATCATAAACCATTATACGACCTTAAGTCACAATTATGGTGCCATATAACTGTTAGCAACTCTTTGTGGGTTAAAGGCATTG
>KV908471.1:157500-164264 GCA_002005505.1 Botryococcus braunii | reverse complement strand
GGGGGGGGGAAAGGGGGGGCAGAAATTTAGGGGGGGCGAACTGGTGAGAGTCTTTGTGGGCAAGCCCTTGTGGTGGGGAGCCCCAAGGCAAGCCCTTGTGGTGGGGAGCCCCAAGGCGAGCCCTTGTGGCGGGGAGCCCCAAGGCAAGCCCTTGTGGTGGGGAGCCCCAAGGCGAGCCCTTGTGGTGGGGAGCCCCAAGGCGAGCCCTTGTTGGGGAGCCCCAAGGCAAGCCCTTGTGGTGGGGAGCCCCAAGGCAAGCATACCCCAGATATGCTTGACTTCTATCTCTGCGTAACACTGATGTACTTCCTCTTTACCTAGGGTACCTCAGGGAGGCCTCCCGGGCCTCGAAATCCCCCAAGCCCCCCCTCGCCCCAGCTCCCCATGCCCTCGAACTCTTCGAAGCCAAAGCTGCCGATCCCAGATGTACTTCCTTTTCACAAGGTACTCCAAGCTGTACTTCCATTTCACAAGGTACTCCAGGCTGTACTTCCTTTTCACAAGGTACTCCAAGCTGTATTCCTTTTTACAAGGTACTCCAGGCTGTACTCCTTTTCACGTACGGTACTCCAGGCTGGACTTCCTTTTCACGTACGTACTCCAGGCTGTACTTCCTCTTCACGTACGGTACTCCAGGGAGGCCTTCTGGCCCCCGCAATCCCCCAAGCCCACAACACCCCCAAGTCCGCATTTCCCTCAACTTGGTCGAATCCAAAGCTGCCAAGGGCCCCCCCCCCCCCCCACACCGCTGACGATAGAGTGGGTGCGGTGCGGTGTCCTGCAGATTCTTCAGAAACATCGGGGCGATTTGCACTTACGCCTTCTTGGGCACCTCCATCTCCACCGTCGTGATCGGCGTCATTTTGTGCGTCCACCCTCTCTGCATCTGGCCCCTTGGTTCATCCCCCTCCCCCCGCCCGCCGCCGGGCTCTTCTATTCTTTTGACTGAGAAGGCATTCTCAACGAAAAAGATCTAGTTCTGTTATGAAACGTTAACTGGGTGGTGTCGTGAGTGGTTGTAATTACCACAAATATAACTATCTGCTACATGTACAAAAATTGCTTTGCGTATGAAGTTCACTACATCTGCACGCTGTTTTCCTAGCGTTGTTCCTGCATCCTGCTTTTGCAGAGGCCCAGCCTTCACACCTGCCAGAAGGCCCAGCGCAGCCCAGCGGGCCTTCGCATCAGCCTGCCTTGCCTTGCATCAGGATGACCCATGCGCTGCAATGTGTAAGCGGGCCTCTTGGGTTGTGCCTGAGAAGGGAAGAGAAAGGATTCAGACCTGTGTGTGTGTGTGTGTGTGTGTGTGTGTGTGTGTGTGTGTGTGTGTGTGTGTGTGTGTGTGTGTGTGTGTGTGTGCGCCCGGGCTTGTCTGTGATCATAGACGGGATTCTGTAAGCCTGTCTATCTGCAGCCCGTCTTGTGTCTGTGATCAAAGAGGGCATGACCCGCGCCCCAGTACCATCGGAATGTAGAAGAATCCCAATATCTCCTGGGGTCTTGTGACAAGACTATTGTTGCTTGTGTCAATTGTGGCAGTGGTGTATGTCTGGATAAGTGCGAAATGGCTTTCTTTTCTTTTTCTTTCTTTTTTTTTTTTTTTTTTCTCCGTTTGGAGTTCTTCCAGCTTAAAAGCTTTTTGTTTCTGAGTGCAGACGAGATGGCCTCATTATCTGCAACCTGGCTTTGATTGTGATGTAGATGAGGTCATGTGGGGGTTTATGTGAGCCCCTACGAATGTCTGTAAAGAAGCCTTTTGCTCACTGACTGAGGCCCTCAGAGCAATCCTTCTCCAGGCAGGGGACGTCATACGCACTTGCATGCGCTCGTAAAAAATGTATGAAGTCACAACAACAACAGACAAGGGGGTGAATTTCAAACTCCACGAGTGAACTGGAAAAAAATATGGGGGCGGGGGGGGGGGGGGGATAGGTGGCTCGCGGGAATCGTGCACATGTGCCTGCGCCTCAGCTTGGTGGAGTCTCTGATGTATGGATCAATAGTGAGCGCCACAGATCCTGTAAGTCTTCCTGGCTTTTCTCTTGCCTTTATGATCTGCAATGGTTTGAGTAATTGTGCCGAGGGGTCGTGGGGACATGCCTGAGAGCTGTATGGAACAGTTGCTGCCGAAACATTGCTTGATTAAATGTTGGATTCTTCTGCTAGGGAAGTTTGCCAGGGGAAACAGAGGGAGGGGGCAGAAAGAGGAGGATCTAAAGGCAGGCCGTTTGTGTCATTAAAATGAGCCTGTCAACTGTCGGCATATAACGCTGGCATAACGACAAACCGCACGCTCTCTCTCTCTCTCTCTCTCTCTCTCTCTCTCTCTCTCTCTCTCTCTCTCTCTCTCTCTCTCTCTCTCTCTCTCTCTCTCTCTCTCTCTCTCTCTCTCCCCCTCCTCTCTCTCCCTCCCCCCGCCCTCTCCTCTCTCATGCATGAAAATCAGAATGCACACGCCACATTTGCTTTTTCCGTCCGTGCTCCAGACAGGGGCGGAAGCCATGGCAGCCAGGCAGGCGAGTCGCAGCCGGCAATCCGACCTGAGACCCGGTTTTTGAGGTTGGCGCGGGCCGGGGGCGGGCTGGTTTGGGGGCAGGTGACCGTGCTGGCTGTGTTCCAGAGGCTGGGAGCCGATCGCAATCTGTATGCGCTGGTCTTCGGAGAGAGTGTGCTGAACGACGCGGTGTGCATAGTCCTGTACCGCACCCTGAAAATGTTTCTGGGCAAACCCGTCACGGGCCAAGCTCTGTGGTCGGGCTTCCTCAGCTTCTGGACCACCTTCATCGGCTCCATGACCATCGGTCTGCCCTTTCCCTCCCACTCCCTCAATTTCGAATTCCACTTGCGTGCGTGCGTGCGTGCGTGTGTGTGGTGTGTGTGTGTGTGTGTGTGTGTGTGTGTGAGCGAGAGAGCGAGAGAGAGAGAGAGAGAGAGAGAGAGAGGAGAGAGAGAGAGTGTCTGTCTGCGTGTGCATAGTGTGTAGTTACATGTTAATTGTATGTTGTGTATGTGTGTGTGAGAGAGGGAGGGGGGGAGAGAAGGGGGCGGAGAGAGAGGAGGAGAGAGAGAGAGAGAGAGAGAGAGAGAGAGAGAGAGAGAGAGAGAGAGAGAGAGAGAGAGAGAGAGAGAGAGAGAGAGAGAGAGAGAGAGAGAGGAAAGGGGGAGAGAGAGGGAGAGAGGGAGGGGGGAGAGAGAGAGAGAGAGAGAGGAGAGAGAGAGAGAGAGAGAGAGAGAGAGAGAGAGAGAGAGAGAGAGGAGAGAGAGAGAGAGAGCATAGTTAGTAGTTACATCTGTGCTGTTGCGCTTTTCTTACCTCCCCTTGCGTTGCGTTGTATGTTGCTGCGCAGTGTGTTGTTGCATAACTTGTAGTTGCATGTGTGGTGTGTAGCTGCGGCTAGTCTCTTACTTGTCATTTCGTTAGTTGTGTATGTCTGTTTGTGCGTGTTGGGAGGGGGGGAGGGAGTTGAGGAGTGTGGTGTACGGCCTGGGGAAAGGCTTTTGTTTTCACCCATTACTGTGGCCCGCCATTGCTCGTGCTTTGACGTTTCTGTTCCCACCCATTACCGTCACCCGCCATTGCTCGTGCTTTGACGTTTCTGTTCCCACCCATTGCTGTCACCCGCCATTTCTCTTGCTTTGACGTTTCTGTTCCCACCCATTACCGTCACCCGCCATTTCTCTTGCTTTGACGTTTCTGTTCCCACCCATTACCGTCACCCGCCATTTCTCTTGCTTTGACGTTTCTGTTCCCACCCATTACCGTCACCCGCCATTTCTCTTGCTTTGACGTTTCTGTTCCCACCCATTACCGTCACCCGCCATTTCTCTTGCTTTGACGTTTCTGTTCCCACCCATTGCTGTCACCCGCCATTTCTCTTGCTTTGACGTTTCTGTTCCCACCCATTACCGTCACCCGCCATTTCTCTTGCTTTGACGTTTCTGTTCCCACCCATTACCGTCACCCGCCATTTCTCTTGCTTTGACGTTTCTGTTCCCACCCATTACCGTCACCCGCCATTTCTCTTGCTTTGACGTTTCTGTTCCCACCCATTACCGTCACCCGCCATTTCTCTTGCTTTGACGTTTCTGTTCCCACCCATTACCGTCACCCGCCATTTCTCTTGCTTTGACGTTTCTGTTCCCACCCATTACCGTCACCCGCCATTTCTCTTGCTTTGACGTTTCTGTTCCCACCCATTACCGTCACCCGCCATTTCTCTTGCTTTGACGTTTCTGTTCCCACCCATTACCGTCACCCGCCATTTCTCTTGCTTTGACGTTTCTGTTCCCACCCATTACCGTCACCCGCCATTTCTCTTGCTTTGACGTTTCTGTTCCCACCCATTACCGTCACCCGCCATTTCTCTTGCTTTGACGTTTCTGTTCCCATTACGTCCCCCATTTCTCTTTTTGACGTTTCTGTTCCCACCCATTACCGTCACCCGCCATTTCTCTTGCTTTGACGTTTCTGTTCCCACCCATTACCGTCACCCGCCATTTCTCTTGCTTTGACGTTTCTGTTCCCACCCATTACCGTCACCCGCCATTTCTCTTGCTTTGACGTTTCTGTTCCCACCCATTACCGTCACCCGCCATTTCTCTTGCTTTGACGTTTCTGTTCCCACCCATTACCGTCACCCGCCATTTCTCTTGCTTTGACGTTTCTGTTCCCACCCACTTCTGTGGCCCGCCATTGCTCGTGCTTTGACGTTTCTGTTCCTACCCATTGCTGTCGCCCGCCTCCTTCTGTTGGCCGACATTCCTGTCGTGGGCCACTGTTTGCTGCTCACCACTGCTATACTTGACGAATGGCTGCCCCTCAGGCAACCCGTGTTTCTGCTTTGTCCCTGTTATTGGCAATAACAGGGACAAAGCCCTTCGGTGTGAGGCCACCAGCCGCCTATGGTATTCATCTGTCCAATCTTTTATTCCTGAACAAAACCCCTTCCCTCTCTGTCTCCCTCCCCCCCCCCTCTCTCCCTCCCTCCCTCCCCCTTTCTCTCCCCTCCTTCCCTCCCTTTCCCACATACATAGGGGTGCTCATGCACGCACAGGGAGGCACGGACGCACATGCACATACAGACACACACACACACACACACACACACACACACACATCTCCACACACACACACACAGACACATCCCCCCCCCATATATACACCCGCATGCGCGTCCCCACATGCATGCATGGACAAATGCAAGTACCAAGCGGGTGATCCTCTCTGAGGTTGATTCAGGCATATTTCCCGCAGAGTAGTGTCCCTCAGAATAGTAGTCGGAAAGTCTGGATAGGGGAGACGATGGGGGGGGGGGGGGCAATCCTTGTGATAGTGGCAGTGGTAGTGTTGCTCTCCAATTGGGAGTTCCTTTGATGGAGGTGTAACAGATTAAAAAAGTCGTATAATTTCCCTTTTCCGGAAAGGGGATATTGTCCGGCTTTCTTAAATCTAAACGCTGCTACATCATGTGTTCAATTTCTTTCCTTACTCAACAGTAAGGATTAGGATCCCGTTGGTTTTTTGGGTTCTTTATGCTTTTTGGGTGATTAGAAAGCCAGCCCTTTTTTTTTCCTGGGTCTCCATATCATTGCATTATCCCCCTTATCTCCCTGTTGGAAAAAATGTGAGAATACTGAACACATTGAACACTGAACCATGGCCCTGGGATGACTGGCAGGGGTTCTGGTCGGATTTCTGGCCAGCCTGGCCCTAAAAACGCGTCTGCTGAAGAGCAAGCACACGCCGCTGGAGTCCTGCCTCTGCATCCTCATTGCCTTTGCCTCCTACATGCTGGCAGACGGCCTCCAGCTCTCCGGCATTGTCTCCATCCTCTTTTGTGGCATGGTCCGTCAACGCGCCCTTCCACTGCACTATCTCACACTGGGCTTCCAAACTGCCTGTGATGGTTTGATGCGTCACGTGCACGTGCGGGACATGCGCGGCCGTGTGCGCGACGGTGTGTGTGTGTGTGTGTGTGTGTGTGTGTGTGTGTGTGTGTGTGTGTGTGTGTGTGTGTGTTGGGGTGGGGGGTGGGGGGTGGGTGGGTGGGTGGGGGGGGATGCTCGCGCATGTGCAGAAAGGTGCATGTGGGCGTGCATGTGGGGGTGTCCAAGCATGCCTCCCCCCTCTCTCCCTCTTCCCCCCCCTCTCTCTGTTACCCTCTCTCTGCCCCTCTCGCTCTCTCTCCCTCTCGCTCTTTCACCCCCCCTTCTCGCTCGCTCTCCCTCTCTCTCCCCCCCCTCTCTCTCTGTATGTGTGTGTCTGTGTGTGTGTGTGTGTGTGTGTGTGTGTGTGTGTGTGTGTGTGTGCGTGTGTGTGTGCGCACGTCCATGGCTGCCCGTCCGCGCAGGCAATATCTCGTGGCCACGTGCGCCAATTGTGGATGCGCACGCACATATGGGCTCATGCATTTGCTTGTTTACATCGGACACATAGAACGCGTCTCTTGACAGTGTGCGCTTGCTTTTCCGTTGCAAACACCTACATACATCGGCAGACAAGATAGACAACATCAGACAAAGATAGACGAGTGTGAGCCAAGATAGATGGTATCAGACAAGGCGGTCCTGCCTCTTGCAGCAAGGGCTCGATTCCTTCCGGTGTCGGAGGGCCAACCCGCGCTGCCTTTTTCACGTCCAAGAGAGGTTTGAACGCAAGGGACGTCTGAACGCAAGGGTCACGAATCTATCTCATAGGGACACACGGAGCCAAGGCCTTTCAGGACCCTCCCCAAGGCCCTCCTCTCATTCCCCCCCGCCCT